>NW_020769322.1:5506781-5574783 GCF_900518735.1 Pseudonaja textilis | reverse complement strand
ATAGATAGATAGATAGATAGATAGATAGATAGATAGATAGATAGATAATCTATCTATCTATCTATTATCTATCAACTATCTATCATTCCATGGGGGACATTGAAAGAAATGTTAATGAACTCTGTCTCTGTGATTCTGTCCTGCATCTTAAGTTTACATTCCATCTTCAGGTAATTTTCTGGGTGACTTTAATTTATCCACTAGGTTTACTTAATAAGGTTCTTGTGATTATAAACTATGATATAATTATACCAATTTATTTTTGGTATGATAGATGACATAGAAACCTAATTAATACAACAAAAAAAGAATCTGTGGACAAAGATTATGATGAAAGATTATGTGTAAATACAACACTTAGATAAATTTGATCATTTATGGTTGTGCCATTATAATTTAAGAGAAAGAGGTTTAAAATATCTATTCATCATTTGTTTGATTCTTTAATCTGGCTGCCTTGTACACCATTCCCAGTATCAGTGAAAGAGATTAGCTATTTTTAAAAATGAAACCTGATAATCAGGAGATTATTGCAATTTATGCTTATAGCATGTGCTATTGCATTTTTATTGTATGTGTGTTTTTTGGTTAAGTGTTACATTCCATAATAAAAAAACAAACCATCAATCTTAAGATTTAATTAGAATTTTTATTCAGTATCTCTTTTTCATAAACTTTCTCACATTATAGACTTTTAGGGAAATAAAGAGTACGAACATAGGAAGCAAACATATTAAATCAGTTAGTTCAATATTCTCTATACTGTTACTGAAACTGAACACAGCAGGGATTAAACCCAGAATATCCAGCATGGGAAATAAAAGATCAGTCATGCTCCTTTCTTTATCTTGGGAACATCAGGAAATATGCTCTTAAGTGAAGTCTGTGCTGAGTAACTTCTTGCAATAACTTTGAAGATAAATATATGGATAGTAGATGAATAGATTTATTTATTTTTATTTATTTATTCTGTCAAACAATTATTAGATAACAGGTATAAGTATAAACATGGTTATAAATACATGAAATGGATATGAATAAGAAAAAAAGAAACAATAGGACAGGGACGGTAGGCACATTTTGGTGCACTTATGCATGCTCTCTACAGACCTCTTAGGAAAGCAGTGAGGTCAATAGTAGACAGTCTAATGTTGGGGTTTGGGGAAGAAACCACAGAGTCAGGTAGAGTATTCCAGACATTGACTACTCTGTTGCTGAAGTCGTATTTCCTGCAATCAAGTTTGGTGTGGTTTATCTTTAGTTTGTATCTATTTTGTGCTCTTGTATTGTTTTGGTTGAAGCTGAAGTATTAATTGATAGGTAGGACATTGCAATATATAATTTTATATATTATACTTAGATCGAACCGAAACCATGATGTACAGTTCACTATACTTCCATATCATTGATGAGATACTTTTTAATTAACGTAATGCACTTTTTAATTACTTGAATTTTATACAACAGAGATGGTGTTAAAATTGTGTATTTATTCTTGGAATTTCAGACTGTAGATCTGGCTGGCTAGGCTACATATGTAAAATTAGTAATGATAACGGTAACGAAAATGATATAGATAATATTAATAACCCTAATGAGGCACTATCTTAATTTGATTGTGGGACTTGTATGCTCTGAAGAAGATAAGAGCTATGCCAGAGGTTCAACCTTATTGGTCAGGTCTCATCAGAGGAGGAGCCAAGCAAATAGTGTCTCTCCCATAAGCAATGTGGTGAGATGTAATTTGTAGAAACCATATTGGATTGATCATCATCCTAATCAACAAGGATCGTACTAAGTATTGGCATTCTTGAATATCTGTTAACAAAAGGACTACAAGGCTCAGCTACAAGACTTAGTTGCCAACTAGGCAACAATGGCCAGTAGGTACAAGATTACTGATAATCCAAGAGACAGATGGGCTAATTCTAAATGTACAGTATCAACCCTTAAGAAACAAATGCTTACAAAACAAGAATTGAGAAGAAAACACAAAGAAAAAAATGCTGTCTCTGCAAATAAGGTGAAAAAACAGTGGCTCTAGTAAGATGCCACAAGAAAATTGCACAGACTGACTACAACATGACAAAATAACAACAACCATGATCAAAAGGTGGCAATCTAACCACTACCCAAGTGAGGGTTATAATAAAATCAAATAAACCTGTTATGTCTTTGGAACTGACCAAAGTTCCCAACCAGGCCCGTCTATACTACGGGGGCATTTACAGCTCCCATTGGCTGGCTCCCTTCGACAGCCGGCTATAAAAGCCGGCTGCTAGGTCGAGCCAGCCGCTGTTCGCTGAGCATGTCTGCTTGTTAGTATGCAGACGCGACAGCCCTTTATTCCATTGAATAAAGCCATTCCTTGTTAATGCTCTGGTCTAGCCTCTCATTTCCTGATCCATAATACTGGCGACGAAGGTGGGATGGCTAACCAGAAGCATTCCATTGAGCTGAAGTCACGATAGGCAACTGAACCGCAGCCACGAAGCAGAGAGCTCGGTCAGTTCGCTAGTTAGCTAAGTGAAAGTGAAGCGTCTGTAGCCGCTCGCACAGAAAGCTACAGAGTGAGAGTGAAGTCAGGCGCTGAAGCTACAGCCGCCCCGCTCGAGAAAAAGAGCACGAAATTCAAACTGCTGTCGTTTGAATTCGAAACTCAAGTGAAGCGCAGCGCTGTGTCCACAGCCGCCAACGCGCCCAGAGAGCGCGAAATTTGAATCTCTGTCAGTGCATCCGCCAACGCTCTCCGGGAGCGTGAGATTCAAAAGAGTGCTGAATAATCACAGCGTTACAGCAAGAGCCTCTAACGCTCACTAGTACAGAGCTGAAATCATTGAGCCAGGTGAATCGCTGCACCCACAGCCGCCTGCGCTCACGTGAGCACTTATTGGGCCTCGTATACCCAGAGAGAGGGCAGTCTACCATTGACTGAGGCGCCAATATGAACGCTAACCCAGCATTTCCGCCTTTTAAGCCAGATGAAGAGAAGTGGGACTCTTATAGAAACCGCTTCAATCACTACATTGATGCCATCGGTCTGGCTGATGCAGCGGAGCACCGAATAAAGTCATACTTCCTCAGCTACTGCGGGGCTGCAGTCTTCGATACCGCAACAGCCCTCCTTGCTCCACGAGAAATCAAGAGCGTTCCATGGCCAGAGCTGCTGGAAACACTACCAAATCATTACTCCCCTAAACCGTCGCAGATCGCGAGACGTTTTGCCTTCCAGATGAGGAAGCAAGCAGATGGGGAATCCATAAATCAATACATGGCCACCCTGAGGACAGCAGCTCTCCACTGCGAGTTCAAAAATTACCTGGACGACATGTTACTCGATCAACTCGTTTGTGGAGTCAAAGACTTAAGACTACAGAGGTGTTTGCTGGCCAGAAAAGATCTCAACCTCTCCCAAGCGGTTGAAGAAGCCTTAGCCGCAGAACTAGCGACCCAGTCAGCCGCTGAAATCCAAGGGACCACCCCCAAGCCCAGTTCTGCCACTGTCCACTCCGAGGAAGCAGTGAGTGAAGAAGACCCTACTGAACATTCGGATGTTCATCGTCTCAAACCCTTGAGGCAATCACAGGTAGGGGCAAGGCGCGGGAACAGCAACGCACCAAACCACATCCTGTTATGCCTGTCCTGCGGGGGCCCCCATGCCCGAACGTCTTGCAGGTTTAGAAACGCTACCTGCAACAACTGCAGCAAAAAAGGGCACATCGCCAGAGCCTGCCAGGCGGCACACGTGGCACCACAGAGGTCTTCGTCCTCTTACTCTCCTCCGGAGCCATCAAGGCAAGTAAAAAACTGTTATATGTGCTACCAAGCTAATCACACTTTTCTGACACCTAATAAAATCACACTTTCTATTCATTTAGAAGGTAAACCTTGTCTCATGGAAGTCGATACCGGGTCAGCGCTCTCGATCATCTCGTGGAACACTCTTAAGAAAATCCGGCCCAGCCTGTCTAGGAGCCAACTCCAGAAGAGCCACCTCACCTTGAGGGACTATCAAGGAAAGAATATTCCACTACTCGGAAAAGGCAAGTTCCTCGTTAAATTCAAATCCTTTAAAGGCCATCTGCCTTTAGTGGTTGTTGACGGTGCCCTCCCTAGCCTGTTGGGGTTGGATTGGTTCCCCTATCTTGGTCTTAGCTTAATGGGAGTCCATGCTGTCTCAACTCCCGATATTGACTCCCTATTTGCAGACTACACTGATGTGTTCAGCAACGAATTAGGCTGTTACAATGGCACGCCCATTTCTTTTTCAGTGGATCCCCAAGCAGTTCCCATCCGTTTAAAACCGCGTAGAGTACCATTTGCGCTACGCCCTAAACTGGACGCAGAACTGGACAAATTACTCAAACAGGGGGTGATTGAACCCACGGATTTTGCTAAGTGGGAGACCCCAATTGTCACACCCCTTAGAAGGATGGCAGTTTAAGAATTTGTTCTGATTATAAGACCACAATTAATTGCTACCTACAGGTTAGCGCTTACCCAGTCCTGGTAATTCAGCACTTACTCCACACATTTGAGCCTGGCACCATTTTCGCCAAATTGGCTTATCAGCAGTTTCCTGTTGACAGTCAAACGGCCGATTTACAAACTATTGTCACTCACAGAGGGGCATTTAGGTGCCGACGTCTCCAATTTGGCGTTAGTATTGCCCCAGGCATTTTTCAGTCATTAATGGAACGAATACTCCAAGGCCTCCCTGGCGTGGTTCCTTATTTTGATGACATATTGGTCTCAGCCAGGGACAGACCCCAACTTTTCCAAAGAGTCAGAGCGGTTTTAGACAAGTTCAGACAGCATGGCCTCAAGCTAAAAAGGGAGAAGTGTGCCATCGCCACTAAACAGGTGGACTTTTTTGGGTATAGAATAGACGCCTCTGGCATCCACCCGGTGGAATCTAAAGTCAAAGCAATTCACGAGGCACCCACGCCTTCCACAAAGTCTGAATTACAAGCTTTCCTAGGCTTATTAAATTTCTACGCTTCGTTCCTACCCCACAAAGCGTCAGTAGCCGAACCGTTACACAGACTTCTAGACAAAAATGCACCATGGCATTGGGGACCCAAAGAGGATTATGCCTTTAAAGCAGTCAAATCGCTGCTCACCTCAGACGCTGTCCTTATCCAATTCGACCAGCGCCTCCCTTTAGTCTTAGCAGCAGACACATCCCCCTTCGGGATTGGGGCTGTCTTAAGCCACAGACTCCCCAACGGCTCCGAGGCACCAATCACTTTCTTTTCCAGAACCTTTTCACCAACCGAGCGTAATTACAGCCAAATTGATAAAGAGGCCCTAGCCGCAGTTGCTGCAGTAAAAAAATTCCACGAATTTCTTTTTGGTCACAAATTCGAACTCATCACTGACCACAAGCCGCTTCTGGGGCTACTGTCGGGGGACAAACAAACACCCCAAGTCTTGTCACCCAGGATGACAAGATGGACCTTGTTCCTGGCAGCCTACTCGTACAAACTCATTCACCGCCCGGGAAAAAACCTAAGCCACGCCGACGCCCTCAGCCGCTGCCCGCTGCCAACCCCTGTGGAGGACCCGGCTCCGGTCCATGCCATCTTCGATGTCAGCGAGCTCAACCTTCCTGTCACCTCAGGCGACATCGCCTTTCACTCCAAAAAAGACAAAACAATCGCCCAGGTTCTGGACTGGGTACGGAGGGGGTGGCCGGTCACTAATTTCACAACTGAATTCACACCATTTAAAACCCGCCAGCAAGAGCTTTCTAGTTTACAGGGCTGCCTATTGTGGGGGACCAGAGTCATCATTCCAAACTCCCTGCGCACACCAGTCCTGAAGGCGCTGCACGAGGGTCACCCAGGCATCGTCCGGATGAAGGCGTTGGCTCGGAGTTACGTCTGGTGGCCAGGCATGGACGACGAGATTGCCAAATGGGTAAGCTCTTACCGACCCTGTCAGGAATCCAGGCCAGCACCGCCAATCACCACCCCAACCAAGTGGGAGAGTGCCAATGCACCGTGGTCACGGCTACACATTGACTTGGCCGGGCCAATGCACGGCAAGACCTTCTTGGTGGTCGTGGACTCGTATTCCAAGTGGATCGATGTGGCCCTACTACCCACGACCACCACCCGGGCAGTTGCCCAAGCCCTGACCTGTTTATTTGTAACACACGGGCTGCCTGACACCCTAGTCTCGGACAATGGCCCCCAATTTACGTCTACAGAATTCAGCTGTTATGTCACCAACCTGGGCATCCGTCACATCTTAACAGCCCCCTTTCATCCTGCCAGCAACGGGTTGGCAGAGAGAGCCGTTAGGTCAACAAAGGAGGCGTTGGCCAGATTCAATCAAGAGGACTGGCACTCTAGGCTCTCCCGTTTTCTCTTGAGCCAACACACGACCACCTGTACGGTTACAAACAAGTCTCCTGCCGAGCTCCTAATGGGCAGACGCCTGAGAACTGTGCTAGACAGGCTGCATCCCCATTATTGCCCTGACACTCCTATCGGGTCTGACGGCAGGGTCAGAGATTTTGTGTTGCAGGACCCAGTGTTTGTTAGGAACTACACCGGTGATCCGCTATGGGTACCCGGGAGAGTCGTGGCCATCACCGGTCCGAGATCGTACCAAGTTCAACTGGAGGACGGGCGAGTTTGGCGGAGACATCTGGATCAGATAAGGAAGCGCCAGAGGGGTCATGCCAACGCTGAACCATGTACTCCGGTAGATCTCCAGTCACCACACCAGAATCTGATCGAGGACCATCTGATGGGCCTGTCACCACCGACCGAGCGAGGGGAATGGACGGTAGACCGGGACCGTCCGCCAGAGACATCTGCTTTGCCAGCCAGCTATGCCACCGGGTTGTTGGACAATGACTGTACTACAAGCCAACCCGGTGGCAGAGACTATTCACAGATGCCTGAGCAGGTCCCAGAGCAACCCCGCTCTCCAGCACCCACCAATCCTGATTCTCTGAACTCTGTGCCACTCAGTGACTCACCAGAACTGCGCCGGTCCGGGCGCCAGCACAGACCGCCTGCATATTTAAAAGACTATTCATGTTCGCATCTGGGGGGAAGGGGTGTTATGTCTTTGGAACTGACCAAAGTTCCCAACCAGGTCCGTCTATATTACGGGGGCGTTTACAGCTCCCATTGGCTGGCTCCCTTCGACAGCCGGCTATAAAAGCCGGCTGCTAGGTCGAGCCAGCAGCTGTTCGCTGAGCATGTCTGCTTGTTAGTATGCAGACGCGACAGCCCTTTATTCCATTGAATAAAGCCATTCCTTGTTAATGCTCTGGTCTAGCCTCTCATTTCCTGATCCATAATAAAACCCATTTATTATAAACCCAATAAACTCAACTTTATTACTTACTATATTTGTATCAGCAGCTGTGGGATCCTATCTGTTCCACTACCAGTTCAGTGATCGTGTGTATCTGCAAGTGCACCTAATGGACACACAGCTTTCCCCACATCAGCTGCGGCCTTCAGTGCCAATCAGCCGAGAAGATAAAGAAGAGAAACACTCAGGGGCAGGTGGGAAGGCTGATCCTGCATTTATCTGTTCTTTCTACTTTCAGATCATCAGAGGCTTTTTTTTTAAAACTACTGGTTCAGTTGAACCAGTCCAAACCGGTAGCATTCCACCACTGCAGCCCACCAACCCCACTGCACTGTAAACTAGTTGGAAAACATACAAGATAAACTAATTTTTAGGACAAATCCTTCCTTAATTTCTTTCTCTGAACATTAAGCCTCTGGGAGCTCCTGCCTCTCTTGTCTGATTGTTTCCTAGGCAACATCTCTTCCCCTCATTCCCTAAGGTAATTTACACATTCCACTACAATATGTCTCCTACATTTCTATGAGGTGTATCTTCTCCATATTAGTATCTGCTCTGCAGACATCTTTCACAAATTTGACTAGGTCTGATACTGCTAGTCTATTGAAAGGTTGTGAAGACCTGGTTGTTCCCATTGGCTGCATGTTGATGTGCTTATCCTGTGAGTTTTGATATGTGATGGATTTCCTGATTATCTGTTTTGCTGTTATGGTTTTGGGCTATGCTTGGAGTGTTTATTATACTTGTTATAGTTGTATATAGCCAGAGAGACATTTTCTTAAGTTGGTAATCATATATATCCTTAAGTAACTTTGTTTTAATGGTCCATATATCTTGGCTATATTCTGAAAAGCTTAAATACACCTCA
This sequence comes from Pseudonaja textilis, assembly GCF_900518735.1. Next base: position 5,566,577 of record NW_020769322.1, on the reverse strand, counting down.
TCATAATGTTTCTATATAATTATTGAAGCAGATTGTACATTGATAAAAACTGATAAGATTGTTTTAAGAAAAACAAAGAGATATTAAAAACCCAAAGCCATTGATCTTCAGAATTGTACTGTTTTCTGAAATGGTGAAAAATCGTTAAATATATTCCAAATGTATAGTTAGTAAAATATACTGTAGTATTTCCACAGCCGTACAATAATCCAGTTGTAAACAACATTCAAGTTCTATAAATCTGCCTGATTATTCATGGCAGTTTCATTAATGGGCTTACAATAAATATACCAAAACATGGCATAAACACATTAATAATATAACATTCTACTTAATAGCTTTTTCTCTTGGAAAGGAAGTTCAAGTTCTCAGCAGAGCTAACAAATCTTGTCTTTGAATTAATTCATTACCAAAAGAAATGGATCTGGTACCAATTGAAAAAACATATAATTTTGATAAACAAAACCAAGGCACAATCCAAACTTAGTAATCTTTACTGTTCTTTACTCTTCTGCCCCTTTTCAGGTGTGGCTTGCTTTGTTATATAATATTGCGTGTATCACTACAATCTTCCTGCTATCTCCTGCAGACGCCACGGTGGTGAAGATAAAATATTTGTTCCCTCTAATCAGCCAATTTTATTCAGGTTCAAATACATATTACATTTAGTAATTTATTGCAGATCCTGGTGATTTTAACTGGTGTGGAAATAGAGAAGATTAAACTGAATGGAGCGTTTGCATACGATTTTAGGCTGTTAAATATTTTTCTTCCCATTAGAATAAATGTACACTGTACAAAGATGTACAAAACCTAAGTTTTTATCTTCAGCATTTTAATTATAGCCTTGGGATATAAAAAAGAAGAAGGAAGATAAGTTCCTGTCCATAGATAAATCATGGAAGTTTGTATGAAAAGACATATATAACACATAATGCAACTCTATATTTTAGTGCAAAAATATTCTATTTCTAACACAACAATATTAGAATTATACTATAAAATAGCTAACAGAAAAGGAAAGAGTTTTGCAGCATTAAATTAGGTAGAAGAAATTATCTAGACTTCTCTTTAAGTAAGAGAAGTTGTAGTAAACTATGTCCCTCCAGTAGTATTGCAACTCAAAACATTCCCAAGTAACATGATTCATTACAAGGAATTCTGGGAAATGTAGGAGGTTTAGGTTCCCTGGCCTAAATAATCATGGAACAAATTCAAACAGAGTTTGAATAACAAATCACAATTCTTTTCTTTCTGTGACATGTTGCCATTATTGTAAGATTTATCTTTGGATTCCATACCTACATGTTATTATAGATAATCCATAAGAACAAGGACTGGAATGGAGTTAAACAAAAGAATTTAAACACTTAGCAGCATTAAAAATATGTTGGGTTAATTGTTAGACAAATGTCCTTTAAAAAGGTGTTTTGTGATGCAAGTCCCAAATAAGTTTATTCTGTGAAATAATATTTAGATAACAATATTCTTAATAATTCAGACTTGTTATTTACAGTAAAAGCCAGACAAAAATAAAACTTGGTCCAGTGTTCTATATCTAATTTTATGAGATTATTTTATAATTTCCAACATTTTTATTATAGTATTCCACACTTAAATAGAATTCTTATTACCTTTACAATTAGACAAAGTGGCTAAAAGTTATAAGCTGTTGTTAGTGCTGAAGTATTTTATGAAAACATTGTTGCCACTATTAATCAATCTTTATTCAGCCTGCTGAGGATTTGCTAGTTATTTTTGCTCTTCCCCTCTAAATATATATTGTGATCAGTGGTGAGATGATGAGAGAAATCTAAATGGAAAACTAATTTTGAAAAGGCAATGATACATGATAGAATTCCAATTTAAATTCACCATAATTTGCCTGAAAGAAATACAAAATGTATGACTAGGAAGAAAAGGTTTTCTCAAGTTTGTTGTTTTCATTTTTTGTTTTGCAGAATTAAATTCTTTATTGTCTCCCTGTCCACTCCTCATTTGGACAATTTGTTAAGGAATAGCTATCTTAAATATCATGAATAACTAATTAAAATCAGTTTTATATTATAGTAGTAATAACCAGAACAACAGTTCACATGCTCTGGGATTATCTTTGGTATCTAGGCAAAATAAAATTAAGACGGACAATTAATTGAATTACTCCTCATTTGCTCTCATAGAAGGATAGACAACAAGGAAAGATCTTTTATAAAAAAACAGAAGCACTTCCCATTTAGCCCTGTTTTTCATCTAGATTGTATACAGGTTAAATATATACTGTGGGTAAATAATCTGCAATTTTGACTTTTGTCTAGAATAAAGAAAAATGTATTGTTACTTGAATGGGAGTCCTACACTAATAGTAATAGCAAGCAATAAAACTTAGATTTATATACTGCTTCACGGTGCTTTACAGTGCTTTCTAAGCAGTTACAGAGTCAGCATATTGCCCCCAACAATCTGGGTCCTCATTTTACCCACCTTGGAAGGATGGAAAGCTGAGTCAACCTTGAGCCTGGTGAGATTTGAACTGCCAAATTGCAGGCAGCTTGCAGTCAGTAGAAGTAGCCTGCAGTACTGCACTCTAACCACTGCACCACCATGGCTCATAATGTTTTAATCACCTCACACAGGCTACAATAATATTGTCTACATGGGGCTTGTTATCACTTGGAGATTTGCTTTGCAGGCAATTATTGGGATAATGAGTTGTTAAGAAAAATATGCTATCATTGGAGACAATAGAATTCTGCTAATACTAAAGGTGTACAGTGTGATCTAAAATGCATTACTAGAGCTATTGTGATTTTGTTACTTATTTATAGAGATATCCCACTTTAAATGCTGAGCACTTCAGAAGTAAGACTTGAAGGCTGGCAAGGCTGAGCAAGAAAGATCAATGTTGCTATTGTCTTCCTTTCTCTTCTCTTTTTTTTTTCCTGTCCAAAAGGACAATTGTCCTTCCCTTTTTGTAAACATTTTCACTGTAATTTGTATTGTAGAAAATTTCATACAACAATTTCTTTTCTTTTAGCTGCTTATTGCTTTTTGGCCAAGCATTCAATTTAGTTCCTTCCTCTTGATCACCAAAGCTATTATTTATCTGAAAACTAGTAGCCAATTCCATTACAGATGAAACTTCCATTTGTGCTGCCAATGAATGGTCCATAATCCTTTATAAAGCCTTATACTTTCTCTTGTTTATATCTTGCTCCTATCTTTTATCTTCAGCTCTCCCCCCACACATACATACTTCTGGTTTTGTTAGGATATGTGTAGAGTAACCCTTGTATAAAAAGGATATGCACATGGAAAATGGTTTATGAGAACAGTTAGGAAAATGTTATGTATATGTAAATAACGTAGTTGGGTTGACAATATATAAACTACAAATATGTATGTTTGTAGCTTTAAGGAAAAATACTGTAATGTATTATGCTGTGTTCTGGTTGGTTGACTATGCTACAAGTTGCCATAAGAGGGAGTAATAGATCATGGTTTAATTCTCTTTCTCACTGATGATCTCTCTTGATACTTATACTGACTGACTATGGACCAATACTGACTAACTCTGTTTATTTTGATATGCTGTTGATATTAAAGGTTATCTGTTGTATTATGGTTTGATATTTGTCTGCTGTAAAAGATGTGAAACAGGTAAGAAGACTTTATAACTGGATATTTCTGGACTGATAAAAAACGTGTATGACATGGACTGTTTATTGGACTGTGCTATTTCTTCAAGTAAACATTAACACAACTTGTTCAACTCTGTGTGGCTGTATATTTATTCATAACTGTTCTCATAAACCGTTTCCGTGTGCATATCCTTTTTATACAAGGGTTACTCTGCACATATCCTAACAGGTTCCAAAGACTTTTGTTTCTTCTTTACACCTCTTGTTTTTATGTCTTCTCTCATTCACATTGGAATTCTGGATATGATGCCATTCCTTCTGTTATCCAAAATCTGACATTTAAAGGGATAATTAACCTGAATCCAGCAAGTGAATTTTCCTGTATTTTTTCAAATTTTCTTCTATTCTTCTTCTACTATCTGTGAGGAAGATGAGAATCATGTTAGACTCCTCCTGGTTAGAAGAGCCAGAAGAAGAATGTCTCTTTCATAAACAATATGGTGAGATGTAATTTAAAAAACATTGAGATTGGTCATTGTCTGCGTCAATAAGGATCATGCTAAGTGTTGGAATTACTGGACCACAAATGGGCTACATTCAGGACTGTTGGCTGAACAACCAAGGTCAGCCTCTGCCTGACTACTAAAAGAAAAATTATCTGCCACAAATATATAAAGGCTGAAATCAAATAAAACTGAAGTCCAACAAGTATAGAATATCTGAAAAGAATGCACCAGTTCTGGAAACAACAACATCCAGAATCAGAAATAATAGAACAGAGGCTAGCAGATCAACACTGCTTTACAGTACAAAATAAAATACACACAATGTAAAATTGGAAGAACTGCAGAGGTCTACATAGGGCAAAGAAATCAAAACCTTGCCAGAAGTAGCTGTAATTGTAGATACAAACTTGGGGGAGTTGGGAGTAGAGAAACCAGCATAGCTATTGAATCATTTTCGTTCCCAAACCAGTCACTGGTCCTCGTTCTCAAACCAGTCCTCTCCTTTATTCTCAGAAAGAACAAAGCCTTCTAATAAAAATGAAGAGGAATTGAAACAAAGAATAAATGAACATTTAGAACAATACAAAATCAACAGAATACCCAATCCACAAATATCACTTAGAAGAAAAGAAGATTAGGGAAGCACTGGGAATAATAAAGCAGCAAATAACAGCCATAGCCAAAAAGATAATCAGATATGAAACTCAAACTGCACACCATAGACAGAAGCTCAAATTTCAGTTGAACTAGAAATGTTTCTACCAATCCATCAGTGAAAACACTGCAGTGAACCAGTCAGCACTCAACAAAGAATAAACAGTGCAGTTCTGGGCACAGCTACATGGGACAACTCAAAGAAATACCACAAGAATGCAGCTTGGATAAAGGAGATAGATAAGGAAAAAGAAGCAGCTGAAATAAAAGAACTTGTACTAACAGCAGAAATGGAAGAGAAAAGGGAAAGGAAGTTCAAGAATTGGTCAGCACCAGGTGAAGATGAACTACATGGTTTTTGGTTCATATCTGATTGGTCTACAGCCATTCATTGCCAAGCAGTTTAGCAAGGAAGTGAAATTGAAAATTGGTTAACATCTGGCAAAGCCTACCTGAAATATCCCACAAAATGGGCATCATCAGACAACTCCAGACCAATTGCCTGATTACCAGCAATGTTCAAATTGCTAAATGGTATGTTAGCTGGTTTAGTCCAACAGCATCTAGTTCAAAACAACCTGAGCAGAAAGAAGACTGCAGAGGAACAAAACATCAGTCCTAATTGACAAGAAGATTTTGGAAAACCACAAGAAAAGGAAAACCAACCTGAATATAGCTTGGTGTTAATAACACAATGGAAGACACATTTGCTGATCAATGGGGATAGATCAGTAAAAGTTAATATCAAGAGAGGAGTCTTTCAAGCAGACTTACTATCACCATCTATGAAATCTATGCAATGGTCATTGCAGTGAAAAGGTCAGGTCAATGGCTATCAAACATTAAAAAAAATCTACTAAACTACTTACCTGCTTTATATGGATGGCCTGAAACTTATGGGAAAACACCATCTAAAATTGAAACATTGTTCAATAAGGTTCATAAATACAGCAGCATATATAACTTATTTTGTTCATAACATAAAATCATAGAATCATAATTTTGGATGGGGGCATTTAAGCTACAGAGTTGAATGAAGAAATCTGAATTTTTTAAAAAAACTGACTGATGGCTGTGTAATTTGTGCTTGAACAGGTCCAATGAAGGGGAACCTACTCATTCTTTTGATAATTAGATTTGTTGTTGAACTTCTCTTGCTGTTAGGAAGGTTTTTTGTTAACATTTAATTGGAATCTGCCTTCCTATAATTTAAGTCTATTATTCTGTGTTTAACCCTATAGTATGCTAGGTTATAGGTGTTAATTTGCTTCTGATGTCTTTTTATATATTTAAAATATACTCTCATATTTCTTCTTAATATTCTCTTCAAAAGATAAAACATGTCTAGACCTGTAATCTTTTTTCATGTATCTTCATCTTTAGTCTCTTAATTATTCTCATTTTTAAACCACCTAGGTGCCTTTTCAATTGTTGTGTTGTTCACCCCATGCATTCCATGAGTAAAATACAAGAGTTAATTTGTTCTATGGACCTCTTCTACTGAAATTCTTCCAGAAAAATAGAACAATAAAACAAGGTAGAGTAATCTCTCTTTCTGAGATAATATTTTGTAATTTAAATCATTATACAACATAGTATGTTATTATGTTTACCTAAAATATATTTCTTAGAAGTACCTTGAAGATGATAATCTGGAGAGGAAAGAATAGTTGAACACAAACCAAGGATAGTATCTCTGACTGAAAGATACTTAGCTCAAGTGATAAAGAGATGTGGGATATAAACACTAACTATTGATAACAGATCATCACCAGATAATTATGAGGTGTGATTAATGTATACTGAAAAGTAAAAACAATCAGTACACATGAACACCAGTATAAACTGGATTCTGAACATGTGCAACATATATTTTATGGGTTCATCCACGTAACTCTTGGGTTTCCTAATGAACAGAAAGAATAAAGAAGTATCCTATATTCTATAATATTCTGTAATCTTTGGTTACAATTACCCATTCTTGCTTAGCTTATTTATCCTGATGTGTATTAATTGCCCTTGAATCCTGAAGCTGTTAAACACTAACACCTGTATGTAAAGGAATACAGAAAGTCCAGAAATATTTCACAAAAAGAGTTCTCCACTCCTATACTTGTTGCAGAATATCTTATGCCACCAGACTTGAAATTCTAGACCTAGAAAACCTAGAAATACACCGCCTTCGGTCCAATCTAAGTATAGTATATAAAATCATACATTGCAATGTCATACCTGTCAATGAATACTTCAGCTTCAACCATAACAATACAGGAGCACACAATAAATACAAACTCAAGATAAACCGCACCAAACTTGATTGCAGGAAATATGACTTCAGAGTGGTCAATGTCTGGAATACCCTACCTGATTCTGTGGTTTCTTCCTCAAACCCCCAAAACTTTAACCTTAGACTGTCTACTATTGACCTCACCTCTTTCCTAAGAGGTCTGTAGGGGGCGTGCATAAGCGCACCAACATGCCTACCATCCCTGTCCTATTGTTTCTTTTTTTTTCTTATATGTATCCATTTCATGTATTCATAACTATGTTTATACTTATACCTATTATCTTGTAAGCGATTGGCAAATCAAATAAATAAAATAAAATAAATAAAATAATATTGAAGAAAATTTGTGGCAACCATTAAGGTACATTCCATGGAACCCAGAAGAATGGCCTTTTCTGCGGTGGCTCCCTCCCTTTGGAATATCATCCCTTCAGAAATTCGACTGACCCCCACTTTGACACTCTTTCATATGGCCCTGAAGCCTTGCTTTTGTCAGTGGACCTGAGGAACCTAGAGTGGGATGGAGCGAATCAAATGCCTTATTTGATTCTGTATTGTTGCGGGGGAGGTTGTATTATGTTTTATGTTTAGTTTTTGCTTTTAGTTTTATTTTTTCTATACTGTGTTTTTTATTGTTTGTAAGGCACCTAGAGTTGCTATGAGTGAGCAACACCTATATACATTGTCTAAATCAGGGGTTCCCAACCTGGGGTGTTCGCATCCCCTGGGAGTGCGAGACAATATTCCAGGAGGTGAGAAAACTTGGGATTAGAAGTTTCAAAATTATTGTGTATATGTCTAATTATATGCAAATTACATGCATATAATTATTTATTTTGTAAGGGATGCAAGAATATATCAGAAGCGTTCTAGGGGTGTGGCGTATAGAAAAGGATAAAATATGAGCTTAACCAGGAAAACAAGAAAGTGTGAGAAAGAAATTCAAGATTGTCCAAGAAGAAAGATGAAAACCTGTCATGTTGTGATTAACATTCTAGTAGTTGTCATGATGAGAGCCAGTTGCAGTTTGTGGTTGAAACATCAGGCTAGAAACCAAAGACTGTGAGTTCTAGTTGGATTTGGGCCAGTGACTTTCTCTCAGTCCTAAGAAGAAAATAATGGTAAATAATTTCCAAAAAAACCTTGCAAACTTGCAATGAAAACTACAGTAGCTAATTTGTCTCCAGGTGTCAAAAACTGACTTGAAGGTGGACACATGCACCACAGATAAACATCTTGTGATATCTGCTTCCTAAACTGGCTCAAACTAAAAAAAAACTGAAGACAGAGAACTACATAAAAATGGAAATCAAATAATCAGGAATGGTTAGATATGTTATAACTATGTTCTATTATTTCTAATGAGAGGGCAAACTGAATAGTAGTTTCAGTTAGGACATAATGAAAATAAAGTTTTATGTTTATAGGATATTTTTTATTAGTTTGTTTCAGAGTAGATTAAACTGTACTGCAAAGGAATGCTTGAGAATGATGTTTACAAATCTATATATTCAAGTTCACTTGAACACACATAAATCCTTTATATGGGTCCTAGTAAACAAGGATGGACATTATGCATTTAGCTGAATACAAGTGAGCATTTTTGTAGATGTTGAATGAGCATACCTAATCATATATGATGACACCACCTTTCTCTATTTACTTGTGCTATATTTGAATACAGTGACAACATATCTTAAATTAAATTCTTGAACTGTTGGGAACTGTAAGCTTGTTCCAATTCTACTCAAGGTGTCTTAAGTATGTGAAGTACAGTGGCCCAGAAATACCTATCTAAATGAGCAGGTGAGTTTTAAAAACATTTGGATTCTTGTTCAATTGAGACACACTTTCTCTTTCTATTCTCTTCCGTTTCAGAGCTGTCCCAACTTCAGCAGCTTTAATGGCTGCCTCTTTGCCGCTGGCAAAAAGAGCTTCTCCTAGATCTACCAGGGACTTTGTGGTATCCCTAGGATTGGCAGGGTGTGCTCTTTATATTCACCATCTCTTTGGGATGGTTTAGATCCGTTTGGACTGTCCAGGAGCAAAGATATTGGCAGCGATCTCAGACCTCCAAGATCACATGCCGTATCATCGTGATGCCAGCTCTGCCCTCTCCGATCATTGCAGCATCTTAATGGTCACATGATCAAATCCTTGGCAACAGGCTCTTATTTATGACAGTGGTAATGTTGTGGAGTCACGTGATGACCTTTTGTGACCTTCTGACAAGCAAAGTCAATGGGCAAGTCAGATTTGCTTAACCATGTTATTAGCAACTGCAACAATTTACTGTGGAAAGAAAGGTCATAAACTGAGGCATTTAACAACTGTCTTGCTTAGCAATGGAAATTTTGGACTGATTTGTGGTCGTAACTCGAGAACTACTTGTATTTGCAGTTTCTGTTTTCTTTGATACTGAACAAAATTTATCATTTTACTTGGGGTTTAATGCCTTTATTTATTTGTTTTGTTTAAGCACAAAACTAAATCTCTAGATACTTATCCTGGGCAGCAACTTTGCTTAGATTTTCCTGTGAATCTTGTAAGTAGTTCCTTTGATAAATGGGATCACTTTTAGCAACTACTTGGCACAGATAATGCCATGGACAGATTGCTTGTTGTGCTCACTCCAGAGCTGAAGGATTTATTTTTCTTCTATCCCTGAAGGACATAACTGAATTAGTATAACTCTAATTCAACTGACAATATTTTTCTTCCTGTGGGTAAATGGCTAAGTGGCACCATTGGCTATCACTAAAAAAGTTAGGGTATAACTTTCTTTGTTTGATTCAGAGTTTCAGAATTTGTAATCTATTAAATCTCTTTAATGTGTAGGAGGGGGAAGGTTGGTTAGAGAGTTTTAAATGACTATTTTTAAATATTTGTTTAAACACAGTTAAAGTGTGTATCAAAACATGACAAAAACTGAGTGAAACCAAATATGTATATGTTTTAAAATAACAGCAATATAATTTAACCATCTCTGATGATAAACCAGATTTACTGAGCTATTTGTATGAATATGACAGGGCACAGTAATGAGAACATTTTGATAATTAATAGAAAGTACCTGCAAAATCTCTGCTTTTAATTACAATGACAAAAGCAGAATCATGGTATTGCACTAAAGTTCCACATCAAAATTGTATGAAACACTATGACTCATAGAAAAGAGGCAGGACTAGCCAAATGATGCCATAGTACTATTTTTTCTACCCTTGTCTATCTTCATGCATATCATTGCTTTCAGTTTTGGTGGGTGGAAGGTAGTGGAGTAGAAGATTTTAAATCTTTGCTGGAAGGGGATCAGGAAATATTTTGCATGTAATTGTACCTATCGTGAAGGCATTTACTGAGGCTCGCTTCCCGTCTGGTATGCAAGTGTTGGGGGTAACTTTGAGTGAAAAAAAATGAAGCGAATGCTTGTAATGTGATGAAGAAGTGGCCCCGAGAAGTTGTTAAATATGAAGAAGGGCTATGGATGGTTGGTATCATGGGATTGTAGTGAGGAACTGTGGAATGATAATGACGAAGGTGGGCTGAATAAGTACAGAATTCCAACCAGATGGAATAAGATCACTACCTGGAGTTTGGCCAACTTTTCTTTAAGCAATCTCTCAATTTGTAAAATGAGGTGGTTGCTAATCAGAATCTACTGCTAGGTCAAATCCAAAATGTTCCTGAAGTGACTATAAACAGTACACATAGTCTGAAACTGAGACTTTTGTATTTTCACTGCAATAGGATATGCCACCAGGGTAAATTGTCCAGCAATGTTGTATCAGACTCCATTATTTAACTTTAGGAATTTAATGTAGCTGCCTCCATATAGTGCTCTTCTGTGATCCTTCAGATAAATTTATTTCATGACTTTTGACAGCACTTGCCACAAATTGCGAGGAGTCCAAAAGATCTTCAGTCAGTTTGAAATGGAATATCAAGAAACTTTGATAGAGTGCAGGTCTTTGTCAAGACAAACCTAAATCAACTCCTGCTCCATAAGAAGGGAATTATTCCTTAATTTGAAGGAATAGTGATATTCTTTTCTGTAGTAGTAGGTAGAAAGATGCCAATAAATGGCAAGATGGATGTGAAGTTCAAATGACTTTTATTTGAGAGCAGAGTTCAACAAAATTAGCAAAAGTTGAAGAAAAGTATAAAGCTGTGCCATTGTTACAAAAAGTCTCAGAAAGTAATACTGTTGGTAGGTAAGTGCTAAGATAGCTGTTTTCTTGTATTGGTTCTATTTATATAGCTAAAAATAGTTAATGTAGTTATTCATTAACTTAGTTAATGTAACAGATTCATACAGAACGGATAAACACATATCATTTTCATTCACACATATGCTACCACTTCATTGCAGTCAGATTTTGGATGTTCAGAAATGTTTAAAGGTTTTCCCTGTGAAACTGATATATTTTCTTTACATATATTAAAAAATATTATTTTAAGAATAAATGTATATAATAAGATAGATCTACATTTTGTTGAACATTTCTTGGCTCATAGAAATCATTTTACTATATTTAGCATAAGAGTGGTATTTTTTGCCAGTCTGCTCTCATTTTGCATAATTTCTTCATGCTACAAGATTACTTTTATCTCTGCTTACAATCTGTATTACTATACAAGGGCCTTTTTGTTACTGTGAGAAAATCCTACAAATGTTTTATCAAATGGTTCTTCTGTTTGTGTCTCACAATCTGTGATATATGATTTGGGTAGAAGAGAAAAGATAAATAGCTTTCATTTTAAGCCCACAGAAAATGGGTTGTTCTGCATGAGTAACTGGTAAATCTTTTTCTTTTCTTTTTTTTAAAGGAAAAATCTCTACCATAAATTCTTTGCTCTCTTTAATAATAATAGGACTTTAAGTGGATGAGCAAGCTGATTTTGCTGCAGTGTGATGCATCAAGTCAAATCCTATTAAACATTTAATTCTACGGGCACTTAACATTAAAGAGGCTTTTTTTTTTCATTTGATATAAGAATATACTTGGTTTCTTTATCTTGTAACAAAATTAAAAATTATGTCATCTGAAGTGCCTCAAATTTACAATAAAAGATTGCCCTTTCTGTGACTTTTTTTGAAACTTAATTTTGGCTCAAATGTAGAAAGAACTTAAATGTATAATATATAAAAGCTAGTTAGATAGCATAACAGATCTATAGCAACACAGATGATGCTAAAATATATGAATAGCATTTATAATAAACTTGCTTTCAGCCATATTCATGTTTTTGTAGGCAGTTCTTGTAGCTGTTGAAGAGGGTTTCAATCCAAAGGAAGGATAGTTAATGATACTAAAACAGATTAGGCAGCTTCTGTACTGCTCATTAATTTGTGATCTGTCTGAGGTTCAGAAACCATTCAAAGACACAATCCAAGGGAAACTACTGTACAGGAAGTGATCATCAAGGAATTTTAATCCTTCTTTACTTTTATTTATTAAATTTCTTTGCCACCCATCTCACCACAAGGTGACCTGCACAGCATATAACTTTAAAAACAGTAAAACCATATACTGGTATATATTACTATATTCATGTACATACTTAGATTAGAGTTTAAGAAAATTTACTGATCTATGAATGTCACTCATATTTTGAAAGTTTCCCTATATATTTCTTCTGTTTGAGAAACAAAGGTTGTCTAGTGCATATTCAAAGTAAAAGGAAGCATCGACATGGTTGCATATAATTTCAGAATATCCACTTGGAATATAATCGTAATTGTATTTTCTCAAAGTTCTTGCAATGCGTTCATTAAAGATCATAATAGTGAGGGTTTTTTCCTCTCATCAGCAGTGGGTCAGAAAGTCTAGAGGGATATGGGACAAAAGAGGCATGGAGCTGAAAAGACAATTGTGGCAAAATAATCTGTCACATATAAATAAATGTAAACCATGTGTTCTAAAAATTTCATCAAATTTTGCCCCAACATATTCACACACAAACACACATACCACATACATATATACAAACCCCCCAAACCTCCCCTCCATCAGCTTTACGGCCCCACAAAAGAATAGTTTCAGTACAAACTTAAATGAAAGTAATAAAAAAATATGATGGGGAGGAAAGCATACGCATTTAATTGGATGGAAAAGTTTTTTCTGCTTAATACAAGCTCAATAGAGAAAAAAATAGATTTCTTTTCCTACCCTGGCATTCATATCAGTATAGGCACAGGTTTGGCCAATGAATTTATATTTTCCCAGAAACCTAATGAGAAATTGTTTAAAGACATAATTGAATTGTAAGGGGATATTAGAACAAGCATCACTGCAGATAGCAGAACAACATATGTAAATTCAGGTAGAAGGGGAAATGTTTTCGCTGAATATATAATTTGCAAACTGAAAAATAATGTCTGAAAAAGAAAGATTAGTTAACAGGCTTGCTGCATACAAGACTCTGAAATAATAACCACTGGCAGCTAACTGTATGACATGACAAAAATGCTGTAAGGTTTACTGAATCTATGTCTTGGTTACGTGATTTGCATAATTGAAAATGATATCTGGAATACTGGAATGGACATTTAATTAATAGTGCAGTCCAATACATTTCCACAGCATAATCCAATACAAATTCTCCATGGCTTCTCAGAATAAAAGCTACTGATTTCAATGGGACTTCCAAGTACACGACAACAGTATAGCAGCTTTCAGTTAAAATCCTATCCATGCTGAACTGTTAGCACTTATCTCTGAATAATTGTTGCACTAATTATTTACAAATAAGAGACTGCACTGATAAAAATAATCATATTCAATGTTAATAACTTGCCATAAATAATTATATCTTTCTATTTGTATTATTTTGTTGTGGTGTTTTATCATTTCCCCCTTTTTATTACATTCTTATAAATCTTGATACCACACTCTTTCAATAAAATAATATTCGAGCAGAATATTACTAATAAATTACATTATGATATTTGATATGCATTAGTGTATTTCTTGTTGGTAGAAGTATTAAAACTATTTGTCTACAATTGTGATATACTAATATCTGTCACTAAGCATACAACTTAGTGTAATCCCTCCAACAAGAAAGCCAAATCATTTTTAGTATTTTCCTCAGAATCTCTATCACTGGCAGAAACAGAAATGAAAAGTGAAAATGACAAGTGGTAGTTATCAGCAGGATCTTGATCTCCTGCATTTTGAAGATACTTCAGGCTAATTAAAAAAAATAACAAGAAATTGTTGAATTCTGTACACCACCAGAATTATCCATGAAAATTGTTCATTTTTCATTTTGTATATCATCCACATTATCTTTCTTACAACATATAAGACAGAAAAAAATGCTTGAACTTCCTACTGTGTGATGTTAATACAATCTTTCATAAAGATTTTATACCAGATTCCATAATAAATACTCTCAGAAGCAGAGTTGGTGATGTTATTAATGAAGAGCAATATGTTAGAAGCAATTGGGTCTCAAAAAGCATATTTTAAGAAAAGTTGCATCTAAATGCCATGCCATATGTTTTGTTGTAAACAAAATTGTACATTAAGGGAAGTTAATATAATTATATTATATGAAATACAAATTAATATCTTTATTTCTAAGTGTAACAGACCTGGAATTGCATGCATTTTAAAAACCTGAAGTCACCAGTACACTGGCCATATTAATCATGATTACCAACATTAAAAACATTTTACAGCATGAATATGAATACATATACATAGGGATTAATTTTGCAGATATAATTACAGCCTGCATTTCATCCAGGTGGTAGATGACCTCTGTATATCCCAATTTGATAACATATTCAGCACATCATGGAAAGCATTTCAGAACACTGTTATAAATATGAACTGCAGCGATAAAGTCTTTGCATAAACATTAGTATTTGTTGAGAATTCCTGAAGTATTTGCACCTGCAAGGATATAAAAGATACAAATCTGAAGTTTGGTAATTGAGATACTATAAAATAAAAGTTTAGATAAGATGTAGAGTGCAGAGGGTGAACAGTTTCAGGTCATTCTTATCTTCATAGTCAGAAATAGAATGTTCTGTTTCTGCATGTAAGCTTTCACTAGAGCAATGATTAATGAAGCAGAATATATAACTATAACAGAAATGAGATTTATTTCAGCAGCTAGCACCTATCCCTTACAGGAGGAAAATCAGAGAGCACCTGTTCCATGCAGGTGTACCTGGAAACAAAGAATAAGTGACCTGAGAGCAGCAAGGGAGGACAGAGTTAAATAGAAAGAATATACTGTATACTGAATAAATATTCAACTCAATACTCCACTGCCCCTTGTGGTCAGAAGTTGGCGAGGTGCTGAACAATCACTGCCACTGAAATATTTCCTAAAGAACTGCCTGAAGAAACCTAACAGCAAAGATAATTTTCTTAAATTCTCTCTCTCCCTCTCCCTCTCTCCCTCCCTCTCTCCCCCCCCCCTTCAGCACACACTTACATGTTTCCTTAGGATGAATTTATCTCAATAACAATCATTCAGAAACAGAATAAATGTAGATCCACAATAAACACAATGCCAATGCTGGCAATGGTAATGATTCGTCAACTTTTTTATGGGTGGGAGGTGGTATTACACAATATACAACTTGCTGAAGAGTGCTACATTATATCACATTACAATTTCACTTCTCAATTTTTAAATATATTGCTTCAGATATACAACAAAAGACCTAACTAGATATCTGTATCAGATATTCTGTATAGGAATATATTACTTGATACCTAAATGTTATGTCTCACCTGAGCCAACTAAGTGAGAAGTCCAAGTTTCCAAAGGAATATACACAAGCAGACAAGACCAGTAATGACAGGGTTAAATTCCTTTGGCCAGGCAAGTCCTTGGCAGTCTCACACAAGCTGTCTGCCAAGTCCGATAATAAAGCAAGAACATAAATCACAGGCTATCGCCACACACAGAGTCTTTCGAAGCTTCTCTCATAAATTAACACGTTGTCCTGAACAAATTCTCAGAGCAAACACACCCACTTTTATTCTCTGTGGGGCGTGTCAGTCCCTCATCTCAGTCTCTAATTCGTCCTTTCCTGTTATGTTGCAACTTACACTTTTGCCTATGCTGTTGCCTCGCATCAAGCCAGCATTCCTCGGCTTGATCCTCATTCAGAGGCTCTGATACGTTCTCCTGATTATCTGCCGACACCTGAGGCACAATCAGGGGGGAAGATCCTGCCGAGGAGGACAGTCCAGGGGAGGAAGGCAATTCCAAATCCTCCAACAAAGCAGGCTCAAACCTCAGAGCCAAATCCTCCCCTTCCTCATTTACCAAGTCCTCGACCTCTGACAAAGCAGGCTCAAACCTCTGAGCCACAACACCTAAAAGCCTTTTTTAAAATCTAACATAATAGTGGAGTAGAAATATTTTCAGTCACATATTGGGGAGGGAAGAAAAACTTGAGAGGGTTTCATCCACAGGTGTAAATGTTTTTAAGAAAGGAATGAATGACTAGAAAGATAGCAGAGTTTTGTTTAAGGCTGTTATGGGAAAAGTGCACACATGCAGAAAATGATTCACTTGCTGTTACTATAACAGCAGTATTCCCTGTAGAAGAAATGATCTATTTATTTAATCCAATGCCCAGAGGATTGCACTTGCTGTTTTAAAGATTTTTTGAACTAAAAGATGCAATTACATGCATGCAGCTAAACTCTTTGAGCTAAGTCATTGGCATAATATTTTTATAGATCTCAACTGACCCTTTTCTCTTACTTTCCCTTTCTGGAAATCATTCATTTTTAAGATACCTGCATTTACGTTTTTAAGTGCTATTTTACATGTGTCTTAATGAACCTCAAATGCTAGAATATTATAAGAAGCTAGTGGCTAGAGTGCATTTATTAATATTTTGTTCTTGATTAAGATTTCTTCTTTAAAATAGGACTAATCCTTTCAATTCTATTGGATATCCATCTTTACAGAGATGAACCCTACAGCTTTCAGTGCTTGGAAGTTTCTTTGCTACTTAACATTAAGTGTTTTACAGCAATCAAGAATTGCCCAGACTAGTATAAAGTGAATGTAGCACAACAATTTGACCTTATCCAATTTCCACAACTTCCCATTAGTGAAAAGTGAATTCATTCAGTGAATTGTACATATAAAGAAGACACTATAGCAGTGTCTCCTCAATTATCCTAAAGGCAACAGAAAGGTTTATTTAAGGAAATATTTTGCACCCTTTTCATGATAGTGAAATTGGTCATCAAACAAGTTGTTCTTCACTATATCTTCTATAGTAAATATTTATGCCATCCTTGCATTCATTGCTTTCAAGAGTATAAGGCTGTATAAGCCACCTATTCTAGATATCAATTTGTAAGGTAGACAAATTCTGAACAGCTTGTACAATCCAGTAATATTTTATTACTACGTGTAATTCAATAAAAGAAATATTATTTAAATGCTATTAACTTTAAAAATTAACTTATATACTTCCTGCTTTACTATTCTCCCTTATGTACTATACATACGGAGGTCTTGAATAGTTTAAAACTATTTAAAACTATTCATGCCTCCCTCTCTCCTTCCCTCTCATATATCTGTGTTCTTCTCCCTCACCCTAGATCTTGGTGATTCAAAAACAATTGTCTTATCCATCGAGTTAGAGTTTTTTATGAAAGCAGGAAATGAATAATATTCTGGTAGATAGGAATTCCATATTCCATTTTTATTGGAACTTACTTTCACTGATATGGATCTTCATATACTTTAAGATCGTCTCTGGAAACAGAATTCATGAGATCCCCTAGTAATATCAGTTGTAGTGCAGAAGTCTACAACACCTGTTTGCATGTTAAAGGCAAGTCAAGAGAACTCCAAAACTGGATAGAATTGAAGATGCTACTTTTATTTTGTATTGTTACCCTACAATTTTCCTACCCAATGGAGTGCCAAATTGAACAATATATCATACTCCTAAGGTATAAAGAACAATGCATTTATAGCCAGTATAAGATCATATTTGTTCTTTTCAATGTATATGTCAAAAGAGGAAGATTTTACACTTTCTAGATCATGTCAAAATCATCCTGGAATTCACAATTTTACAAACATCACTAAGATACATAGATGCCAATAGCAATAAACCTTCATTACCACCCCCTATTTCCTTAAATAATCTCTTCCGTATTTTTATGTCATCTTACTCTTGCTGGTTCATTTCTGAGATTGCAACAGGAATTCATAAGCAATACATGTGTCAAAATTCCCACTGTGCTTAAACAGCTTTCCAATGGAAGCAACACCACCACCATAGTAATAATAGCTGTAATAGTCCAGTGAAAAATGTAAGCATTTCCTTGTATCTTTTACACAACTCATCACATACAACATGCCACCTGCTGACAGTAATGTAAGAATTCCAAATATGTGCATGCCATTTATGTTCAGATGAATAAAAACTGAACAATGCTGATTTCAAGTAAAATAAACAAGACATAAAACATTATGTCCAGAGCCGCATAAACCTGTGTTACATATTAAAGAACAGCTGATTTGGCAATTAAATTTCTAAATGACTGGGATATTATGACACAGCTGAAGAATTCCTTGATATTGATAATCTTGACATATGTCTATTACCTGGCCTGGGCTTTCTTCCAAGATGCTGAAGTGATGATTTAGTTTCTGGAAAAATACCTCAGTTCTGAAATGAAGGTTGGCAGAAGTGCTAAACATGGAATATTTTCTCAGAACTAAATGGTATGAATTCTTTTAACAAAGAAACTTATGGCTATGCTATCACATTCAGTAAGGACTTATGTACCTGCCAAATACATCCCATACTTCTGATACACACACACACTCTCTCTCTCACACACACACACATGCTATGTAAGATTGTAAAATACTGCATTACTGACAACAATTCTGCCACATTATTAGCAGAAAGTGAAATAAAAGGGTTCCTACATACTATGCTAGCTATGTAATTCTTCCTATATTTTGTTTTATTTTATTTTATTAATGTAATTTAATTTATAAAATTTATTGGTAACTCTGGGCAGCTTACAATAATAAATAGAATAGAATAGAATTCTTTATTGGCCAAGTGTGATTGGACACAAGGTATTTGTCTTGGTGCAAATGCTTTCAGTGTACGTAAAAGAAAAGATACATTCATCAAGAGTTAAGAATCAATGGGTACATTAAAATATAAATAAATTAAAATCAAAGATTAAACTATAAGAACACATGTAGAGGGCAGGGATGGAATTTGGGAAGGTGGGATCTGTTGTTAATCAACCTCCTCCACTGTGCTATTCCTCCTTTGGAACCTAGGCCAATTGGCAGAACAAGGTCTTTAAGGCCTTACAAAAGCATAGGAGGTTGGGGCCATCAGAAGGCAAGATGTTCCAGAGGACAGAAGCTGGATAACCAGGCTATGTCCATGCCAGGTTATCCAACCACCTTAATGTTTTTAGAGAAATGAAGGGGGAGGGACAAGCACCAGCAACACTGCTTTAATAATACCAATATGATCCACCTGAAAAAGAAGATTGTAGATGTAATATTCAATAAAATAATTAGCAATTGGTTCTTATATAACATCAAATTATGTCATTCAAGCAAACAAGATGAATTGAGTGAGGTTTGGTTATGCTGTGATTTGATTGCAAGAGTTTCTTTTTAATTTTTAATTTAAAAACAATCATACTGGCAATCAAGGATTCCATTATTCAAAGAAAACATTTACATTCCTAAAATTAATTTCTCTTTGTATTATTGCAGAGTAAATCCTATTAGTATGGATATAGCATTTTAATAAGAAAGATAATTTCCATAAATCATGATATAGAAAATAGGAAAGTATTGTTAAGAATCAGATGTGAATTTCAAACAATAAATGTATTTATTATGTAGGTAAAAGTCAATAACTATGATTTTTAATCTATCAGGCGCATATCCTTCTGTCACTCAACACAGAACTTATTGATAGAATATATTATAAAGATGACTAAGGCATCTGCTACATACAATATAGTATTCTGAATATTGATTACAATATAATAAAGAATGCTTTATTGCATGTAACAGATTAAGGACATTATTTGTCTTCTTAGAAATAACATCTGCAGAGTTTAGATATGTTTAATAAGTATTCAGCATTGTAATTAAATACATGTCTACTGAGGTCAATCAGAATAAATACTGGATAAGTTATACATTTGTTCTTCTTATGTGAACAGTTTCAAAGAACAATAAGTAAGTAAGTAAGTAAGTAAGTAAGTAAGTAAGTAAGTAAATAAATCTGTTTCCACATATTTTTTTCTGCTGCAAACAAAACTCAACTAATGGTCATTGCAAGTACAAAATCACTGATCCTTTTAAAGTGATTTGCAATTAACTAGTGTTCTTAAATACACCATGCTGTCTTGTGTCTTGAAAGAGTACCTGCAAGGGGCATTTGAATACCTGGCTAAACTGGATACTTACTATTGTTTTCTAATTACATATGTACAAGAATGTATATTTAGTTAGAATTTAATATTTGAACAATGTTATAATATTTTCACTTATAACGATAGTAACAACATATGAATCTAAAACCATGATCTTTTTTTCTTTGTGTTGTTTAGAATTTTGTGAAGAGTACAGTGTTATAGTTACTCAAAGCTAAGGTTTATTCTTTTCCCCCCTTAATTCTATTGCCTATTCCAGAAACTTCAATACCATGGGCAAAATGGAAGAGATAACATTAGGATGTGGAGAAGGTAAACAGAGTACAGTATATAAACAGAAAAGATGTAGAGAATATAAACAAATCATAATGGAAAAGATAATATATACCGGCTGTAGTAAGATATCTTTATTAAATTGTAAGCAAAACTCTTTAGAAACAATCCCAATGATTTGAAAGTATGATTGCATTTATGAGGGTCAATCCTTAAAGACAGCTCAAATCAGAAAAATCAGTCAAAACTTGGGGAAAATGGCCTCTGGAGAGAAACCTAGAATTTTGTAAAGAAACAAAAGGTGCTGATATTTTAAAAAAAGCTACTAGCAGGAGAGAAAGAATAATTATTGTATGATTTTGTATCCCTTACTCTTTTTACATTTATGTCTGAGATAATTTTTATGACTTTGATAATTCTGAAGACAATTGAACAGTGGCTTTGGATTTGTAAAGTGTCATTACTTTGTAAGTGTGACTTATGAATGCAAGTAAATGATAACTAACTATTATAAAGAATTTCATCTGTTATACTTGAAACCAATGCATAAGTAAGGATTGTGCCTTGCTGCTGTAAGTGCTGTAGGTTATGCATGAGTAGCATCAGGAATAGGGAAGAGAAATGATGACCCCGAAAAGGTTTACAACTAGAGATATCCATATCCATAAATTTACCATAATAAGCTGGAGGCAAGCAAAAGTATATGAATAAATGAAGGCAGACTGAACGATTCTGTTACCTTGACTTAACTGTTTTTCTGTTCTCTATTAATCTACACTTATTTGAACATGCAATCTCCTCAGAACAGTAGAATATTAAGACACATCTCTAACAGTTCCCCCTGATTAAAATACAAACCACTCTCTAGTTACCACATTAAGAAAGCAAGGTGATATCCTTGGGCAGTTTATATTGGAAAAGAGGGATGAACACAAAGAACCAATGAGTTATAATTTGGATACTCACAATCTGTGCAATTGTTGAAGATCATGTCCTCCTGATAGCTTAGATTGATTGTGTTCTCTGAAGACACAATTCTGAACCTAGTACGCAAAAAGCTAACTGATCCAGTGCAGTTGCGCCATGTATTGTACAATACAATAGTACAAATATTACAGTTGATTACTTTACAAAATGGTGGTAACTTATTAGGAAAATAGTTTATTTTAGAAAACTAAAACTAACAAATAGCCCCCAAGGTACAATTGTTTTATATCCATTTGATAAAACACCACAATGGCACTTTGTAATTTGGAAATAAATGACCAGTAGAGTTGATCTATAGGTAGAAATAAAATGTAGCTAAAATAAAGTAATATTTTAAATAATATAAATTGATGAATATGCAACTGAGTAGATAGCTTCAAAGTGTCCATTTATGATATCATGGGTAAAAAATTCAAATATCCCAGGGTGATCAAATCTGAGAGTTATGTTCCCTTTGTTTTCAGTAGTGCCTTCCATAATATGCCATAATAGTTTTAAGGTAGATTGGTTTTCCTGAGTAGCAGAATTTGACTTTCCCTAATTAATACTTTACAATAATGTTATTTACCATTAATTTATATTTACTTTAAAAAATAGAAATATGGCTGGAATATATTTGAGGCAATTGCAAAGAATGTATTAGAAAACCTACCTACTTCTAAAAGATAACAAAAAAAGGAAGGAGAAAAACCAAATACTTTGAGCTCATCTACATAGCACTTTTGCAATGCTTTTTTCCTGTGTTGGGACATCTTTTGGCAACTGGCAACTGGCAATTTTTAGAGAGTTAGCTTTGGTTCTTGGTTTCCCCTGGCTGAAATTCAGACATCAACAACAAGGAGAAAAGCTACTACCAATCACTTTAGATAATGTGTGCTAGGCAGGTTCTTTTATGGTTCAGAAACTTCATTTTTTTTTCTTTTGTCCAAAAAAGTTTTTCCAACAGCACAAGATTGCAGAGAAGAGTTCATCTCCATAACGTAAGTACTAGTGTTGCTCAAATATAGCCCCTACAGAAGTATTCTTGGTCTATATTATACACCCATTAATAGATACAGACTGTTAGAAACTTTTTTGGAAAATGGTTGTCTGTCTGTGCTTTAATCAGCAGGATAATTCTCCAAAAACAAAATGGAACAGAACCCAGGAGGGCGGAGCTGGCGTCACGGTGGTAGGACGCATGATCTTTTTTTTAAAAAAATAAACTTTATTAGTTTTACTTTTTAAAAAAAACAACAACACAGCTACAAATTATATACAACAAAAAGACGAACAGGTCTTGGCATAGGCCAAGAGGGAAAGAGAGGAAAGCTTGAGAGAGGGATGAGGGAAAGGGAAGGGAAGGGGGGGGGGGGAGTAGGGAAAACAAAAGTAGGGAAAACAATTATAATAAAACCATATTTTTGTGACTGTCTGTAAGGTCTTTTCTTCTTCAAAACTATCGTCGGCAGTGCTTTTCTTTATCTCTGCTTCAGAGGCCTCGGCCTTAATTTTCTTAGAGGTGATCTATCTTTGATTAAGCCAAATGTACAAAGGATTCCAATTGCTATAATAGGTTGAAGATTCTTTATCTTTTAATGCTTGGGTTAGTTTGTCCATTTCGGCGCATTGTAAAATTTTCTGAATAACCATAAGTTCAGGGGGGATAGAGGGTAGTTTCCAGCACTGGGCAAATGCCAGTCTGGCCGCGGTTAAGATATGGATTGTAATATACTTCGACTTTTTGGATATTTGTTTATCAAAAATTCCTAGAAGGAAGGACTCTGGTTTGTACTCAATTTGTTCCATGGTTATTTCCTCTAGCCAGTGCCTAATTTTTTGCCAGTACTTCTGGGTTTCCTTGCATGACCACCACATGTGGAAGAAGGTACCTTCTATGTATTGACATTTCCAACACTTGGGGCTCGTGTTGGGGTGCATCTTCGCCAATCTCGAAGGGGGCAGGTGCCATCTATAAAACATTTTATATAAGTTTTCTTTATAAGCTGCTGATTTCGTGATCTTAATGTTCCTGTTCCAGATCTTTTCCCATTCTGCTAGGGTAATGCTCCGATCCACATTTCTGCTCCACGCAATCATATTTCCCTTGACAATTTCTTGTTCTAGTTCTGTTTCTAATAAATATTTGTAAAATTTAGATATATTTTTTTTAATTGGTCCTAATAGAATTTTGTCTAGAGTCTGTAATTTATTGTAGATTCCAAATTCCTTAATGTCTTGTTTGTATTTACTATGAATTTGAAGGTACACCCACTGATCAATTATAAATCCTCGCTCTTGTAATTCTTGTCGCGTTTTCAACTTTCCTTGTGGGTCTAATAAATTTTCGTACTTAATCATTTTGGTTATATCCAAATTATTAGGGTGTACTATCGCTTCCATTGGAGATAGCCAAATCGGTATTTTTAGATAAAGTTTTTTACGTACTTTTTTCCAATTAGTTAATAAAGAGTCCCTGATAAGATGCCTATGGAAATATGATTGCCTGGGTTTCCCAGATTCCCACAGAAAGGCATGCCATCCTTTCTGCATATCGTGGCCTTCTAATACTAGTGTTCTTTTGTTGGTTAGGTTCACCCAATCCTTTATCCATAGTAGGGTGGCTGCCGTATGATATATTTCCCAGTTTGGCAAGGCTAACCCTCCTCTGCTTTTCGAATCTTGTAGGGCTTTTACGTTAATCCTAGCTTTTTTCCCCTGCCAAATGAAATTCAACGTTATCTTGTTTAGTTCCATAAAAAAAAATTTATTTAGTTTGATTAGAATTGTCTGGAATAAATATAGAAATTTTGGCAGAATATTCATCTTAATCAAAGCAATCCTGCCCAATAAGGAAAGTTGTAAATTGCTCCAGAAATCTAAATCTTTCTTAGATTGTTGGAGAAGTTTGTCATAATTGTTTTCTTTTAATGATTTGCTTTGTGGAGTTAGCCAAATTCCTAAGTATTTAATTTTTTTTGTCACCTGTATTCCCATTGTTGTCTCTAGCTCTTTATTCTGGTCTCCTGTTAAATTTTTAGTCATTAATTTTGTTTTTCCCCTGTTTATTTTAAATCCCGCGACTTCTCCAAATCGTTCTAGTTCTTCTAATAAGTTGTGTCCTTTTTCTATGGGCTCCTCCAGAAAAAAACCAAATCATCAGCGAAAGCCTGTACTTTATATTCTTCTGATTTGATCCTCAGACCTCTAATTCTCAAATTTTGCCTAATGTACGTCAGAAGAGATTCTAGGGCGAATATGAAAAGCAGAGGGGAGAGAGGGCAACCCTGTCTTACCCCTTTTTCTATTTTTATTGGGCCAGTTTGATCCCCATTTATTAGAATGTTTGCCTGTTGAGTGTGGTAAATTGTAGTGATGACATTTTCAAATCTGGTGCCAAGATTCATATTATATATTTTTTGAATTAAGAAATGCCAATTTAAATTGTCAAATGCTTTTTCAGCATCCAAGAACATAAATGAAAATTGTTTTTCCGGGTGGACTTCATAGTATTCTGAAATGTCTATCACTGTTCTTAAATTATTCTTAATTTGTCGAAATGGGAGAAATCCATTTTGATCTTCATGGATATAAGTGTTTAAAACCTGTTTTAATCTATTGGCTATTATAGAAGAGAATAATTTGTAATCTGCATTCAGGAGTGAAATTGGTCTATAATTATTAATAAGTCTGTGGTCTAGGTCCTTCTTCGGGATCAGCGAAATTAAGGCTCCCCTCCATGAGTCCGGCATCTTGGCTGCTAAGAGTACCTCATTAAATACATCCAGCATCAGTGGTCCAATTTGTTCTATGATAATTTTGTAAAGTTCTACCGGTATCCCGTCCGGTCCTGGTGCTTTATTGTTACTTTGCTTCTCTATTGCTGACTTCAGTTCGGACCATGTTATATTTTGGTTTAATAATTCTATCTCTTCCTCTCCAATTGCTTTATCATTCGCTTCCTCCAGGTATTTCATTATTTTATCCTCAGAGACTTCTTTTTTGTATAATTTCCCGAAGTAATTAAAAGTGATCTCTTTTTTCTTCTCTATCTCCTCTTGCATATTGCCCCCCTCGTCCATTAATTGGTGTATCAATCTTTTTTCTTTCGTTTTCTTAAGTTTGTGGGCTAACCATCTCCCTGGCTTGTTTGCATGCTCAAAGTAGATTTGTTTAGTCATTTTCAGACTAATCTCCAATTTTTCTTGTTCCAGTAAATTTAGTTTGTGTTTAGTTGTTATTAACTGGTTCTGTATTCTTTGGTTTTTGGGGTTCTTTTGTAGTTGGGTTTCTAAATCCTTAATTTCTTGTTGTAAGTTACTTTGTTGGGCATACTTTCTTTTATTTCTCATAGCATTGTAAGAGATTGTTATTCCTATTATAAATGCCTTTAATGTGTCCCATATATTTTGTTTCGAAGTTAGATCATTATTATTTTCCTTTAAGAAGAAGTTCAGTTCTTCTTTCAGTTTATTAGTATATTCTTCTTCTTTTATTAAATGAGTGTTAAAAGTCCATCTTTTCTTTGGTTTTCTTCTACCTCTCCAGGTTATTTGAATTGGGTTGTGGTCAGCCCAGTCATTTGGTAAGATTTCGCTATCTTTGATTTCATTAATTAATTCACCGTTTATCCAAGCCATATCTATTCTTGTCCAAATTTTGTGTGGGTTAGAATAATAAGTAAACTGTTCTTTTTTGGGATTTAATTTTCTCCAGATATCTACCAGATTCATTTCATTCAACATATCCTTACATGGCTTAGAGAATTCTCTATTTCCTTTTTTGTTCTTACTCCTATCACTATGATCCTTCCGGTAGTCAGCAATAGAGTTAAAATCGCCAATCAGGATAATATTACCATTTTCAAATTCTGTTATTTTTTTGGTGGAGATGTTTAAAAAATTTACCTTGGTCATCATTTGGGGCATAGATTACTACCAGTAAGAGTGTAATGCCATTAATCGAGATTTGTACCACCAGAGTTCTTCCTTCAGGGTCCGCCCAGATTAACTCCGCTTTTAAGTCATCTCTCACATAGATTGCAATACCTTTCTTTTTGTGTTTATCTGCTGGTGCATGATCTTGATCCTCCAAGATCACCATCGATACCTCCACTGCTGGATGGTCCTGATGGACCTAAACCATCCGTAGAGATGGTGATCGATAAGGGCACATTCTGTTGATCCCAGAGACATCGCAAAATCCCTTGTTGATTCAGGAAAAGCCCTTTTGCCAGTGGCGGAGTGGCAGCCATTCAAGCTGCTGAAGCTGGGACAGCTCCGGAAAGGAAGAGATTGAAAGAAAGTGTGTCAGTTTGGTGAGATAAACTTTTACTTATTATTGCTTGAAGAAAACACCCTGAAAGACTTAAAGTGAAATTAAAAGTGAAGAGAAAAGAGTTTAAGTGGCAAAATAAAGCTACTTAAAGTGAAAGTCTTTTTATTAGAACTTTGAATTTTGTAACGCTTCTGAATTTTAAACTGGACTGGTTTCTTTTAAATTTTCTATTTTTGTTCTTATTTTCTCAACAATTTTTTGAAAGTCTGTTTTGATTAAGATTCTTCTTTTTGATTTGAGATTTATTTATTTTTTTAAAAAAAGGAAGGATTTCATTTTCTCTTTTTGTCCCTGGTATCGGATACATGAGGGAGGAGTGAAACTGAAGGGAAAAAGTAGCACTGCCATCTAGAGGCTTGGATATATTGTTTCTTTTTCTCTTCTTTTTTATGTATTTGTGCTATACTCAAGGACTCTGAGCTTTGCACTGGAAAAGATAGTGAGATGAGAATGGCAGATTGTTTACGCAGGTGCCCATCTGTGAAACTATAAATAATTAGAGCCTGGAGTTAAAGTTGAAAGAAAGAAGATTGAAGAGACCTTGAAAACACTGGAACTAGAAACTTTGAGTTGATTTATTAAAGAGCCTTGGATACTCAGTAGCAGTGGCTGGCTTCACATTTGGTTATTTTTCACCTCCTTTTTTACTCCCTCCCCGCAACTGGATTTTTATATTTGGATCTCAACCTTCTATTCCAGGAATTAGAATGTAATACTTTTACTTTTTTTGTCCTCTTCCTTTTCTCTCTCTTATTAAGAGAAATAATTGGATTAAGGTACATAAGTGCCTGAAGATTTTTCTTTTTCCCTTTTTATTTTTCAGAGTGGCAATTGCCTGCCTGCGTTCCTTTTTTTCCTTCCTTTTTTTCTTTTCTCTTTTTTCTCTATCTTTACAGATAAGCACTACAAGATGAGCATAAAGAAATAGCCCCAACTTCCTCAATACCAATAGCCTCTTCACCATCTGGAGGACAATGGTCAATACAGACAATCTTACAACAGGAGAAAGAGAAGGAAGTGACATTACAGATGATTATGCAAGGAATTTAGAAGATTGAAAAGAGAATGGAGAATATTGAGCAAAGAACTGAAAAGACAGACGAGAAAGTAGAAAATATTCAACAGATGATGATGAAATATGAAGACAGATTTTTAAAAAATGAAGAAGACGCACAAAGGGACAAGAAAATTGGAGATATTGATACTCGATTGAGCGATGTTGAGAAGGGTAGGTGTGAACCATTAGGATGGTAAATTGATTGATCAGAATTCTACTTAAGATTTCAAAATGTAGAAGAAGGAAAAGGTGAAAATCTTGCTGAAACAATGACAGAAATATTGGCAGAAGCATTAGAGATAGACGATGGATGGATGGGATGGATTGGAAGAGAAGATGATGGATGGGATGGATGAAGTGTTCCGTGTCTATACAAGATATGCAATGAGAAACAGACTACCAAGAGAAGTTCATGTTAGATTCACCAAAAAGATTATCAAGACACAGATACTTCAGGTGGCAAGAGAAAAAAACTTTAAAATATAAAGATAAAGGAATTGTGGTGCTGAAATAGGTACCAAGAAGAGTAAGAGAGATGAGAAGACAATACTTATTCTTGACCAAAGAGTTACTTAAAAGAGGAATAAACTACAGATGGCTGATGCCAGAAGGCCTCTTGTTCACCTGGCAGGAACAAAGACATATAATTGACACAGTTGAAAAAGCTGAGCTAAAAAGCTTAGAATATTTCACAAGAAAGGAGGAAGAAGCAAGAAAGGAAGAGACATTAACTGAATTCCAAGAGGACTGTATAGCAGTAATTGAAAAAGAAAAAAAAGCAGGTGCAGTAGGTGGTGTACCCAGAGAGCAATGAGAATTAAGATGTACTAGAGCAATAAAACTCCTTCACAAAGCCTAACATGGATGAAAGAAAACTCACTACGATTAACATAAATGGACTTAATTTGACTACTAAAAGAAGGAAAGTATTTCACAAATTAGAGAAATTAAAATTTGATATAATTTACCTACAAGAAGCACATATTAAAAAACAACATGAATATATATTAAAACAAAAAAAAATAGGGAAATTATTTATGTTGCTGGCACAATAAAAAAAAGAGGTGTCGTTTTATATATTAAAGGCACAATTTTGGCAGAACTAATTTGCACAGATGACGATGGAAGGATTTTGATGGTGGAAATAATGGACAATAATGTTAAAACACTTTTAATTGCAATCTATGCTCCGAATGATAACCAAGAAGAATTTTACAGGAAATTACATATGAAAATAATTGAATTGGACTATGTTAATATTTGTATGATGAGAAATCTTAATTGAATAGTTAATGATCAGTTGGACTATAAAACACAGAAATCAACAAAGAAAGCTAGAAACATACTACCAAAATATTTATTTCAAATAACAGAAGAATTTAACTTAAAAGACGCATGGAGAGAGAGAAATATGGAAAGTAAGCAATACACTTTTTACTCAAACAGACATGCATCATGGTCCAGAATAGATATGATATGGATGTGAGCAGAATTACTGGCCAACATACAAGAGATTGAAATAGAAACAAGCACCTGGGCATACCATAATCCAGTGACAGTTATTTGGAAAGGATATAAGAGGAGATCTAGATGGAACTTAAATAATACAATATTAAAAGAAAAAGACTTTAAACAGAAAATAGAGAAAGAACTTGCTTTCTTTTTAAAGAAAATAGAAAAGAGGATACATCTCTACAAAACCTCTGGGACATGATGAGGGCCTATACAAGAGGCTTGATAATAGACTATACAAGGAAAAGACATATAAAACAAAAAGACTTTCAAAACATTGGCAGGTGATTATAAAAGATTGGAAAATGATCTACAGAAGTCCCCACAAAAAAGACATTAAAATTAAAATGTATATAATTAAACCTAAAATGGGACTAATGGAAAAAGAGGAACTAGCACAAAAAATTAAAAATTCTAAACAGAATTACTTTGAAGATGCAAATAAACCAGGCAGATGGCTAGCTTATAAACTGAGAAAGGAAAGAGAATCAAGAAGGATTAGCTAATTAATAAATGAAGAAGGACATGTTTGCTATGAAAATGAGAAGAAAAAAATTATACAAGATTATGATAGAAAATTGTACTTTCAAGAGAATATTCAAGAAGAAAAAGTTAAGCAATATTTGCAGAAAGCGAATTTACCTCAGATACCTAAAGATATTGAAACAATGCTGGAAGGGAATATAACAATGACGGAATTAACAGAAGCCTTTAAAAAACAGAATGTTGGAAAAGCATCAGGTCCTGATGGCTTACCAGCAGAATTTTACAAGACTTTTCAGGAAATATTGAATCTTCACCTATTAGAAGTTATGAACGAAGTTATGCTAAAGAAAAGAATACCCAAAACATGGACAGAAGCACTTATACCAAAGAAGGATACAGACTTGCAGCAATTTAAAAATTACAGACCTATATCCCTATTAAATTCAGTCTATAACATTTTTGCTTCAATTTTGGCAGAAAGACTAAAAAGATATTTAAATAATTTTATCCATATTGACCAAAGTGGATTTCTGCCAAAGAGACAAATCAAAGACAATGTGAGAATTATTTTGGATACTCTGGAATACTATGAGGCGCATCCTGAAAAGCAAATGGCCTTGATGTTTTTAGATGCACAAAAAGCCTTTGACAATGTGAGTTGGCAATTCATCTTATTTCAATTGATACGAATGGACTTTGGTAAAAAAGAATTTTCAAGCTATTGAAACGATATACCATGAACAAACTGCAAAGGTTATAGTAAATGGAGAACTAACAGAATCTATAGATATAAGAAAAGGGAGAAGGCAAGGTTGTCCACTGTCATCCCTGCTGTTTGTGTTAACATTGGAAGTGTTGAATAGGAATATTAGAGAAGACAAAGAAATAAAAGGAATGAAAATCAAGAGTATAAATTGCAAGCCTTTGCAGATGACCTGGCATTCATATTAGAAGACCTATTGGAAACAGCATCTAAATTAATAGAAAAAATAGAAGAATATGGAAAAGTAGCAGGTTTGAAAATAAATAAAGATAAAACAAAGATATTAACAAAGAATATGTTAGCAAGACGAAAGAAACAGTTGGAAGGAGTTTTAGAAATACAGGTCATAAACAAGGTTAAGTATTTAGGGATATACATTACACCAAGATGTAGCACACTGAAGGAGGAGAATTATCTTAAACTCAAACAGCAGATTGCGACAGATTTGATAAAATGGGGAAATTTACAATTATCATTGTTTGGGAGAATATCTACAATTAAGATGAATGTATTGCCTAGAATTTTATATCTATTGCAGACAATTCCAATCTGACTAGAGAAAGAGTTTTTGGAAGACTTAAATAGAATTGTGCTGAAAAGGGCAAAAAAGCAGGAATAAAACTAAAACTGTTAGAAGATGCAAGAATAAGAGGAGGGTTTGCATTGCCCAATTTGGAGTTTTATTACCAAATGACAAATCTGATGTGGGTAAAGGAATGGATAACATTAAGGAAAAGCAGATTATTGACCTTAGAAGGGCATGGCTTGCTGTTGGGAAGGCAAGCCTTCCTTTGATACAAGGGAACTAAAACACAGGGGTATTTTATAAGACATTACATCCGAGAAGCATTGTTTTTGAACTGGGAGAGGATAAAAAGACAATATTATTTAAAAATTCCATTATGGATATTTATCATTGAAGCTTTTTCTTATCCAATAATATATAAAAAGGAACAAACAGTTAGATATGGTGAGATATTGAATGAAAAGGGTGAACTTAAATCTATGCAAGGGTTAGAAGAACAAGGTGTAAAAATGAACTGGTTTTCATATTTGCAAATACAATCTAGATTTGACAAAGATGTTAAAACATAAGGTATTTATGATAAGTTGACTGATTTAGATAAGATTTTGATGGGTACTGATGAAAAGGCAATTTAAAAACTTTATGGACACTTATTAGAATTTAAACTGGAGGAGGAACAAGTTAAAGAAACAATGATTGCTTGGGGAAAATTTTTGGATATGGGATTGATTTAGAGAAATGGCAAAAATTATGGTCTCAAAATTATAAAATGACAATGTCAACTGCATATAAAAAAAAATTGTATGAGATGTTTTACAGGTGGCATCTACCCCCGATGAGACTTGCGAGAATGTTTAAGAATAAATTGGATAAATGCTGGAAATGTCATCAAATACCTGGTTCATATTGCCATATGTGGTGGACATGCTCGGACGCAAAAAAAATATTGGACTAAAATCCACACATGGTTGGAAAAAATGATAAAACAACATATAGACTTTAAACCAGAGATCTTTTTATTGGGAATTATACCAGAAATATACAACAAAGAGCTGAAATATTTGATTGTAAATGTTTTAACAGTGGCTAGGATGGTATTTGCTAAGAATTGGAAAAATGATAAAATACCTATGCAGGAGGAAGTTATTAAGAAAATTATGGACTGTGCTGAAATGAGTAAATTGACATTTGAATTAGAGAAAAAGAAGATACACAATTTTATATGATATGGGATTTGTTTTATCAATGGTTGGACAAAAAGACATGGTAATGTATCAGACTAGAGAATTCTGTGATAGAAATTTAATAGATTGATATAAAACATAACATAGACATATATAACCATTGGTTGAAAGTATAACATAAATTTTAAGATAAAATTTGGAACATCTCATATAAAATGATGGAATAAATAGTTTAGTCATGGATGATTAATAACTGATAAATATATAAACATATGTTAGTTTGACAATGTGAAAATTGATATAAACTGTAATGACTACAAAAGGATAGCACAAAAGATTTGTAACCAACTGACACACTGTATGCATATAAAATGGAAGATGGTTTTATGTTTTTATGTTTTGTATGTGTATGTTTGTCTTAAAAAATAAAAATTCTTCTAAAAAAAAAAGAACCCATTTTTTTATGAGAAGAAACTGGGAAAAACAAATATTACCATGTTTAAAAACAGGGGTCTATAAAGAAAAATTTTCTGAAATAACATTTCATTTAATAAAGAATAAATTCTTCTTTTGTCTAGCAGAGACAGATGGATATGAATTCATTTTTATTAGTTTTTTATTAGTTTATCAGAAAAATGAAGATATTGGGGAAAAGGGGGAAGGGAAGGGAAAATAAAACAGTGTAGGGTAAAGGGAAAAAGAAAAAGGAAAGCATTGACTCCCGATTCCTTTTGGCACAGTGGATTAAGATAATAACCATTTTTACTTTTTTGTGATAATATATATTAGCCATTATTATAACACCAAACCTATTTAATTAGCAAAACCTAAAATCAAATTTTCATTTTTCTACCTCAAGCCCCAAAGTCCAAAAGACATTTCCAAGAAAAAACAAAATTAACTGTGTTCTTTTCTTTAATCAAAGCAATGGATGTAACCATCTCTGCTAACTCAATCAACTTCTGAAGTCATTTGTCGACTGGGAATCAAAGGATCCTTCCATTATTTGTGTATAGATTATTATTGCTGCTGCCAGCATATGCATAACATAATATAACAAACTTTATATTACTTTAAGAATCTTCTGAATTAAGATGTGAATCCTACTCCAATATGTCTTTGCTTTGTCACATGTCCACCAAAAATGGTAAAAAGTTTCTTCTTTACAGTTACCTTTCCAACATTCATTTGAGGCATCTTTATACATTCTTAACAATTTGCCCACTGTTAAATACCAATGGTATCTCATCTTATAATTTTTTTTCTTTTAAATTATAATTTAATGTAAATGTTAAACCTTTTGTCAACATGTCTTCCCACAGTTCAAGCAATATAATATATCCAAAATTCTTTGCCCACTGAATCGTGCAATGTTTTACATAGTCATTCTCCAAGTTCAATTTCAGTAGCAATTTACAAACCTTACCAATAATATGTTCATCAGTACCATACAATAGGATTTCCTATTCATTTTTTACAAAATCAAATCCATAGCTTTTTAAAATTTAATTTAAATCTTTTTTTTCCTTTGTAAATATATAAACCAATGGCAAACACATTCTTCTAATTCCAATTCCTCTTTACTTTTGAGGATAGTCTCCATAATTAAAAGATATTATTTGACCATAAGTCCACCAATACGGCCTTGCCACCATTTCTTTAATTAAAAAGATTTCTGGAGTGATACCCAAAGGGGCATTTTCACAGAGAACCTTATTACTTATTCCAAACACTTAGGATGACATGTCTAACAAAGTGATTGTTGAAATCAACATTTACTTTAACCTTATCATACCATAAATAGCCGTGCCATCCCACTCTGTGCTTCCCTGTGCTTTTATCAATTCAAAAGTACTTCAGAATAAAATGAATGGATAATAGAAACATTTAAACATGGACCAATGCAATACATATACATCCAAGTGATTGTACCCTCCAAATACAGAGATGTTCCTGTAAGCAATACATATGCAACTACTGTATCTGTACTAATTCTCATGAAGAAAATCTAAATGTATTTACCTAGCAAATGAATATGGCCTCCCAACTCACACATAGTGAGTCTGAACAGGTTACAAAATTAAAAATACAAAGATACATAAGCCTTCCACCCCCCACCTCCACCCAAGGCCCAGAGGGCTGCAGTGAAACCAACCATTTGATAAGTTAGATATCGACCTAGGGTTCCCAAGCTTATAGAACCATGTTTTGTAGGACCTATTGTAAAACCATTCTTATCCATGGGAAAATAATATTGCATAGGGAGGAAGTCACCACAAAGAAGACCTTTTTTCTTGGGACCAACAACATATTCTTCTTTGCTGCTCAGTTGGACCAGATAGCTGTAATGATTTGGTGATTTCTTAATTCTATTTATATCTCAACCCCACAATTGATGAAAGAACCAGATGTTTATTTGTTTGTGTATATTTGTGTGTAGGAGACTTTTAAAAAGTGACCCTCTGACATCATTTTAAGGTATTCATTCAAAGCTGTAATAAGCTGCCAATAGTTTTCATTTTCATGCATATACATGATGTAAATATAGAATATTTATACTGAAGCTATCAGCAGGCTCAAAATAAGTTCAATCCAAGCTTAATTTTGAATGTTTGTATAACTGAAGGAAATAAAGCAGCCACCATGTATTAAAAACTCTTGGGATGACTTGCCAAGTACAATTAACAGAATAAGTTGCCTGCTTTTGAGGTTTAGAGCAGGATACTTTATTTTGCATTTAGCATCACGTTATTTATGAGTGATTTCTGCTCTTTCATTACCCTTTAGAACTCATTTATACTCTTTGTAGTTTTTGATGAACATAAAACATGAATAAGCTATTCATAGAACAATACTCCAAATATGTAGATATGCAGTAATGATAAATGTCTACTCTCAAGTATGAAAACAGAGTATCAGCAGCAGCAGCAGACAGCAATAAAGGAAGTTATTTTGAAGACAGTTTCAGGAAGTTGGACTCCTGAAGGACAGAAGACAAGTTACTGAGCACAAAAACAGAAGATACATCACTGGGAAACCAATTGAAAGAAAAACAACTAAAATGTTTAATTTGACATTCAATTGGTCAAAGAAAGCACAATGGATAACTGTCACCCAAATGATTGCATTTCCCTTTTCCTTCTATCTGTAAAATCAGTGAGAAAGGGTAGACAGACTTTATTAGACCAACCTTACAGTTTCTGGATTTGAATCTAAAGAAAGCTATCCAAAAGAAAATCACCTATTTCTCAATACACCAAACAATAAACCACTTACATCGAGGTCATTGTAGTGACAGAGGTATTGGGCTTCAGACCACTTGGCAGAAAGGAAGTAATACATTTCTTTCCTAAAAAGAATGATGTATGTTAAGTATCAGAGGTGTGATGCATTATAGTATTGATGTTTTGTTTGTTTTGTTTTAAATAGCTCATAATTTGGTCCAAAACTTTCATGCCTAAAAATATCTACTTTGATTGATTTTGTTTTTCTGGATAAATGATAGATTTTCCAAGCCCTATGCTAATAACCTCACCATTGCTTATAAAATAATATAATTAAGCTACAAGCTATGGCATTCTGAAAACCAAATTGTAAGACATGTTTTAGCCAACCATTGCTTTCTCAGTCCCTAAATATTGCTAGCCAATTATTGCTTTTCATAATATTAAGCACATATTACAGGAAGTCACTTGGAGTAGTTTAACATCCAATTTATCTCTGACTTGATAGAAGGAAGCATCAGTGAAATAATATATTTTTAGGAAGACAAAACAAAGAAAACAAAGAAAATCCTCTATGGTTAAGGATCCTTAATTAAAAAATTTATTTCCTAAATCATTCTAATTATATTTCTCCAAGTCATAATGCACTGAAGTCATTTAGCATATAATTAAGTTACTATGATTCAAACTCCAACATTTACCTATGTTTCTAGAGGGACCTATCATAAAGGAATCTATGTTCCCTTTGTTATAGCTGTCTGTAAAATGCCCAACAAAAATGTCTCTGGTTTCAAATCCCTTTCTCCTGTGTTCTTCTGCTAACATCTTTTGATTTTGTTTCTTTTTCTTGTTTTTCCCCCTACATATGTTATAACTAGTTCCCAAATATATGCCTTAGCTATGTTCTATACATTTTGTAATGAAGTTCCCTCTTTTCTGTTCTCTTTGAAAAAAAAGACCATTTCTTTTTCCATAATTTATATAAATTCCTTGTCTTTTAATATTGCTTGCTTCAACATCCATTTCCATTTTCTCTTTTGTCCTTTCCACTTAACTCCAATTGGATTATGATCTGCCCAAGTGCTTGCTTCTATTTCTATTTCTTGCACATTTGACTTTAACTCCAGTGACATCCATATCATATCTAATATTGACCAGGACATATGCCTATTTGAATAAAATGAG
Organism: Pseudonaja textilis; assembly: GCF_900518735.1. The sequence continues at coordinate 5,529,546 of NW_020769322.1, read as the reverse complement.
TATTTTAAAAACCGTTTTTGGAAGTGTTTTTCTAGCTTTTTTGCTTACTTTACTACTTTTAGAATAGAATAGAATAGAATAGAATAGAATAGAATAGAATAGAATAGAATAGAATAGAATTCTTTATTGGCCAAGTGTGACTGGACACAAGGAATTTGTCTTTTATAGTCCAATTCTGCATCTGCAATTGCGTTAAAATCTCCTACCTCACAGATATTCCAATTCAATAATTTTCTTGTGTAATTCTATGTATATCTGGTTTTACATGTATTGGCTGCAGCAAGAATAGTATTTGCACAACAATGGAAAAGTGAAGAGATTCCAACAGATGAAGATGTGATTAGAAAAATATTAGAATGTGCAGAAATGGATAAGCTAACACAATTAAGGAAAAGGAAGAAACTGACTTGGGACTTATTTTATCAATGGTTAGCTGACTAAAAACAGGAGCTGGAAATGGAAATATATGAAAGGATTGGTGATATAAGGAATTTATGTTAACTTTGTTAAACAAATAGTATGATTATTATGGTTATTAACATTAATATAATTGATATTAATACAATGAATATTGTTGTAAATACTGTAATTATTTCCTAAAATGATTTGTACCCAGACAACATACTGTTCAATTGAAATTTTTCCATGTTATAAAATAAAATAAAAACTTAATACAAAAAAAGGAATATATTTTCCTATGAATGGCTGCTTTTTCACCAAATTACTTAACAAAAAAAACTATAAATAGGTACATATTGAGAAACTTCAATAACATATGCTGGTCTGACTTTCATTCAACTTTTATTAGAAACATAATATGTAATGTTCTATCGCATCATAGTCATCTCTGTTTAAAATGGCTCCTATGTTCTTATCTGAATGAGTAGAACAGTTTGGTTCATTTAGGTGACCACTAGATGAGGGAAAATAGATATGGAAAATCCTTACTTTTACACTGCTTTCTGGACATCTTTTAGAATTGCAGATCAGATACATCTGTTTTTGCTAATGTGCAAAAATGATAGTTTTTCATTTCTTGTCTCATATTAATCTTTCTAAGTGAATGTGATTACAGTCCAAAGTAAGTCATTCAATTTCAATTAGACAATAATTTTATTTATCAACTTAACTGGGTCTCAGAATGAAAAGTTTTCATAATGCAAAGGCAGATACAAGGGGAATGGAGAGGGTTTGTCCCAACTTTTTAAGGTTGTTCAGAAGGTGGTCCTGTTGCAGCTGCAGAGGATCATGGAAGAAATGGATTATCTGGACCCAGATCCTGGATATGGGACAGAAATGGCATTGGTCACACTTCTGATATTATCTGATATGAACAGGACAAAGTAGTGAATCCATCCTTGTTCTACTTGACCTCTCAATGGCTTTCAATATCATTGACCACAATATTCTTCTGGAACAGGTTCGGGACTGGGAATGAGAAGCACAATGTTGTCCTGGTTTATCTCCTTTCTTCAAGGCCAATCCCAGTTGGTGTTGATTGGGAGCGAAAAGTCTGACTCCCAACCCCTTCTTTTGGGGGTCATTCAAGGATCAATGCTTTTCCACTCCTGTTTAACATCTACATGAAACTGCTGGGTGAAATCATCTGTCACCATAGACTGAGATATCATCAATATATTGATGGTAGTCAGTTGTATATATCTGCTGTGGTGAGTTAAGCAATGCTAGAACTGCTGTTTTGCAGTGCCTGGAAATTACTGAAGTCTCTAATGGAAGCAACAGCTTAAAACTGAGGTGCTTTGGGTTCAGGGATGGGGTTCTTGAAGAATTACCATCTTTGCTCACACATGGAGTTGCACTGTCCCAGACAGACCCTGTACATAATTTGGAGAGTTCTCCAGGACTTACAGCTGCTGCTCAAGGAAAAGTGGCAATCAAGGCTCAGACGGCCTTTGTAAAACTGTGTGATGTGTGCCAGTTATGTTCACTACTGGACCAATGGGCATATGCCAGGTCATTTTCCATTTTGCCTATTCTCTACCTGGCGCTGCTCTCAAAAAGCATTTAGAATCTTCAGTTGGCTCAAAATGCAGTGGTCCATAGTTTTATGCAACTCCAGTTTTGCACATGTGTCCCCTCTCTTGTGGGATCTATATTTGTTGCCAATTTGTTTCTGGGTGCAGTTCAAGGTGTTGGTTTTAAAGCTTTAAAGCTCTACATGGCTTAGAGTACAGGTTATTTGATGGATTGCCTCTTCAAAATTACACCTACCCAGCCCACCAGAGCAGGAAAAAGGGACACTTTCCAGGTGCCAACCATCAAGGAAGCACACTTAGGAGGCCTAGAAAATAGATCTTCTGTATGGTGCCTCCTTTTGGAACATTATTATCTGGAGGTAAAATTTACCCCCACCTTGTTGCTTTTCCATGGGGCTTTGAAGACATGTTTTGGCAGCCAGTTTGTGAATCCTATTTGTAACTATTGAATGATCTTTTATTTTGTCATTGTCACCATAGGGTGGAGTGGATTTTTAACTGTGGATTTTTAATATTGTATGCCACCAAGACTCACTGTGTGGGAGTTCGGCAACTGCATAAATTTGTTTAATAAATACAAACATGCATACAACTAATGCTTCAGTAATGCTTATTTAACCAAACACACTTTAAATGTTAAATCATTTGAACTCTAGTTTAATAGCAACACCCGCTTATACCAGAAGCATGCCCTTCTTCCACTGTACCTTCAAAAATCACATTCAAAACCAGAATATGCTACCTAAGGAAATTATATTAATTTGGCAGTTCTTTTAGAGCAGTGTTTCTCAAACTTGGCAGTTTTAAGATGTGTGGACTTCCAAAATTATTCTGCCAACAAAGAGTTGAAGTCCACACATCTTAAACTTGCCAAATTTGAAAAACACTACTTTAGAACATTATGCTAGTAATTACTATAATCAGATAGACTGCTGCACTGGGAGAGATAGAATTTTTATTTCAAGTTATGAAAGAGTATATTTATTTGGGGTTACAAACCTGGGCTGCTGCAAACATCTGTAGCAGCAAAGAGAAACTACTGATAATCAGTTTTGAGGCCAGATTCTTATTTATACAAGAATTCTCTGGAACTGATGTTTTGACTTTTAAAATCTGTATTCATCCTTATAGACTTTAGGCTCTAGATTTAAAAAGTGTTAATAGAAATCAATATTCATTTTGTCTGGGTGGCCCAAAGGCAATGTACACTGAACGCTTTGAAATATTTTCAAAAGAAAAAAACAAAATCCAGATTATTGGGATCTGCAATGTATCCTTGGTAACCAAACCTTTAGAAAGTAGATGAAAGGAAATTATTCTTAGCTCTGACCTAAATTAGAGCAAGCAGGCAATTTTCATTTTCTATTAAGGAAAAGATTAGCTTCTTCATGCTTCTATAAAGCTTTCTGAGGTTCATTGTAAAAGAAATGTTGTCACTTTAATATAAATAGTCTTGTAAACATTGGTTGTGTTTAAATCAAAATTACCAATAAAAGGAAACAGAGTGAATGAATACTTCCAAAGAATACCCAGCTATAACAGCTATTATAGCTATTATCACATATAGGTAGTCCTCATTTTACAACCTTCATTTGCCAATGGTTCAAAGTTTTGATGACCACAGAAAAAGTTACTTATGATCCATCCTTGAAGTTACAACCACTGGTGGGCTGCAACCGGTTTAACAACCAGTTCAGTGAACACATGCACACCAAAGGCACTTGCATGCAGCACTGAAAATGGAGCATTTAAAAGCTCAGCTGCTTACCTTCCAAGTCAGCAATAGTAAGTAGAACAGCAAAGGTGGGGAAATCAGCTATGCCACATGATTGAGATGAGCTAGAAAGCAGGAAATAAAGAACAGGATAGGTCAGGAGTGGGGGGGGGCAGCTGATTGTTGGAATTACTGGCTCGCCCAAACCAGTCTGAAATGGCAGCAGCCCACCATTGGTTACAACCATTGCATCACTTCCATGATCACAGCAATCATAGCAATGTATGTTTATTTGGACACTTGGCAATCAGCTCGCATTTATAATGTTTGCAGCATTTTGCAGTCATGTGATCATAGTTTATTACCTTCCCAGCTGGCTTCCAACAAGCAAAGTCAATTGGGGAAGTTGGGGTCACTTACCAACCATATATTTTACTTAAAGACCACATGATTATCTTAGCAACCATGGTAAAATGGATATAAAATTGGATCCAGTCTTCTGATGACTTGTTTAATGACCACTGGCAGTGTGGAATATGGCTGGAGGGAGTTTTTGAAGTCCATTGGGTTGTCCCAACAGAACGCTAACAACCATATTATTTAGCAACTGAAATTCCCGTCCCAATTGTAATTTGAGGACTATCTGTATATCAAAATGGAGTCACAAAATCCAGGAGCTTTGATACACAAGAGATTACCATTCTACCAAGAAACATAATCTTAAAATGTAGTTCATATATTTCCCCTCTGTACCCAAGTGATGTTGCTTCAAAGGGATTTAAGTATAATTTTAATTTGTATTGAAAAAAATAATACTTTCTAGTTAATTTATTTGATTCTTTTTGTTAGTTTTTGTTTTTATTTTTGTTTTAAATAGGGTTTTATATTGTGTAAGCCGCCTCGAGTTGCCATGGACAAATAGGCGGCAATATAAATTAAATAAATAAATAACCCAATTTGAATATCTATAAGTCTGTGAATGGAAGAAAGGTCAAAGAGCAAAAGAACCAATACAGTATTAATCTCTTTGGTAGTTTGGAATGAAATTCCAAAGTATAAATGTTGTTGAATTTAGTGAACTTAGTTCCACTTTTAGAATACAATTATGAATCTAACAATTATTTTCCTTTTTGTTTGTGTTTCCAGTATTCTACCATGACTTCCACTACTAAGAAAACTTACTTTTTATGAACTTTTATTTATTTCTTTGTTTATTTAAATAATTTCTATGACTGCTCATCTAACAATGCTTCTGAATGGTGTACAAAATGTTAAAAATCAAACATAAAACAATGAACAGGATTCAGGATCAAAAAAAATATTCCCAATTTTTCAAAGTAACAATAAATCAATTGGCAAACCAACCAATTAGCAGACCCATTAATCTTTCAGCCCAAATGCCTGTGGGAATAGCCAGTTCTTAAGTGCCTTATGGAAGGCTATTAGTGTAGAGGTCATCCAAATCTCTCTGGGGATATCTATATCTAGTTATCATTACTTTAGAAACATTATGAAGTCATGGATTTATTGTTAACTGGCATATTCAGATACACTGAAAAATTGATTGTAATACCTTTAAAAGCATTAAATTATAACTAGTATATTATGAGTCTTTTGAGATTAAAAAGTCTTACTAATCCACTAAATAAGTATGATAAAAATATCAAATAGTGTTATAGTATATGCAATTCTGCTGTTCTATTATAGAAGACAATTACAACAGAAAGGAGACTTAGACAATGTGCTCTTCTTTTTCTCTGTATTATGTAAAATGCCTAATTTAGCTTTTTGGGGGCATAGCATAGCTTGGTAAAACCTTAAATATAGAAACTATGAGTCTTTGAATTTCCAACTTTGATATGCTTTTCATGCAGATCAAGAGTATTTTCATTTTAACTCTAAGGCCAACCACCTGCTCAGGAAAGAACTCACAAAGAAAGACATATTAATAATTGCAATGGGATATTAGCTAAACTCTGACATCTATTTTAGGGATGCGCACCAGGGTCATTCTAGGAGCACCAATAGAGCCAGAATAATTTAGGGCAATATTACTGTTGCTTTTAAAAAGAATGTGTTTCCCAACAGCTGGAGGTTATGAAATTCTATTTTGTATCTGCACTCTGTTGTTCAATTTCCTCTCTTGTTTTACTGTCTTGCCTATGAACATTTCCCTTCTGTGTTATGTTTGCAATCACATATTCTTTTGTTTTCCTTTGTTCAGTAAAGCATTTTGGCTTCTGCCTTATATTTTTTGTTCTTTGGCTTTAAATATACCAAGCCTAATCTATATGGTTTGCTATAATAAAACAAATAGTAGTCCTCATATCTTAAGATTACTTCCAGACTTCAATGACTCCTTCATGTACAAAAGAGATTGGGAGCATCATCTGTACCCACAGATATACAGTACTTATTTTTGTTACGTGTCTCTCTATGTATGATAAATTCCTATAAAAGTCAAAGAAGTCAAGAAGGTGGTAGTCAAAATGTTCAAGAATCCTCTTCCTGGGTGGATCCATGGTGTCCAAATGTCATCTTGGGTCATTCCTAAGTGCTCCCATTCAGATCCAGGGAGCAGCACTACCAAAGAACCAGCTTTGGCAGCTAAATCAGCAGATCATTGACAGGAGAAAGCAATTATCCTAGCTCTCAGCAGCCATCTTGGGGGAGGCGTCAGGAAAATTACATTTTATTTGCAATGAGTGTAATTATGTAAAATATGAAATGAAACATGTAGTGTACACCAGATAATATAATAAATAGTTATTGTACATACAGTAGCTTATACTTAAAAAAACCATATGACCTTTATTATAAAGTACAGTACTTTATTTCATAGCTATCCTTTAGATGTATTTAACTTATTTATTGTCATAGATCTGATCTTGAATTCTCCTTTTCAATTAATTTGTTTTCTATCCTTATTAACCTTTTCTAAAGTTGCCTCTTTTTCAACTTTGTTCTTTATTTTTTCAATAAAATATGCTCATTCTACTTATACTGCTTACCAATAGTTTCAATAATTAGTAGCATATATTGCCCTTACATATGTCATTTCTATTCTTTAAATTACTTTAAAGTTTAAAATATTGGAGGAAATATAATCCTTTAGAAAATGAAAAAATATATAAATAAATCCTGATAAGATCCAATGAGATCTTAATGGAACACTCAAAACCAGAAAAAAAAAACTGTCACAAACTGCTTGGCAATTGATTCAGTAGTTGTTTATTATTGCCTGCTTCCTATAGTTGAGAGAGAGAGAAGGTGGGTGAAAATCATTCATGTCTAGTGGTGGGTGAAACCTTACTCTTTCCTGATTTTTTTGTCTTATGCTTTGAACTACCACATCAAATCTGCTCTCAAATTTCAAATCAGTCTTCACTCCTAGCAATTGCTTGGACAGGTTCATGCAGATTTCTCAATAACATTTTCAGAAGTGGTTTATCATGGCCTTCCTCCTGCCATGCTATATGGGCAAACTAGGTTTAATTAAACCATTGGTTTAGGTGTTGGTTTTCCGGCATCATCTCTGAATATATAAACAAGACATAATAGGAAGAAGCAATAATTTAATTGATATAATTAAAGATTAAAAAGGAGTTATAGAATCATAGATTTGGGATTTAATTCATTCTGTTGAAGTCCCTGTTTGGGAGAGTCCACAACAAATTGGGGCTCAAATATCCTTAAAGAAGAGTTCACAAACTTCCTGAATAATTAAAAACACAGGAAGACATTTTTGTATTTTTTGAATCTTTATGTAATTTAAATATTTTATTCCATGACTTGCACTGTCGCATGACCATTTCAATATGATAATTTAAGAGTACATACAAAAATGTAATATGATGTTTAACGATGTTCCATTTATTAAAGTAAAAGTTATGATTAATGGGATTCTAACTGTCTGCAAAAGAAATAACTCATGCCAGATAATTAAGGCAAATTAAAGCTTTATATTACAAGCCTTGGTGATGCCTCCTATTAGGGGCGGATGAGGAGTCCACAAGATTTAAAACTGCCTTGCTTATATATGCATCTCTCACTCTAAAATACAATATATGGGGAATATCACTGCAGAAATAGCACAATCAATAGTTATACATACAGAATTTTCTATGGCAGCTAGAAATTGAATTGTGCAGCAGCCATCTTTTATTCCCCGATGGAGTGACTCCTGTACCTCTATTTAACCTCACTCAGAAAAGGTTAAGATAATGCTGAATGCTGCATCATATAATCACATGCCTGAGAATAAATCTTTCTGAAAACAACTGTGTTTACAGGATAACACTATAAAAAGCAAAGAAAGGACATTAGAAAGCAAAGTTTATGAAGCATGAAATGCCCCCAAAATAGACATTTTCAAAGTAGGGTATAAAATATTAAAAGAATGAAGACTGCATGGTTGGGCAAACTAATCAATCTTGGGAGAGGGGAGTCAAAGATAATATCAAAATATTTTAGTATACTGCAGAGAACAGCAATTGTCTAGATTTTTTTTCCCCCATTATTGGATGCCAGTAAAATGTAAAAGTGCCTTATTGGAAAGAGAGCAATCCACCCAACTCCAAATATAATTACTTCCTTTCAAAACTCTTTTGGACCCAGTGATAATTGCCTCCTCTAATGTTAATGGAACAGATAATCTTTTTATTGTATTTGTCTCTAGAAAACTGTTTTTGTGCATGTGAACTAAATGGAACAATTTTTAGTAAAACATTTCTACAAGCTTTTAAACTGGCAATTTCCACAGAACCTAAGGGATATTAGTCTATTAAAAAGCAGGCAGATTGGACTATGTACATTAATGATAGATGAAATGTATTAGCATTTACCAATTTATTTCATGCAACTAGCAAACATATTTAACAATAAAACTGTCCTTAATGAATTCTGTTGAGTTTTAGTGTCATACTAGAATATCAATGCAGAAAGATTCCAATTTCTATCATATTTCTCTTCTTAAATATTTACCACAAAAATTAACCTAATGTATTATGTGCAGTTTATGAAGCATTTTTCTTAAAGAGACATCATTCTCAAATGTACATGGAGATTATTATGTGCATTTAATGTACTATTTCAAATGTATTCTTAGTACCTTTGTAATATTCAATTTCAAAATGAGATGTATAACCCACTAAACAAATTAAAAGGTTAGTATTTTCATAGCAGATAGCAGCATTTTGGGCAATTTCTCCCCTTTCTGCCACAAAAAAGAAAAAGTAAAGTCACAACTAACTAATGCTTGAATTCTGAATTCGGAAAAATCCCCAGGACTACAATGGCATTTTAAAAATAAATGAATACAACTCAGCATCCAGGATAATGGAATGGCAAACCAATTGTGTACCGTTGCTAAGAATATTTCATGGAGTAATCTTAAAACATGCTCAGCTAAAACACTTAATTTTAGACTGATAAGACAAAAAGAAAAAAATAAATTTGCCTAAAATTTAACCTTTTACAATGATCTGTTCACATAAAATAGACGTCAATAAGAATCCTTAGTTTCCACTTTTATGACTCTGGTCATATATGACATACGGCATATAAGAAGGCTAAGATTACATTATTGTGAAGATTTAATACCAGTTGTTATGTTACATTTGAATTTATAAATTGTGTTTGTATGTGTTTATATGTCAGTGATAAATTTTAACTATAAATAGGGAAGCAATGCTTTAACTATACAAAGGATGGACAATCCTGCTGAAAAACAAGAGGCAAAACATCTACTAACTATATATGTCATACAAACATACACAAACACACACTTTATATTTCCTTGTGCACTATACCATAGTATAAATATGTGAGGCACTATAGAATACAATATAAATATATGTGTATACTCTGTCTAGAAATTATTCTAAATAATTTGTTCAAGCAAGGATTAAATGTGGTTGGGTTAAGAATGTATATTATTTTGCACTGCATTCTTTTAAGATTGTACAAAGACTTACTTGGCTGAAAAATCAGTTTAATTCTCATTTTTTGACATAGGTATTATGTATAAAGCCCAAGGAACTTCCTAACAGCCAATTATTTTAAATGAAGCAATTCCCCAATGCAATAACCCAATCCAAATGATATCCATTAAAAAAAAGTGGGCATAGGTCACCTTCCACAACATTTTTTTTAAATAAGCAAGGCAATAGTGCCAAACAAAATTTAATTATAATAGAGTGATGCACTAAGAACTTGAAGGTAAAAATCTGCCTCTTTAAATCTGCCAGTAGAGTTTAATAATCTTTTCAGACCCATGTGTAACCTTTTTTAAAAGAGCCATTCAAAAATTGGGTGGGAATAGAAAGGAATAATACAAAAATCTTATTTTACCAAATTTCATTGTGAGCCAATATGCCAGGAATCTTAAAATTGTGATGTAATTATAAATGACACCATTACTGCATAACTACATCAAGTATAAACTCAGCTGTAGAAGTTCAATGAGGATTAAAATGTATAAGATCACTAATCGTATAAGATCACTGCTGATACTACACTGTGTTTAAAACAGTATTTTCTCCTCGTCATGGCAAAGAGAGAAAAAAAGCCCCAGGGTTCAGCAGGAGAGTTGTGATCTCTCCTGTGATCTCACAGAGTGCTCCTCCTTAGCTTCACTGCCCTACAAGGCAGCTTTAGTTTCTTTTGGAGCCCACAAATAGGGAGAAGCCAGCACAGGAATCTCCGTTCTCTGTGACTGCTAATGCTGGGAAGCTCCACCCCATCTCCTGTCCTGGAACATTTCAATGGTGGGCTATTTTGAACTGGGCAGGCACTATAGATTCAGTGTTCTATAAACTCTATGCACTAAGGAAAAAAAGTAGATTGGTTTTTAAAGTAGTATCACAGAATTATTATAGAAAAGGCAGTCTAAGATGGCTGCCAAGAAGCTGGGAAGCAGATGACAATCTAAGCACAGTGCAGGAGCAGATTTTGGTGAAGAGTGTGTGAACTGGGTGAGAATAATTCTTTTTATTCAAATTTTAACCCCAAAGAAATTCAGGGGAACTAACTTCCTCGAACTATTTGCAAACTGTGACCAAGCACTTTGGAAAGAGATTAAGAGATTAACACTGGAAGGAAGAGGAGACTTAAAGAGACAGGAAACAATTTATTCTTTAAAAACACAGAAAATTGGACTCTCAAAGGGAAAAGACATGGTACTGAGAAGGCATTTTAAATTGCTGGAATTATGGATTTAAAATATTAATACTGCTTTTGTACTTGAATCATAATTTGAAATAATTATTAATGACTAAGATCAGACATCCCAGTAACAATATTGCGAAGTAGAGAATATCATCTGCTGACAAGAGGAAAAAATATACAACCCTGTTGAAGAACTGTGAAAGCACTTAGTGGATTACATTCACCTATCCTAAGATCACAGGAGACTTGAATATTTAAATAAGATTCTCAATTAAAAGACCCTGAATGCTATGCCATATGATTGAATCTATAAAAGTGATTTAAGGAAGTTTGGATAACCCTCTGGTCTATTTAAATGGATTTGACTTATTATTTATGAGACACATAGAATTATGATTTGTATAAACTCAGCTTTGAAAAAATGGTTCCTGGACCTTTGGATAAAAGTGGGATCTACTAAAATAAAATATGCAACACAAGGCGGAAATGAATGGAAATTTAATCAAGATGGAGCTGATGTTCCATAGCATTAAGGATTTTATACGGAAACAACACAAGGTGATGGTGGAACTATTTGATGGCATAGACCAAAAACTGGAAAATATTATACAAGGGACAACGATTAAAGATCAGGATTTTTAGGAAAGGAAGGAACCAGCAAAAGGAATGGAAGAAAAAGCAGAACTGAGAAAACAGCAAAAAGAGGACAACAAAGAAGAGATATCAACAAAACTAATAATGATCAAAGAATTCAAACAGGAGGGAAATAATTTAAAAGATTTAAAAAGAGAATGGGAGAAGCAGGAAGATAATTTGGGAAAGAAGATGGGGGTTAGAACCGATAGCTTTAAAATTAGACTATGGAAAGGGTAGGGAAGGGAGAAAAAGTTGGATTGAACAACCAGAATGCAGACTTAGATAAAGATCCAAGAGAAGAGTATGGGAGGCAAATTTTTAAAAAAAGGTTAAGACTTAATGTATTGATGAGGTCAAGAGACGATGGATAGAATAAAGAGAGGGGAAAGAAAAAAAGATTCTTTAAGAACATATTTAAATGAAAACATGTGTATTAATATTAGAATTATATAGACTGGTTAGAACTAAGCATTAATTGGAAAATTAGAGAATGAATGATGGTATTATTACTATGCCAAAATAATATGATTAGTAGTGAAATCATAAAATTAATAATAATATAAATATTAATAACAACAATATATATATATATATATATATATATATATAGGGGAACAACAATATAATAAGATATATGTAATAATAAGAGGGAAGTTTGGAAGTTGGATGACGTAGTATTAGATATGTTTAAACAATATGAAACAATGAAAATGAAATGTAATAACTATGAATAATAATATGTTTATTGGTATCAAAATGTATGATATCCAGGTATCACATTGTTCACGCACTGATATGTATAAACAATATAAAATAAAATAAAAACTTGACAAAAAAAAGAAAGAAAGAAATGTTCCAGGACTAATTATTATTGTTTGTATTTTCTTAATATTTAGCCAAAATTTATCTCCAATAGGTTTCATGCATTCTGTTCTATGAAGCAACAGAGTAGAATAAATTCACACACACACACATGGTGTAATACTTTTTCAGGTATTTGAAGACTGTCATTAAGGTTTTCCTTAATCTTCCATTTACTAGGGCAAACACTGATGCCCACTTTAAAGGCATTTCAGTTTGTATTATCTTCCTTAAAATATATAGGAAAAATTGTATAATTATGGATTGTCCAAGAAATTTGGTACTGTTTGAAATGTTCATTTTATTTTCTCAATTGGACATAAACAGGTCTTGAAAAAGTCTTTAATTATGAGTCAGCAGTGTGTTGCATCTGCCCAAAAAGCCAACATAGGCCACATTAACAGAGAATAGAATCAAGATCACATGATTTGCTAATAGCACTTTATAATGTCTTGGTAAGACCTGCTTGGAATATTGCATCCAATTTTGGTCACTGTGATACAAAAAGATGTTGAAAGATGATTAGGCACATGAAGACTAAAACATATAAAGAACAGTTGCCGGAATTGAGTATGTTTAGTTTAATGAAAAAAAAGACTAGAGGTGACATGATAGCCGCGTTCCAATACCTAAAGGGTCAAGCCTATTTTCCAAAGCACCTGAAGGCCGGAAAAGGAGCAATGGATGAAACTAATCAAGGAGAAAAATAACCTAGAATTAAGGAGAAATTTCCATGACAGTTTAAACAATTAATCAGTAGAACGAATTGTCTGCAGAAATTGTGCTGCTCCAACATTGGAGTTTTTTAAGAAGAGATTGGACAGCCATTTGCCTGACATAGTATAGGGTTTCCTGCTTGAGCAGGGAATTGGACTAAGACCTCCACGGTCCCTTCCAACTCTGTTATTCTGAAGAGGAAGAAAATCCAGAGCCAACAGTGGAACCAGCCAGAGCCATTCAGTTTTATCAGGATTGAGCTGAACTCTATTCCTTCTCATCCAGACCTAAGCAGCTACTAGATGCTAGGTCAGTACATAAAATATTGGAATATTGGAAACACCAGAGAAGCACTGATTGACTAAATTGTCTACACAATATTAATGCATACTGTAATTTATTTCAAAATTGTTTATTCCATAATCTGCTATATCACTTTAAAATGATGAAATTATATTGGGCTCTGTCTTCAGGTGATTTGCAAGGAGCACTTTTGTTCACACAAGGATGGAGGCAACTGATTTTCCTTCTCTATAGCAGGGGTCCCCGTCCCTGATCAATGGACCTGCATTGGTCCGTGGCATGCCAGAAACTGGGCTGTGCAAACAAGAGAAGCCCCATCTGCCAGATGCAGGCAGCACATTAAACCATGCCCCCTCCAATCCACAGAAAAATCTCTCTCCATGGAACTGATCCCCGGTGCCCAAAGGATTGGGAGCTGCTGCTCTATAGCAGCATGTTTCAGAAGTCCCATCAATAAAGTACACTTTTCAACTAATTCAGTTTACAAAAGAGAACAGCTCTGTCCACAAATGGAAAGAAACCTGATGGCAATGTTGAAACATCCACAAAACCAGAAAAATCACGGAATTTTCAAATTACCTTAAGATCACTGAATTGATTTATTTATTCTCATTCCACTAACATGTGACTACTGTAGCCACTTTTTCCAACCAGTATTAACCAAATATCATCATATCTACTTTGAAGGATTTTGTGTTGTACTTATTACTTTTATGAAGGTGGCTTTTTTTTTTTTGCTTGTCAGAATCTTACACAGATTTCTGGACAAAATCACATAAATACTTACATAATATTATTATGTTTCTTTTTTGGTAAAAAAAAAAAAGCAGCTGTAATGAAGCTCATTAAAGACGCACACTGCAGTAATTAAGATTTTGACTTGACAAGAGGGAAAAAAAACTAGCAACTCTTAAATATGTATGGAGTACTGAAAGACTTAGTAGGTGTCATTTTTTACATAGATGAAAATGTGAGCTTTTGCAAATATGGGTGCAAAATGGATTAGTGATGATACTTTTAAATTCTATGAGACTGAGTGCAATGTTTCCAGCACAAAATGGAAAAAAAGTCAGAGTAAAATGTGCAGAAGCAAGCACATTGGTGAAATTCTCTATTGTTTTACTCATGCTAGACATAGGAGCTCCTGAGGAGAATTCAAATATATTGAAGCACATATTTCATAGAAATGCTGCAGAAAGGAAAGCTCAAGCCAAATAACCAAACGGACTTTTAATAGCTATTGTCTGATATAATCTTCTGTTTTTCCAGAACAGATACCCTAATTTGTACCTACTGCAGGGGTGGGGTATGACAGTGTTAACTACAAGTTGGGGATTTACGAGGTTCTGTGATTTATGATGTGCTTCCCTGCACGCTGCGAGTGAGCACCTGTAAATTGTCATCAGCACACTGCGTGCAGAGAAGCATCCTTTGAAACAGCCCTCTTTTCCTGCATTTTTAACTGCAGCTGTGCCTCGTTCGGCAGCTGAAGTTGAAAATTCAGGAAATAAAGATCAGTTAAGAGCCAGGGTGGGCAGGTGGGCAAAAACATCAGCAGACATAGAACTGGTTCTATGTATGCAGAACTACCAGTTCTACAGAGGTGGACAGAACTGGTAGAAACCCACCCCTGCCCTACTGTCTGTGCCTATGTGTGTTTTCAACTATGTGATTAACATTTATTGCTATATCTTTAGTGCACAGTGTAGATAATAGTGTGGTCTTCAAATATTTCTAGTTTTTAACTTTTATTATTCATGGATGGTTAAAAGTCCAAGCGGATGAGAATGGTAATCCAACATCTGGAAAGCCATTGAACTGAGATGTTCTTCATTCTCAAAAGACATGATTATCCTGAATGTCACTCTCTTCTTATAAAAAAAAGACCTTAGGCATAGACAGAAAAGAGTGAAAATAGTAAAACTAAATGCTACAACCAGGTTTTAAAAACTTGGAGAAATGAAAATATTTTCTTTGGATCTTGAGAAGACATTAAAGTAAGTAAAGTGCTTTGAGGATTCTATTCTGTAGCCATCATTCTGTTACTTCACTTGATAGAAGTGATACATTGTAAAAAATATCTGAACCATAATAAGTAAAGTAGGCTGATCTAAAAATATTTAAAATGAAGTAAATTTATCAGATGTGAAAAATCCAGTCAATTATTTTTCAATCTTTTCACTAAGTTTTAGTTAATGCACTTTTTGGCTTGTATTTAAGTAAATATTTAAGAAAGAAAGAATTGTTTCAGCATACTGAAGAGAGGGTGTTGTGACTTGTTTTTGATTGAGGAGAAATAGTATTTAGTGGGTTGTCATTAGTTACATGGTTGGACTCAAAATAACTCAGCATCAGACAATTATGGCTGATAATTGTATTATAGTAGAGCTGTTATATATAATATACTAAGTCATTACAGAGCTATTATATATAATATTAAACTATCCCCCCTTTTGACCTTATATACTGCATATTATAGGAAAGAAATACTGAGACTTTTTTTAAAGATCTCCTTATACATATGGAAATGAAATAAAATAAATGGAACAGGTATCACATTCTCCATAATTCTCAAAAGCCAAATATTAGAGATATATGAAAAAGAAGATCTACAAATATATAAGACTACAGATCAGGGTTTTCCAAACTGTGAAATCCATGTACCTCCTCTGGGGAAGTGCAGAAAGAATTTGAGAGGAAGCATGAAGAACCTTTTAACTGCATCATCTCAATAAATCCGCCTTCCCCAAAGTTTCATTTTATTGTTTTTTTATTGCTTATTTGTCTTCATTTTGGTGTTTGGATTGTTTTTTGTAAAAATACTTTATTAAATAAATTTATATAAATACAGTAAAATCAAAACATTCTATTTGTCGCAACGTAAGCAAATACAGTGTTTGGGTTTTTAGGGAAGGTGTTTACATTAATATTATACTTAAGGGATGTGTAATGGCAAACATTGAAGAACACTGCTGCAGTTGTACAACTCACCATTTCCATATGGTTGGTGTAGTGTAATTAGGAACTCCTTATTGTAAGGAAAATCTGTTGCTGCATGTGTATAAATTTCCCTTTTCAGATTTTATACCCTATGCACTACAAAAGTATCTTGGGAGGGGTGTGTCTGGAATAGGACCCAAGTTTGAGTCTTACTTCCCCTTTTACAAAATAGATAATTATGCACTCAGGTTCTTATACATTTTTTATATAATGATCTATGGTAAGTGAATGTAGGCCATTAGCCCATACTGAAAATTTCAGATGCCGGTCCTTAGGTATTTTTGCATATATATAAATATTTGAAACAACAGACAAACTGTAGTGCTCATGGTGTCTGTAACTGGATCATTCAGAAATTATGCATTGCTGGCATTAAAAGGCCAGCAGTTAAGCAGATAATGCACATTGGATTGCTACTTTGGAGACTATGTAGACCTATATTAAATCCAACAAAACAGTACTATTTTATTTTAATTATAGCAAAGCATCTAAAAGTAGTATTCATATATATATATATTCGTAGATTTTTACAGGTATAGGAATGCAGGTCTTGGTGTGTTCGGGTCTTTTCCTGTGTAAGATTGAGAGTATCTTGGCAACGATTCGACGAGGTCCCACTCGCCATCTTCAGGCTGGTGCTTTTGACTTCATGCTTGTGGAGCCATACCAAAACCCGGAATGTCACATCACAGCCACCTGCTCAGGATATCACATCACGGAACTCAGGATGTTACACCACAAAACCTCAGGATGTTGCAACACAGCCAACGACCCAGGAGATTACAGCACAAGACCCAGGATGTCACAACAATAGAACTTGTTGTCATCACACAGCCCATTATCCAGGTCGTTACAACACAGGAGGTTGATAGACACACAGCCAATACCTCAGCCACACATTCTTATGAAAAAGCCAGCCAATCTGCAAACATCAACTCCATCAACCAATCAAGAAATGACAACACAGCCAACCTCCCCACCAGTATATATAGAGAGACAGCAGCTCCGATCATGCTTTGCTCACACAAGCACAAAGCTGTTTCTCTATCACGATGGCTTCCCTGATTATTCTCTTGCTGGAGTGTTCAATGTTGGATATTAATTTGGTTCCTTTGAAATTAAGATAGAGAATATCTTAGAGATAGAGAAACACCCCCATAAAATAAATAGACGGGACAATACCTCCTGCCTACCAGATATCTGGAAGCTAGCCCTCACCAACAAACGAGTCCCAGCCACGAAAGTCAATACCAGACCCGAAACAACACTGGACACCACTGCCAATCCCTCTCATCAGACCCAGGCCTAAGCCCATCCTATAAACAAAGGATAACCACCATTCAGAAACTAAACCACGGCTGCTTCGCCAGCTGTCGCACACCCCGGCCCCAAAACCAAACAAGCTGACACACGCCAAGAACACAGACCTAGACCCCAAACTCAAAGCCAGACTAAAACCCAGAATGCTACATCACGGCCACCCACTCAGGATATCACATCAGAAAACTCAGGAAATTACACCACAAGAACTCAAGAAGTTGCAACACAGCAAATGACCCAGGATATCACAGCACAAGACCAAGAATATCACAGCAATAAATCTCACAAGGTCATCACACAACCCATTACCCAAGCCGTTACAACACAGGAGGCTAATGGAAAAGAGATCAAAACACAAATGACCCAGAAGATTACAATGCAGGACCCAGGATACCACAACAAAAGAACTTGTAAGCCCATCACACAATCCATTACCCAAGCCGTTAAAACACAAGAGGCTAATGGAAGAAAGATCACTACAAAACAAACAACCCAGGAGATTACAGCACAAGATCCAGGATATCCCCACAACAAAACAATCTTCTGTTTAAAGATTTGTTTATTCAATCTGTGGCACACCTCATCCAGGGGTGGTGTTCAGCAGGTTCTGACCAGTTCTGGAGAATCGGTAGCAGAAATTTTAAGAAGTTCAGAGATCCAGCAAATAATACCTCTGACTGAAGATTTTACAGTATGCTTCCCCTGCCATGCCCACGAAGCCATGTCTACAGAAACCGATAGTAAAAAAAATTGAATTCCACCACTGACTTCATCTATCATTAATTAATTGCTCTCTGTCTACTAACCTCCTTGGTGGCCACTGTCTTGCCAGTTCCTCTCTTATCTGAGTTCAGACAAGATTGGAGACAGTTTACAATGAACAGCATTCAGGAAAAGTAATTAATTCATAGATTTTGCTCTGTTTCAGAGGCAAAAGTCACAATAAATCTATAATACAGTATATTAGACAGTTTAATTAAAGAATTTGAAAATAGCAGAAATGTTCCAGCAACATTGTTGGAATAGTTAAGGAAAGATTTAAGTTTATGGGCCGAAAGCCATGAAGATAGTGAAACTGTTTGACAGTATTAATCCCAAATGAAGCTATTTTAAGGCAAAAGGATGAACAATAAAAAATATTTCCCAGCTATACCTCAGTGAAGCAAGAATCTGGCTATTTAAAGGTATGCACAGAATTGAAAGAGACCAATGAAAAATGGTTAAAAAGCAACCTTAGAATAGAAAATGTCATTTCTCCAATGCCTTATATCACAAAGCATGATGATGTGCCCTAAAATTTGTGAAATTTATAAAGTTACAGTCTTTTCTATTCTAAATACTGCTGTATTATATTTCAAAACCACAAGACATAGTCTCTGTTTTCTGGGGGAAAAATATGAACCTCTTAATAGTCCTATATTGTCTGGTTGAAAAGAATCATATATCTACCCAATGACAGCAAAGAGTTTGAATTTTTTATTTTGCAACCTAGTACTGACTGCATATATTTATTCGAGGAATTTTGTCTCTAGTGATAAAAGAATCGGGATCAATTACAGATTAGATGAAAAACATTCAATTTATCTATAAGATATGAAAGTTCTAGACTGCACCAATCAGTCTAATTTAAGTGCAATAAGGAAACAGTTGCAAAAGGATTAAGCAAGATTAAGTTCATATTATTTGCCTCTTTGTGCATAGTATTTTCTGCCAACTTCTTACCACAAATAGGTTGTGAAAGTGTAATAACTGTAGATGTTTTGAGGTGGAGTTCTTGCCTCACAATCAGGAGGCTGTGAGATTGATCCTAGATAGAGGTTAATATTTGGAATAGATTCTCCTGCTGAGCAGTGGGTTGGACTAGATGACCTCCAAGGTCCCTTCCAATTCTGTTATTCTATGAACAGATTCTAAAAAAGTATTACTAAATCTACTTTTATCTCTTACTTTACTAATGCCTAATATTACAGAGTCCATTATAATAAGTCAGTTATATGTAAATCACTATTTTCATTTTATTTTGAAAAGAAACTGTAAGCAGTTGCTTTTGTATGATTTTCATTTTTTAAAACAAAATTCTATTTCTTACAAAATCAAACCTTAAGGAGGACATGAACTTGAATTCAAATATTAAGGGAGTCTGTTTTCAACCTATTTTAAGTTCCTTAACAAAAATTAACTGAATTCTTTGTTTGAAGGTTTTAAAAAATAATCTCTTTCCCGCATGTTTCTACCAAATCATGCTGTCTCAAACATATATAAATATGTTTTTGATAAAAGCAAAATTAGTAAACAGTGCAAAAAAAAAGTAATCTAACTTGATATGGACTTGTAGGGAATAGGAATTAGTACTGAATTGCAAAACAAGTATATGAAGGAAGAGTGAATGAATTAAATGGAAAGGAAGATAGAGAAATTCATAGTTGAGTGGAATTGATAAGATTCTGAAAAGAACAGAAGTGAGGTGTTTAAAGGAAAAAAGACACACTGTGAAGCAATGTTCTGTGTGAATATGTTCAAAGCAAGGTAATTTGCAAGGACAGAAAGGCCTGGAGAGGTATTGTGAATGACACTGGCATAAATCAATTTTATGTATTCTTCTCTTTTTCTTATCTCACACCTTTCATTTATTTGTTTTAGTACTTCTTATTTCTTTTCTGAAGAGCACATAATGTTATTTACACAAAAAGGGAATATTTATGTATGCATGGGATACATATTTCAATGGAGAGCCAGAGAAAATATATAGTGATGTTCGTTTCCTAATCATGCGATTAAATTCTAAAAAGAAATATTCAAAATAAATGCATCTTAGTACGTTGAAGGGCACTGCATCTGAATATCATCAGATGGAAACTCTCCTTTGTAGAAAACAAAGGAAAAATTAGCAGAGCGTTAATTAATTTTGGAGTGACCATGAGCTGTTAAATGAACACAGGTGGTATTCCTCAGGGGAGCTGTTTGTAATAGACTTTAAATTGGTAAGAGGGAAGCATCAGCTTTAAATACTTTTGAAATCTCACAAGTGTGAAAGACTTCATACATCATAACTAAAATAATGGGAGGTGATTAATAATTGTCCTTTCCCTAAATGAGTTGCCAGATGCATTGACTCTCAGGTGTAAAAATAAGATTAATCCAGAAAAATCTGACTATCCCAAATGCATTTATCCATGATTAACCCATGAATACCCAGATATTACTTTGGAAGAAATGCTTAGCCCCCAATCCCCAAAACCACAATGATCCACCAGTACATATCTCAATGTATAGCCAATTTTGTAACTGTCCAGACTGTTATACATTTATGAACAAATACTATGGATTGTGAGGTGGATGAACTAAAAAAGCCTTTTGGTTCACTCACACAAGAGTACATGGGAAAAGGGCTACTTCAGATAAACTGATAATTATACAGTAAAAAGAAAAAAAAATGTAAGGAAAAAACCTGAATACAAGACATAGTGAGAAGAAAAGCGAGAATCCTTTGATCATCTCTTAATTCTTTATTTATAAGAAGTAGCAACATTTTCAAATTTACATAATTAATTCAAAATTAATATTCAATTAAATTGGCTTTTTCTACCAATAGTTAAAAAAGAACATAAGCATGAAGAAAAGGATCTTACAGTATACAGGTCTTTTTGGCATCAGTGCAATTGTTCAACTTTATCACGGTGATGCAGAGAACATTGATTCGCTGCCAACTGTTATAGAAAGGCTACCATTTTACCCAAATAATAAATAACACATTACGCTCTCAGTGTTGTTTAGAATAACAGACTTGTTAAGAATATTCTGATGCTTTTTAGAATGCTGCTTTTTAAACTTTATCATGATAATAGTAATACTTGGACAATCCATACCCATTGAGTCAGCCTTTCAGAGATATTTCCTTACCGAAACAGAGAAACAGAATGACTGGGGCAGGAAAAAAAGCAGTAGGATCAGAAGCTAATTCCAACTACCTGTCAGTATGAACACAGCTGACCTCCCTATGGCAGCTGATGGGGGTACCTGGTCACCAGAGGGCTATGGTGGAACTGGTTTCCATCCCATATTTGACACTATCAAAAGCTGGTGAGAGATCAGGAATCACAGTCTCCTCCTTATCCTTCTGCTCTTTTACATGCTTACAGCTAGAAGGATGGTATTTTAATTAGGCACAGAGCTTCCCAATCCCTTTTTCGCCCATAGACGAAAAAATTAAACTTGAAACAATTGTACCATTTTTAACTTCACCATGATAATCTCTCTTCCAGACCCTTGATTTATTTTTTAGGATTGCCAATAAACTAATGATTAGTTTTATACTTGATGTGCCCCTGTCATAGCCATTCTAGCAGCAGTGTGGGTACTATATATTATAAAGACACAAAAGCTATGACCACATGCAATGATATCTGATACCTTCCTATAGATGCTCATTTAGTCTAGCAGAAATAAAGAAAACATATCTGCAGGAAATTCTGCAAATCATCACTTCATTAAGCAAAATAATTTTACATAGAATGTTTGTGTGTGTGTGTGTGTGTAAATAAGTAACTTCAAAAACAAGCAAACATGCATTAAGTCTGGGATGAAAGTTTCATTGTAAGATAGCTCCTAGCTTTTAGATAACATGTTGAAATAGAACCAGAAAATCAGAAAACCAGGCAGATTTTAAATAAAGGTTATTGAGATTCTTTGTAAAGGTTATTACAATACTTATATTTGGCATTTCTTTCCCTGATGCTACTTTATTTCCTAGGGGTGTGAGCAAACAATAGAAAACAAAATTGAAATAGCATTCCAATCTGAGTTTAAAAGAATAGAGTAGAAAGAATGGAATGAGGGATTGGAGCTTGCTATCCTAAGAGGGTGATTAAACTGCAGATTTTTTTGTGTTTTTGTTAGATTGTTTTACTGTTTGTTAGATTGTTTTACTGTTTTACAACTATGCTTTATAGTTTCTGTTTTTTGGTGAGTTGCCCAGAGTTGTTTAAGATGGGTGGCCATACAAATCTAGAAAGGAAGGAAGGAAGGAAGGAAGGAAGGAAGGAAGGAAGGA
>NW_020769322.1:5433266-5506771 GCF_900518735.1 Pseudonaja textilis | reverse complement strand
TAACACTGAATTAGTGTATGAGTTCTGAGTTCATAAACTCAGAAATTGCACTAAAATAGCATATAAATTCAGTTTGGAACTTGGATTTTTGTTGTTGTTGTTATTAGTTGCAAAGTCATGTATAACCCATCATGACCCTATGGACAATGTTCCTCCAGGCCTTCCTGTCCTCTACCATCTCCTGGAGTCCATTTTAAGCTTATGCTTACTGCTTCAATGACTCCATCCAGCCACCTCATTCTCTGTTGTCCCTTTCTTCTATTGCCCCCAATCTTTCCCAGCATTATGCTCAAATTATGGCAACTTCTTAAAGAGATGAGAGTACCATATCATCTTATTTGTCTCTTGAGAAATCTATATGGGGGTCAAGAAGTATGTGGTATGATTTGATTGTTTATTGTACCCTATGACTATTATTAAGTGTTGTGCCTGATGATTCTTGACTCTGATGAGTGTATCTTTTATTTTATGTTCACTGAGAGCATTTGCACCAAGACAAATTCCTTGTGTGTCCAATCATACTTGGCCAATAAAGAATTCTTCTAAAGAAGCAACAGTGAGAACTGGACACAGAACCACTGATTGGTTCAAAATTGGGAAAGGAGTCTGGCAAGGCTGTATACTGTCACCCTGCTTATTTAACTTATATGCAGACCACATCATGAGAAAGGCAGATGAATCAAAAGTTGGAATTAAGATTGCCTGGAGAAATATCAACAACCTCAGATATTCAGATAATACCACTCTAATGACAGAAAGTGAAGAGGAACTGAAGAGCCTCTTGATGCGGGTGAAGAAAGAGAGTGCAAAAGTTGTCTTGAAACTCAACATTAAGAAAACTAAGATCATGGCATCTGGCCCTCTCAATTCCTGGCAAATAGATGGGGAAGAAATGGAGGTAGTGACAGATTTTATTTTCCTGGGCTCCCAGATCACTGCAGATGGGGACTACAGCAAAGAAATTGAAAGATGCTTGCTCCTGGGGAGGAAAGCTATGGCAATCTAGACAGCATGCTAAAAAGCAGAGATATCACCCTGCGAACAAAAGTGCATGTAGTCAAGGCTATGGTTTTCCCAGCTGCAATGTATGGAACTCAGATGGATGAAGCTAAATTCTTAAGGAAGGGTGAATGGCTAAAATGAAGCCGATAGGTTGAGATAATGCAAGAATACTCGTAGTCTGAAGAAGATAGCTAAAATAAGGAAGGAGAGTATCAACAACAGAACCAAATAATTAGATAGGGAATTAGGTATGGCCTCATTCAGGATTTCATTCTGGATGAGGAAGTTGACTTGACTTATATAACAAACTAGAGAGATGAATTAAGTGTGAGATGTATTTTAATATTGTATCTTAAAATCTATGTTAGTTGTCAAAAATCCCATTTGTTCAATAATATACCAATGCCAGAATTCCAGACAGAGATTTTCCTTATATTAAATATTTGTACTTTGTACAAAAATAAAGGAGAATCTATGCATTCTGCCAGGTGCTGAATATCTAACTGATCTTACAGATTCCTGGCTAAAATTACCAAACATAATTAGAGTTAGAATTGCTAGACTATTTATTCCTAGACCTAATTTTCCGGGCCAGTTTGGAGGCTTATAGCACCCATGAAAATAAATTAAACTCAAGAACAGCACGTGTGGTCTGTTGTCCTGGCTCAGATGGAGTTCAATGGAGAATATCCCTGTTGCAATCCCATTGTCATAAACAGACCATTATCTATAAAGACTGAATTTACAGCCACTAAGCATAGCCACAGGGATGGAGGCTGATGCATCCAAAAAGGCAGTTGAATTCAGTGGCTTTCCTAGAAGAATTAAAATTTGTAGATTCTACAGGCAATCTTGTCAATACTTTTGTTAAGTCCAAGAATAAGGAACTTACTTAACATAAAATAAGAAATAAACAAGAAATCCAAGAAGAAACCAGCATGGCTGCACAAAGATCTCTCTGGCAAATTGAAAGAAAAAAAGGACAAGTACAAAAAATGGAAAGAAGGACATACAACTAAGGCAGAATTATCAGCAGATAGCCAGAATCTGCAAAGACAAAGTCAGGATAGCAAAGGTTCAGAACGAACAAAGACTTGCAACAAAAGTCAAAGATAATAAAAAAAGTTTCTTCCAACATATAAATAACAAGAAAAAAAAATCAAGGAAACAATCGGTCCACTAAAGAGAGAAGATGGCAAGGAAGTAACAGGCAACAAAGAGGAAGCAGAACTGCTTAACTCATTCTTTGCATCCGTCTTCACACAAAAAGAAGCTATAGCTCAACCCAGCAAAAACATAACTGTAAAAGATAGACCAGAAATAAAAGTTAAAATAAGCAAACAAATAATAAGAGAACACTTGTCTGATCTTGATGAAAACAAATCACCGGGTCCTGATGGATTACATCCCAGAGTTTTAAAGGAGGTGGCAGAGGTCATTTCAGAACCACTGCACCATATTTTCAAAAATCCTGGAGCACCGGGGAATTACCAGAGGACTGGAAAAGAGCTGATGTGGTTCCCATCTTCAAAAAAGGAAAAAAAACAGACGCAGGAAACTATAGACCAATCAGCCTAACATCAATACCTGGAAAGATACTGGAAAAGATAATAAAAAAACATCTGCCAACATCTAGAAACAAGTCAAGTAATAACTAGCAGTCAGCACAGGTTTGTTAAGAACAGATCATGCCAAACCAATCTTATTTCATTCTTCAACACAGTGACTAAATAGTAGACCAGCAAAATACTGTGGACATAATATATTTAGATTTCAGCAAGGCATTCAATAAAATAGACCACAACCTACTTCTTAGTAATCTAGAAAAAAGTGGAATAGATAGCACCACCACTAGATGGATTCGCAACTGACTGGCAAACCGTACTCAATGAGTAGTCCTTAATGGGTCTAAGTCTATATGGAGGGATGTAAGCAGTGGGGTGCCACAAGATTCCGTCTTAGGCCCAGTACTCTTCAATATCTTCATTAACGATTTAGATGAGGGAATAGAAGGGGAACTTACCAAATTTGCAGATGATACTAAGCTGGCAGGAATAGCTAATACCCAAGAAGATAGGCTCAAGATCCAGATGGATCTTGACAGACTAGAACACTGGGCCATATCTAACAAAATGAAATTCAATGTAGAGAAAAATAAAGTCCTACACTTAGGCAAGAAAAACCAAAAATACACATATAGACTGGGTGAAACCAGGCTCAATAGCAGTAACTGTGAGAGGGATCTTGGAGTCTTAGTGGACAACCAGCTAAATATGAGCCAGCAGTGTGCAGCAGCAGCCAAAAAAGCTAATGCAATCCTAAATTGTATTAACAGAGGGATACAATCAAGATCAAGGGAAGTACTAATACCACTCTATAAAGCCTTAGTAAGACCACACCTTGAGTACTGCATCCAGTTTTGTTCACCACATTATAAAAAAGATGTTGAGACTCTAGAAAAAGTACAGAGAAGAGCAACCAATTACAATGTAAAAAGAGCAATCAGAATCAGAAAACTGAACTATAGGTATTTCCCAATACAGTTAGATTAGTTACAAAACAAGAAAGTTATGTATCAGCATATCAATGAAGATAAGTACTAGTATGAAAGACATACAAGTTCAAAACAAAGCCTTTGTATTATTGATTTTGAAGAAAAAAATAAGGATGATTTGAAATGAGTTATGTATGATTTTCTATACCAGTTTTCTGCCAAAACATGCTTTGCCCTTCGCTGCTACATTTATTACTGTAGCTTGCAAGTAGAAGTGCAGAAACAATTTTCAGCAGAAAGGTTTGTGTAGCCTAATTCAAATTCATAGCACATTCTTGATCAGGAATTGAAGATATAGTCCTAAAAGTCTTTTTTTTTTCCTTTTTCAAAATAAAGGTCATACATTTTTAAAAGCATGAAGACAAAAATATTTTGATCTCAGGGCACCTTACCCTTGATAGGTGGCATAGTTTCTCTTTGATTTCCCTCTTTCATTTTCTAGGGTGCTTAGTTTTCACATCCACTTGTTTAATCTCTAGTCTAGGATATACCATTATTCTGGGATTTAGTATTGTGCTTCTTATATTGATGAGATATACTCAGTGCTCTAGTAAGTCCGCTTTATATTTTTATGAGATTTAAGGATGGTAAGTTTAATACAGATCTATTCAGTATTTTCCTATGCATAGGAGCAATTAAACTTTAAAGTGGAATGCAAGAATTGTTTTTTTTCTCATCCTTATCCCCTGAATACCTAGCTGTCCTTTATTTGTTGCATTTATAATTCACCCACCTTGTACCAAATTCTGGATAGTTTCCAATCAAGAATTAAAACAACATAAAAATATTAAAAATTATTAAATTCATAGACATTAAAAACAAAAAATTTGGTGTGAAATCAAACTTCTGACATGCAGTCACTTCATTCTACTCCAGCATTTGTGAGAAAAGCCAGATCTTCTGTGCTTTTTGGAAGAGTAAGTGATAGATGCCCGCCAAACCTAAGGGGGAAGAGTATTCGAAAGGGCAGTGGTTTCCATAGAAAGTTGTTTTCCAAACTTTTAGAACTCTAACTATTCATTACAAGAATATGAAAAGAGTTCACTTATTTGAATAAAAGATAGCTAGTGCTATGAGGATTTAGGACAATGAAAGTTATCTGTGTACAAACCCTTACCTTTTCTCATTTTATCTACAATCATAGGCAGACAAATGAAATTTCCACAGAACTTTTAAGCAGAATGGTGATCAGTTCTTAGTATCTCCCAGATGTAAATTCAGATGACACGGTAGTAATTAATACAAAAGTATGTCTGCTAAAGTATATGCAAACTACATCTGTTTCTCAATTTATGTAAAAATATCAAGAAATACCCAGACCATCATTTTGCAAAAAATTTAGTATTCTGTACAAAGTCATTTCATTTTAAAGTTATTTAAGACTTTTCATTTCCTTCTTTGATTCATCATCTGATTAAAAGTTAACTGCTATTTTATGGCTATTGTTTCTAGCTTTCCTGCACTTTTATTAGCCATGGTTTTTAATTAAATTTCTTATTACTGCAATATACAAACAGAAAATCTATTAATATGTCTCCATCCAGGGCTGATAAAATGTCTATCCAAAGAGAAAAATTCTACAAAAAATATTTTCTGAATATGTATTTAAAGTTAATACATTAATTTTCAGCAAGGTTTCATTTATCTCTCTAGTACCAGCAGTAATAAATGAATAATGCCAGTTATATTTATGTTTTGTTGAGGTAAAAAAAAGAAAAAATCTATTGAGCCCAAACCTGATATGATTGTTGACTGTGATATTAATTTCAACAATAACAAGTAATTTAGAATTATGAGTTGTTGTATCCCGAAGTTCACAGGCACATCTAACTTGAGAAAATGTTAAATGCATTTTTGGAAACAGTAAAGCTGCTGTTTTAATATCTTCCAGATTATATATATACTGTTTCTACAAGTATAGGCAACACATCACTTGTGCTTTATAATATTGATAATACCCAGAATGTAACATTATTCTTAATGTCTGATTGTTCTGCAATGTTATAATGGTTTATAAAAGGAAGGGTCATTTTACTTCATATCATGTATCACAAATTTTAGTTATTAGTAAAATAGAATTTGTCCCAAATATAAGTTGTTGTCGCAAATGCACGAGAAGCAGTGAAAGAAACAAATATTTTCCAAACTATATAATAAAAAGGAGAATGCATTCAGTCAAATGTTGAATTTTGAACTTTGAGAAACAGAAAACCAGACAAGAGGTGCTATTTTGATATCAGCATTTCCCGATTCTTATCAGAATGATTGGTTTTACCCAATTTTTAGACTGATGTTGACATGTTATAACTCAGGAATGAGCAATTTTGGGATTCAGATGTGTGATTTTGCTAGTTCAAAAAGATAAAAACATATTTTGGTGGCATCTGTAGAATCTAAGACTATAGCACTGAGATTGCTTCACAAAGAGAGCAAGATTGCCTTCTATTGCATTCTATTGCCTCCACATCAATAATCCAATTCTGGCTACAGTGCTTGCTGTGACCTTACTGCCCACAGAGCAAAAAAACAAAACCATTTTTAATTCACTGGAAGTCTGTGCTTTCCTCCTTTCCTAAGAAAAATCATAATTTCTGAAATAGTAAATTGTTAGTATCTCTTATCTTTATGATATGCTGCTTAATTTTTAGTCAAGAATCCCTTTCATAGAGCTTTTTCTGTTAATTCTGATCTGAAATCAGAAAATAAGCAGGAGTTGCAGTTCATGGAAATTGCTTTGTGGTGATATATTTTTGGATCATTCATTCAGTTTATTATTTCTAGGACTGAATATGAATCAGGATATAGTGATAACCTATACTCTAAATCCTCCTTTTTTTATCCCCCCATCCCCCATATATTCTAAATTAGTTTCATTCTAAATTTAAAGAAGTACAAAAGGGGGAAATGCTTTTAAAATATATGTAATGCAAGATTACTTCAGTGTGAGAGGGATGAAAAGGGTGCTGTGAGAGGGGATCAGTTATTATTGCTATGGTTCATCACAACCAGACCCATTTTTATATTATATCATAAAGTCTTTCTGAGGACTGGGATAGGTAATATTTGATAATGTTAAAGTATTGTCACAGGATGTAAGCTGTTCCAAGGAAAGCTGCTTTTTGCAATTGACTGATGGCAGTTTTGTCGATGCTGATGGTTTTAAACTGGTACTCTGATTGTTTGGAAATTGCACCCAAGGCACCTATTATTATTGGTGCTATCTATTCTTTCCTTTCCCATAGTCATTCTACTTCTATTTACAGGTTTTTGTCTTTTGTGAGTTTCTTCCATTCTTTCTATTCTATTCTGCTTTTTCCAGATGTTGCCACATTCCCTATACAGGCTTTTTTCTTTCTTGCTGACAATTGTTGAGGTATTATGGGCAGATGCTTATCTGTTTGAATTCTGAAATCATAGAGCATTTTTACTTCTTTATTTTTTATTAATTTCTCTATTTTGTAGTCCCACCATTCTTGCTTTCAGGCAAGTGGTGTTTCCTGATGCACTATTGTTGCTCCTTTGTCATGCCATTGTTGTCGGTCTGTGAGATCTTACTGCAGCAGCTAATTAGGTGGTCCACTGTTGCTTCAGCTTCTTTAAATGCAGTATTTCCTGTCTGTTATTGTCTTCTCAATTCTGAATGTTTATGCATTAATTCTACAGGCTTGGTCTTCTGCAGCCAGAATTAGTTCCTCTGTTTCTTTCTTCAATTTCCCTGCTGTTAGTCATTGCCAGGTCTTGTTGTTATCTGCTTTGCCTACTACTTTTTATGTACTGGCTATGTAATACTTTTTCTATTCTTCATTTTGCATCTCTTGTAGGTCAGTTGTAGTCTCTCCAATATTCAGTAACCCTTCATAGTACACTAGCTTCAGTGCTGTTACCTTCCTCACTGTCATTCAGATATTTGTCCAATGTACTTTTTTCTTCTTCAATTGTCTTTTGTACTTGCAACATTTCAACCCCACCTATTTTCCTTGGTAAATACAATCTGTCAACATTGCTGCCAGGAATATGATTATGATGATGATAATTAACTACGTTAGCCTTTCAATTTGATAAAAAGAACTTGCTTGTGCTTCTCCCTATATATTTATTTCCAGGTGAATGAAATGAGTAAAAAATTTCCTCAGTGTCAGGAATTTAATTCAGATCCTTTCTCCTCTGATTCTGCTAGTATCCAGTTCTTCCCTCAAATAAAATTGGAAAGAAAGAAATATTTTCAGGAGGAGAAATTTCCTTTGAGTCTTTTCTATGAAAATAATGATCCTGGAAGACACTTAAATTCAAAGTGGACATGAAAAATGGTGACAATTTGAAGGATATAAGTAACTGAATATGCTTTTCATATGCTAGCAAATATGCCTATGAATATAAAAATCAATAAAGACGAGAGCAACCATATTTAAACAAATCAATTAATCAAATTGAATATATAGCCAACATTACTGCTGAAGCTTCTTATCAGGCTTCCTACTCTCTGATCCAGTGAAAATTTCATTTTTTGTATTTTAAGAATGAGAAGAGTGCAACTTTTTATAGCTTTACATATTTTCATGACCCACTTTGTGGCTGCTGTTTTATGCATGAGAAATCTCCCATTTATTGCTTCAAAGGCTCACATTGCAAAGGTGAAAAGTGACAATATGATATCCGTTAATGAAAATCTAGTTCAAACTAGCCATAAATTCTACCAGTGTTTATTCTCTATAGGCATAGTGAGAAGGATTTAAACATATCCTTATTCTGTTTAAACATGTAACATCAGAATCTATAATTGCCTCTATGGCACAGTATCATGAGCCTAATTATATAACTAGTGAATGATAGATAAAACTTTGGAAAAATATCACAGTAGGTTAATTAACTTGTAAAAATGTGTAGATTAGACAAAGGATGTCCAAATATGTAAGAATTAGGGAAATCTGTGTATGTGTCTGTATAGAGAAGAAGAGAGAGAAAGATCAGAATAGTGCAAGTAATGTTGTTTTCTATGGAAACAAAAGTTTACTTTACTTTACTTTACTTTACTTTTTTACTTTACTAAAGCAGGATAGGGTGTCAAACTCAGCCCAAGAATGCCAAACAATAATTCAAAGTTCAGTTCTTTAATTGCTTATGTCCAAAGACAAAAATCTTGCCAGAATAAATATTTACTAATCTCACCCCAAAGAATAAACCCTGGGATATTCTAGGCAAGGGCTATTCTAAATTTCTTTGTCTGTCTCCTATCTAGCTCCAGCCTATGTTGCCTCTTACCACTAGAATGTGCTATTTCCTTCTTGAGAAATTTCCACTTCACCGCAGTCTATTGCATAGGAGGAACATTGACGCTTTTGAAATTTGGTATTGGAGAAGACTCCTGAGCATTCCATGGATAGCCAAGAAAATAAACTAATGGATCATCAACAAATTACCCACTTGAGATACCAATGAGCAAGTTCAAAAAAAATCCTACAATTAAGTGAAAAGGCTGGAAAAAGTTTTAATTCTAGGGAAGATGGATAGAAAGAGAAGAAGAGGATGATCATTAGCAGAGTGGATGAAATCAGTTACAGTGGTGATGAGTGCACAGTGAATAGACATAAAAGCAGAGGTAGGCTGCGCTTACGCTACCAACTGGTTCGCTGGTTGTGAGCATGTGTGTGCTCTCTCTTCACTCACATGTGCCCTTTGGGAGTGAAACGGAGCTTCAAACATGCAGCTAATCAACTCAGACAGCTCTGGTGAGTACAGCGGGGGTGGCACAGAACTCAGCTGGGCAGCATGGATGGGGAGAATGAGCCAGAAAGTTAGTTATATATGGAAAGGATAGCTCAGGGGTGGATGGTCAGACCCAACCAGTGATCACAACTGCAGGTTCTCCCAAACCCGTGCGACCAGGCAGCAGCTCACCACTGCATAAAAGACCAGATTAGGGACAAATAATTATGTACTTGATTATGCTTTCAAATGCAATATTTAGGAACTGATGCAAAAATGGGCCCAAGCAAACTTTGCATCAGAATATCAGTAAAATCAAAATATTGATAGATTATTAGATAGATATAATATCTAATTCAAAGACATAATTGTAGTTTTTATTTCAAACAATCCATATCCTACAGTTACTTAGGAACCAATATGACCCCTCAATAAAACTGAAAAAATAATCAGCCTTTATTAAATTGATCTTTAGGGAGAATGAATCACAAAATCATTCGTATAGTTTGAAGTTCCATTTTCTGTTCAATCTTTCTTTTCCCTAACTATTTCCCTCTGCTGGTGCAATTGCATTGCTTTTGATGTATAGAACAGCAAAGAGATAACTCTCTTGCAAATGCTTTCTTCTCCATTCTCTACTCTGTAATGGAAGGGTTGGGAGAAAAAACTACAGGCCATGCACAAGATAATGCATACTGACTGTAATGGTAATCATGTGATATGAAGGTCATAAAGAGTCATAAATTTGCTGATACTTTTTCAGCAATATTGTAAGTTCAAATGGTTGTTGAAATGGTTGGTAAGTCATGACTACCTGTAATGGGAATAGTCTGCTTCTCATAGATGAAATATACCTTAAGCATTTCTAATTATAGTGTATATAATTAGAAATGTGTAGAAATGTGGGCCTAGGAACTAAGAGTTCAATAGTAAGCACTCATCTGACTATTTTATGGAATACATATTATTCTGCCACAATATACATTTATTAATAAATTCTTATTTCTTATCTATCTATTATAGATAGATAGATGGATTAGATAGATAGATAGATAGATAGATAGATAGATAGATAGATAGATAATAGAAAAGAGAGAGAGAAGAGAGAGAAAGAGAAATAAAGATAATAGATAATAGATAAATCTCAGTTTGCAGAAGCAGCGGTATGCGAGAAGCATTTGAAAAGGGGCCCTTCCTAGTTTTATAGAATGTAAAAAGGAGAAATACTTTCAATCTTACAAGATTCTGCCAGTTGCAATAAAGTACTTATAGCTGCACCTATTGTCTGGACTACCTCAAATGGGTTAACTTAAGGTAAGATACATTTCTCCAAGTTGTTTTATTCATGCTATATTAAGCAGATCCCCAGTCGTTTTACTGTTTATTGTGAAATCATGACTTTTCTGATGTTTCATGAGAAAACATAAAGATGAATATTTGCATTAGGACCAGTGGTGGGATTCAATTTTTTTTACTACCGGTTCTGTGGGCATGGCTTGGTGAGTGTGGCAAGGGAAGGATCAGGGGTGGGTTTCTACCAGTTCGCACCTATTCGCTAGAACCGGTTGTTAACATTCTAAGCAGTTCGGAGAACCAGTTGTTAGAAGAAATTATTGGCCTAATCCTGTAAGGAAGGCAGGAAGGAAACATTCTGGTGTTGCTTACAGAAACTGCCTCTCCATTAACCCGTATTACATTCTTAGCAGGACTAGACTTCCTATCTCAGGAACTTCTCTGGAGCTTTTTTCCCCTCCTTTGCTAGTACTTTGCTTGTGTGGAGTGACCACTCAAAGTTACAATGGCACTGAAAAAAGTGACATGACCATTTTTCACATTTACGACTGTTGCAGTATCCCCACAGTCATGAGAGGCCAGGTGAGGAGATGCGTGCCTCGATGTGAGTGATACTGAGTTGGCCAATAACATGACCACCAAGCCATGTCCAACCAGTCACATGACCACCAAGCCACGCCCACCAACTAAGCCACACCCACAGAACTGGTTGTTAAAAAATTTGAATCCCACCCCTGGGAAGGATACTGTAAAATCTCCAGTCAGAGGTGGTATTTGCCGGTTCTCTGAACTACTCAAAATTTCCGCTACCAGTTCTCCAGAACTGGTCAGAACCTGCTGAATACCACCTCTGATTAGGACTTTGCAATATGTTTTAGCTTTTTGATGAAAGTTCCATCTTCATTTATCTGTGATGTTGAATGTATTGTGACATGTTCCTTTGTATTGCCTATTAAATAAATTATTTCAAAGTAAAATAAAATTTCTGGGAAAAGGGGATTAAAAAATCCATCAGGTGATAATTTTGATATAGAGAACAGAAAACTATTCTATTTATCCTATTTTTTCCTTCAAATCACATTAGTATTGGTAGATATATATGCATAATATTTATACATTTAATTAAACAATCAGTTTAAAAGTTCAAACAATTTATTGGTAAGTTATTTGAGAATTGTAGTTGAAATGTGGATTAAAATATGATACATACATATTTTAGAATTTAGAACATATATTGTTTTGACTTTTTTCTAGCATTTTGCATACTAGTTTCTTGATTCTGATAAGCTAGTATATATGAAGTGTTAGATCTGGGAGGATGGTTCAAGAACGGAGGCAAGATTCAGATAGCAACAACAGCTCTTTATTTGTGACTTCAGATCTGAGCAACTAATCCCAGCCGCAGCAGCCCCTTATATAGGGCTGGCTGCGGCTAGGCAGCCAATGAAGGCGATTTGAGTTTGCCGCTCTTGGCAGGGCCAATCGCGGCAGCCCGTTTACTGGCCAATCGCATCAGTCTATGGCGACCAATCACGATCGGCTTTCAGCGGGCCAATCAGAGTTGCAGGGTTTCGAGCCTGCTAGTCCGGAACACCCCTCCCCTCTCGGTTCCGTTTAAGGGGTGGAGTAATATAGTCTCGCAGGTAAGCAGGTCTTCGCACCTGTCTACCAGACTTATGCAATTCCAATTGTCCATGTTCCAATTCGGGTTCAGATGGACTGCTTGCTGGATCAAACAGGAACGGTGGACCGGTGCCATGGTCAGGGCTCTCCTCTGGTGCCCCCGGGGTGATAGAGTCCTCAGCTTCATTGCTACTGCCATGGCTCCCCAGGCTCGCTGAACCTGCCTGGCTGCTGTTTCTTGGCGAAGCGTTCGTCTGCCCAGGCTCAGCTACAGCTGGTGAGTGTTGCCAGTTATGGTGTGGTGATCTCGGTGTTAGTTCGGAATAAACAGGTGTTGGTTTTAATTCTGAGTTCATGGCTTCCCCTTCCCCCCTGGTGTCAAAGTTAGGGTCAGGGGTGGAAGTTGTGGTCAGTCTGGAGCATAGCTGGTCAATATGGCATTTCCATGCTCTGCCATCAGTGGTGAGTAAACGGTAGGAGCGGGGACCCGTAACTTGAGTTACTTGAGCAGGAATCCAGAGGGGATCCCCAGAAAAATTTTTTGCGAATACAAGGTCTCCTACCTTAAAGGCACGGTGCTTGCTGCTGGAACCCAGGGGCTTTTCCGGGGTATAGGCAGGGTGCAAACGGTCTAGAGGCGATCTGAGTTTCCTGGCCATTAGGAATTCAGCTGGGCTCTTGTTGGTCGTGCTGTTTGGTGTGATGTGTTGCAGGAGCAGCATTCTAGTGACTTTGTCGTGGATGTTACCTTGTTCCATTTTCTGCAGGGTTTTCTTTGTAAACTGAACCATTCGTTCAGCCCTACCATTTGCCGCAGGATGAGCCGGCGATGTGAGTGCGTGTCGGATGCCCCGTTCCGCTAAATACTGTTCAAAGGCTAAGGCAGTAAATTGGGGCCCATTGTCAGAGACCAGGACATCTGGTAGGCCGTGTGTGGCAAAGAGTCTGTTCAGTTTTTTGATGAGTGCCTCAGTAGTGGTTGCTTTCATTTTATTGACCTCAAGCCAGTTAGAATATGCATCTACAGTTATTAAGAAAGTGTGGCCTCTCGTAGGTCCCACAAAGTCAATATGAATGCGAGACCAGGGACCCCTGGGTGTTTCCCATTCTGCTGGTGGAGCTTTTGCTGGGGCTGAGTGGTTTTCCTGGCATCTGTTACAAGAGGCGACCCAGGTTTCGATTTGTTTGTCCATACCTGGCCACCAGGCGTAACTTCTTGCGAGCGCTTTCATACGCACGATGCCCGGGTGTCCATCGTGTAGCATTTGCAAGACCCTTTTTTGTAACTTAGTTGGTACAACAACTCGGTCTCCCCACAAGATGCACCCTCTTTGTGAAAAAAGTTCTGTTTGTCTGTTTTTAAATGGCTTAAATATTTCCTTAGGGTCGTAATCTGGCCATCCCCTCTCCATTCAGCCAAGAACTCGTGCCAAACAAGAGTCTCTTTTGGTTTCAAAGGCGATGTCTTGGGCCGTTAGTGGAGGCGAGGGCATTGTCTCTATTTGAAGTACTGGGAGCGTGGGAGCTGGGTCTTCCTGTGGCTCAGGTAGTGGCAAGCAGCTCAAGGCATCTGCGTGAGGAATAGATATCTCCGGGCGATACTTTAATTGATAGTCGTAGGCAGCGAGAAATTCTGACCATCGCGTCATTCTGGGGGAGAGAATGTGTGGAGTAGGTTTGTCGCCCGCCAGAATGCCAAGTAGTGGCTTATGATCCGTTATAATAGAAAATGGTCTCCCATAAACATATTCATGAAACCTTTTAATTGCAGAGACAATAGCAAGGACTTCCTTATCTAAATGGCTATAGTTTCTTTCTGTTTTTGATAGAGTTCTTGAAAAAAATGCAGTTGGTGCCTCTGAGCCGTTTGGTAGGACGTGGCTCAGGATGGCCCCCACCCCAAATGGTGAGGCATCACAAGTAACAGTTAAAGGAAGTATCTCATTATATTGAATTAGTACTGCTTTAGAGGTAAGGAGGTCTTTTACTTGCTGGAAGGCTTGTTCCTCCCGACGTCCCCAAATCCAGGAGGCCCTTTTATTGAGTAGTCTATGAAGGGGCTCAGCAATGGTCGTCTTCTGGGGTAGGAAGATGTTATAAAAGTTAATCAGTCCCAGGAAGGCTTGGAAGTCAGTTTTGTTTTTGGGTCTTGGGGCATTTTTGATAGCTGCCAATTTCTTTCCTGTAGGGTGGATTCCTTGTTTGTCAAGGAGGTAGCCAAGAAACTCCACCCTTTCTGTGCAAAGCTGGCACTTTTCCTACTTAACCTTGAGGCCAGCATCTTTGAACCTCTGTTCAAAGGACTGTTCTGAGGCATTTCTCTAATTGACTTTTTGTGGGTGCTGCTATTAATACATCATCAAAATAGGGCACGACCCCTTTTATACCTTGTAATAGTCTCTCCATCAGGCTTTGAAAGATGCCTGGGGCTACGCTTACGCCAAACTGGAGTCTGTTGCATTTGAATGCACCACGATGTGTGACTATAGTTTGGGCTTCTGCAGTCTCGTGATCAACTGGCAGCTGTTGATATGCTTGGGCCAGATCTAATTTTGCAAATATTTTGCCACCCAAAAGTGAATGCAGGAGATGTTGAACAACTGGTACTGGGTAGGCGCGTGATTGAGGGTGGCCTTGTAGTCACCGCAGATTCTTATGGACCCGTCAGGCTTTATGGGGGTGACAATTGGTGTCTCCCATTGGGCGTGGTCAATGGGTTCTAACACGCCTTGTGCAATTAATTTGTCCAGTTGCTCATCAATTTTGGATTTGAGAGCAAAGGGAACTCGGCGTGGCTTTAGGCGAATGGGTGCAATGTCGGGGCGAAGATTAAATGAAATAGGGGACCCCTTGTACTTGCCTAGGCTTTCGTTGAACACTTCTCGGAAGTCGTGGGCGTGGGCTGCCTCCCAGTCATTGTCTTCAGTATGATGGATGCCAGCCATTCCGATTCCTAATGGTGCGAACCACTGAAGGCCCAATAGACTTGGCCGGTCTCTGTCTACGATGGTGAGTGGTAGAATTGCATTATGTCCCTTGAAAGAGACCTGGAAGTGGCGGGTACCTGCGACTGGGATCCGGTTGCCTTGATAGTCTTTCAGT
This sequence comes from Pseudonaja textilis, assembly GCF_900518735.1. The sequence goes on along the minus strand of NW_020769322.1, from coordinate 5,491,494 downwards.
ATGAGTCTCTGACTGCTGAGGTCTTGGCGTCGGATGTTGGGAATCAGCTGCTTGAGTGTTTTCCAGGATACCATGGATAGTGATGACCCAGAGTCGACTTCCATGATGCACGGTTTGTTTTCAATGGTGACCTTTACTCGGATTTTTTTAGCGTCAAGTGATGAAGCGTGGCCGATGGTGATGGTTTGATGAGCCTCCTCTCGTCTAGGTGTGCCGTTAAACCTTTGGGGTCTGCTGTACTGGTTCCACTGGTTGCTAGGGCGGTCCCTCTGTGTGGTGGAGTTGCCATCATTCCTCTTTGGGCTGCTCCCTCTCTGTCTGGGGCTGGAATTTCTCTTGTTTCTGCATACCTTCGCGATGTGCCCTTGTTTCTTGCAAAAACAACACATGGCGTCTAAAAATCTGCATTCGGATCGAGGATGGTTTCCCCCGCATCCGGCGCATTGGTAGTGGGATTTATGACCCCACTGGTCTCGTTGCTCACGTTCTGACCGGAGTCTGTGGACTTCTTCCTCCTCGCTGTCTGAGGATGACTCGACATCTTCATGATGGGTGGTTGATGTGTACTTGTCTGGAGGTTTCCCAGCATCGTTGGTGGGTTGGCGGTTGGTTCCACTGGTTTGACGCATTTGTGCTGCTGATTTATGAGTGGCTTCAGCTGTGGTGGCGTCTGCTATGGCATCTGCAAGCGAGATGTCTCCCTTGGCCATGATCTTGCTCTGGACGGTTGGGTCTCTGAGGCCAAGGACGATGCGGTCTCTCATGGCTTCTTCGAGATTGGCGAAGCCACATAATCTGCCCAGATTCCTCAGGTCTGCCACAAAATCTCCAACGTTCTCACCTTCATGCTGGTCCCTCTGGTAGAACTCATGTCTGCGAATGAGAGTTGGCACGGCTGGGGCGTAATGGTTGCGCAGGATGGGAGCAAGGGTGTCCCAATCCATGGTTTTAACCTCAGCTGGCTTCGCTAAGGCTTTAGCCATCTTAAAAATGGCTGGCCCACAATGGGTTAGAAAAACGGCTCGTTTCTTGCTGGGCGTGGCATCATTGAGGTTGTTGGACTCCAGGAACATTTGAATCTGTCCATATATGAGTCCCAGTCCTCGCTAGCTGGGTCGAATGGGGCAGGTGGTATAGTGCTGCTGGCCATGTCACCGTCGTTGTGCTCTGTCAGCCACGTGCTCCTTCAGCTAGTTCAAATCAATAGAGTTTGTTGCCTCCGCATCCCATCCTCGTTGCCAGTGTTAGATCTGGGAGGATGGTTCAAGAACGGAGGCAAGACTCAGATAGCAACAACAGCTCTTTATTTGTGACTTCAGATCTGAGCAACTAATCCCAGCCGCAGCAGCCCCTTATATAGGGCTGGCTGTGGCTAGGCAGCCAATGAAGGCGATTTGAGTTTACTGCTCTTGGCAGAGCCAATCGCGGCAGCCCGTTTACTGGCCAATCGCATCAGTCTATGGCGACCAATCACGATCGGCCATCAGCAGGCCAATCAGAGTTGCAGGCTTTCGAGCCTGCTAGTCCGGAACATGAAGTACCATGAACTTTTTGCCTCACTATAACATATTGACATGTTTTTTGTTTTAGCTCCATTAGCACGGATTATCATGCACATTGTGATGCAATATTTGTTTAATTTTTGCAACTGCAAATAGATAAATAGGCACTGCTTCAGCAGGAAAAGTTACTGTGTTCCATATTTTCATTTCCTGGTCACATGATGACATTTTTTAGACAATACAGACTCCCTCAGCTGAGAATCAGAGATGAGCACTGCTCCCTTGAACCATCACAACTGGACACAGAAAATCTTTAAACCTTTAAATATCTCTATAAAGGTCTTATTCTCCTTTAGTATTATAGCATTAAACCAATTCACATGAGACTTTTCAGAACAACTAAAGCTGTTTGAAAAAGGGGTGAACACAATGCATTTTTCCCTGGTAGACATGCTGGGGAGCAGTTGTGAAAGCAGAAAGTGCAATGGATTTCTTATCTAAGGGTTAATGTTTACTCAGATTGAAGCAAGGGTTCAACTGACAAAAGCAATTAAATCTCTGGAGTCCTTGGTGCTCTCTGAGCTTGGTTGTTTTTCTGCAGACAGTTCATTACTCAACTAGGTAACATCATAAGTGCTAGAAGAGAATGGAGTTTGAGAATGGACCACAAAGAATAGGTTCTCCCACACACACACTTAAAGGAAAAAACAGTTTACAGAGACAGAAAGAAACAGTGGCATCAATTGGAAGGAAAGCAATATCAGATGTATGAAACCAATGAGATTTTACAGACACTACCAGATTCATTTTTTCTGCTGAATTTTTGCATCATTTTGTTTTCTTTCTCTTAGTACCTTACTCATGTCTTTTTTTTTTACCCTGTATATTAATCCTTCATATAGGTTTAGGTTTAGAAAAGAGCTTATAGCATTGACAGCTCAACACCCTTATGATGCACAAACCTAATAGGATACCTTAAGTTGGCTATGATCCTCAGACATATACACATTTCTTCATCTATTATTCCATCCATTTTCTATCTCAGTGTATTCTAGAAAAGTGTTCTATGGCATGTCTAATTTTAGCATTTTTCTTCTCCTGGATTATGTTCTCTCATGTTAGTGACTTCTCCTGGTACCTAGCATCCCATATATCCTACAATACAATCCATCTTTAGATTCATTGAGTTCACCGTAATAGCACATTAGCTAGTCCATGTATGATATGCCATATGCTAAATAAATAAATGAGCACATTAGCCATCATCCAGATCCTTTATTACTCAATTTTTTCTCCGTAGAATCCTCTCTCTGATCTTTACATATCACCAGGGGTGGGCTTCAAAAGTTTTAGCAAAGGATTCTCTGCCTGGTTGCTGGGTGGCCATGGCCATGGTGAGTGTGAGTCGACCTCCTGCACCACGGTGGGTGGTGGGGGGATGTTTTTGCCCTCCCTGGGCTCCGGAGGCTTTTCTCAAGCCTCCGGGAGGGTGAAAAGGCCTCTGGAGGCTCTCTGGAAGCCAGAAACGGGTCCATTTCTGGCCTTCCTGAACTTCTGGGAGGCCCATTTTTCACCCTCCCTGAGCCTCTATGCGTGCCCTGCACTTACTTGTATCCAAAATGGGCCACATGGGAACTCCTGGGAGGGGAGGGGGGTGGGTGGGGCCAGTCAGGAATGGGATTTCTGCCAAACCCCTGCAAACCCCCAGCAGCCCACCCCTGCATATCGCCCTAGAAATTGTTTAAACTTTTTGACAATTTTGCATTGTATTTACTTATTTTATTCAGTTTGATACTATATGACTCCTATCTACTCTAGGCAGCTCACAGTAACTCCCCTTCCCTTGCCTTTGAGACTGTAAATGAAATTATGCTGCATATGTTATCAACAAAGCGTAACGTTAAAACAGAATTTAGCAGACTACTCTCCGTTTTCCAAATTAACTTTTCCAGTATCTACACAGATGCAAGTATATGTAGCAATAGAGCCATGGGATTGTCACAAGTAAGTAAAGCTTCCAGCCCCAATCAATGTATATGAAATTGCTTTTTAAGGAAGCAGGTGTTTGAGCCTGCAATTGTTACAATTGTTAAATAATATTGTTATTGTTGGACAACTTTAATAAAAGTTGCTTAAAAAACAGAAGGATAATCCAAATTAGTCTGGGTTCAAATTTTTCTGCATTGGCCTCACATTTCTCTCCTTAAATTACTAATGTCAATTAAACAGAATATACTGTATTATACCATAATAGTCTCTTGCTTCTTTGGGGTTGTGGAAAGTCTCTGATCAGATGAGCTTTATTATTTGTTCTTATCCATGGATTTATTTACACTATATCCACTGATTAAATGAGTGGCCTGAATAGCAGATGTGAAATGGCAAATGAACAATTCTAAGTATTGATATGGATACAAGACATAGAGAAATCATTTATTTGTAGTCTTTCCTAAAATCTTAGTAAGTTGTTCTGGGACACTCAGTTAAAATTGCTGCTGAATATTAGAAATATGCTCATTTGTCCCCGAAAATCAATTGTTTTCTTTCAACCACCCAAAAGTTTCATCTTTTTCTTTTCAGAAGAGTACATGTAAGAGTAGATTGTATCTACTCCATATAACCTAGTTGGAATCAGAAACAGAATCTATAAATCATTTATCTGGTGCAGAAGAAATCATTACGTTTGATTTGCCAAATTACACATCCTAAAATGAATCACTTGAATTATCTATGAATAAAAAGACAATCCAATATAGTATAATTCTTGAACATAGTCCACATTCCAGTCTTGGGAAGACAAACTTGTGGCTGTTTTCCTTTTATATTCTTTTCTTTTCAAAGACACGTGGAAGACAGAGAGGCCTAATCTGTAATCCTAACAGCATGCATGCTGGATTTCCTCTTAAGCACCAATCATTTTTTTATTAAGCATTCCTTTTAAAGATATTCCTTACCTTTCTAAAACATTTCCAGCTTTTTTTGCCTCCTTCCTCCTCTTTCTCCTTTAGTTTTTACATGCTTCTCAACTATTCAAACACAAAACTAAACAAAATTTTACATTTATGTTTTAAGCCTATGCTTGGATTCAAATTAAATACTCTGATTTCAGATAGTGAAATTTGAAGCCTGAACAAAAGTTTGTAAACTTAAAGTCTTACTTGTTCCATCTTTTTTATACTTATCATTTATTCATTGAGCTATATTTTCATTCCCTTGTAGAATTCAAATTCAGCCACCTTCTCTATAGTTGTCATCACAACTTTGATTTAAGAACTTCTACCGTATAATATTTTTACACTTAGATCAGCTAATATTTTTACTCTACACAATGTATTGTCTTTCTTGGCCTTATCAAAATCTTAAGTTTATTATGCTGCCTTTCCAGATGGTATGTCATCTGTTCTCTTTTATATTTCTAATTACCAACTATATATCTTCTCTAATGTTCAAATTTTCAATTTTGTAATTGTCCTTTTTAAGCTTCTCTATTTGTTACTTTGCATTATGATACTATATCTTGCTTTCTGTCACATCTCCAAGATTAAATTACAGAGAAGAGAAGGTTGCTGCATCCTCCACTGAACTGGTCTGAACGTTCCAAGAACTTTCCTGGACATTCCGGGAGCTGAACATACCCCCTTTATAATACTGCTTCCTTAAATTCAAGCTGGTTCCTGGACCAATATCTGCTAAAATGGGTTTCATTCCTGAAAGAGCCAACTGGAAGAGCTTTGTCTAATCACTGGATTCAGAAAAAGAAACAGTATGCCCATTGTTAGATCGGGTAGATTGGGTTCATTGAGACGTGAGACTCAAAGTGAACTTCAGCTCTTTATTGAGGTATACAGTTTCGTACAGGACCTGCGAGCCGCACGGCTTTTCTTATAGAGCCGGCCAGCGGCTCGGCGGCCAATGACAGGGCTTTGAATCTCCCGCGATCGGCTCAGCTGATCACGGGAGGTTCTCGGTGCACCAATCACGGTGGTCAAGTTAGCCAATCGGATTGCGGTCTGTGTGGACCAATCAGAATTCAGGTTTTCGAGAATGTTAATATAGAACACCCCTCCCCTCTTGGTTTTGCCTGACGGCACGTGGTGATGTAGTCACGCAGGGAGGCGGGCCTTCGTACCTGCCTAGTTGACTTGCGCGGCTCAGTAGGTGTTTGATCGTCGACCGGTTTGGACGGGCTCCTCATCGCTCCCAACCTCTTCCATGGAACTGCCTGGAAGGGTGAGCCAGGCCTATTGCTGCAGCTCCCACCCGGTCTACCTGGGTCAGTCGAGTTGTCGGCTTCGCTGTTCCCGCCCGGTCTTTCTGGGCTGGTTGAACTGGCTTGGCTGCTCCTTCCAGGTGAAGCCCCCATCTGCAACGGTTCGAGATCTACTGGTGAGTATGGTTGGTTTATTGTTTGGGGTTGGCTTGTTCTGGTTGGGGGGTGTTCTGCTTGTGTTTGGGGGTGTTCTGTCTGCGTTTCAGGCCTTTTTTCATCCCCTTGCTTGGTTGTTATGGCTTCCCTCCCCTCTCTGGTTTCTTTAGTAGTTGTTTGTGGACTATCTGTGCTGTCAGCAGCTAGTCTTGACTGCAGCTGGTCGATGTGCTGCTTCCAGCTTCTTCCGGCAGTGGTTTGCAGCCTGTAAGATCAGGGGTTGGTTATCTGGGTTATTTGTGCCGGTACCCAGAGTGGGTCTCCCATGAAGTTTTTTGCGTAGACTGTGTCTCTGATGTTAAATGTTCGATGTCTACTGGATGAGTCTGGGTTTTTTTCTGGGTTATATGTGGGGTGCAGTCGGTCTAGTGGGGACCTTAATTTTCTGCCCATCAGTAGCTCTGCTGGGCTTTTATTCGTGGTTGTACTGGGTGTAATGTGCTGTATGATTAGCATTTTGTTTATTTTCTCCTGTATTTCGCCGGTTTCTATTTTTTGGATGGTTTTTTTCGTGTATTGAACCATTCTCTCCACCCTCCCGTTCACCGCCCGGTGAGCTGGCGAAGTTAACGCGTGCCTGATTCCCTGTTTGGCCAGGTATTTTTCAAATGCTAGTGCCATAAACTGTGGGCCATTGTCCGACACCAGCACATCTGGTAAGCCGTGTGTCGCGAAAAGTTTATTCAGTTTATTTATGATGGCTTCCGTTGTTGTTGTTTTCATGGTGCTTACTTCCAGCCAGTTGGAGTAAGCATCCACGGTGATGAGAAAAGTATGTCCCTTGGTGGGCCTGGTGAAGTCTATATGGATTTGCGACCAGGGGCCTCTGGGGGTTTCCCAATCCAGGACTGGTGCGGCGGGGGGGGGTGTTGGACTTTGTCTCCTGGCATCTTTTGCACCTGGCTACCCACGTCTTGATTTGTTTGTCCATCCCTGGCCACCAAGCGTAACTCCTGGCCAGGGCTTTCATCTTAACAATGCCCAGGTGCCCCTCATGCAACATTGCTAGTACCCTTTTTTGTAAAGTTTCTGGTATAACCACCCGGTCTCCCCAAAGTATGCACCCCTTCTGTGTGAACAGTTTGGTTTGCTGGTTCCTGAAGGCTTTGAAATGTTCATTGCCATCACTTTCTGGCCATCCTCTCTCTACCCAGCTCAAGACCCGCGCCAGCCATTTGTCTTTATTTGTTTCTCGGGCAATGTCTGGCGTGGTCAGGAGTGGGCTGGGTAGAGTCTCAATCTGCAGGGTTGTTGTTGTGGCGCTGGGTTGTCCTCCAGGTCTGGTAGGGGGGATCGGCTTAAGGTGTCTGCGTGCAAAATGTCCTTGCCAGGCCGGTGTGTCAGCTGGTAGCTGTAGGTGGCAAGAAACTTGGACCACCTTGTCATCCTGGGTGACAGGATGTTCGGGGTGGCCTTGTTCCCTGCCAGTATCCCAAGTAGAGGTTTGTGATCTGTAATGATTGAAAAGGTCCTACCGTAAAGATACTCGTGTAACCTTTTCACTCCGGAGATGATTGTGAGGGCTTCCTTGTCCAGCTGGCTGTAATTCCTCTCCAGCTTGGACAGCGTTCTTGAGAAGAAGGCGATGGGTGCCTCTTTCCCGTCCGGTAACATGTGACTGAGGACTGCTCCGATGCCAAAGAGTGACGCATCGCATGTTACTGTCAGCGGCAGGGTCTCGCTATACTGGATCAGGACTGTGTCTGACGTAAGTAGGTTTTTGGTCTGTTGGAATGCATTTTCCTCCCACTTCCCCCAAGTCCAGGTGGCTGTTTTATCCAACAGCCTATGCAAGGGTTCCTCCGTGGTCGCCTTTTGGGGTAGGAAAACATTGTAAAAGTTAACGAGTCCCAAAAACGCCTGCAGCTCCGCCTTATTCGTTGGTATGGGGGCTTCCTTGATGGCTCTGAGTTTTTTCCCGGTGGGGTGGATTCCATGTCAGTCTAGGAGATACCCCAGGAATTCGACCCTCTCGGTGCAGAGTTAGCATTTCCCTTTTTTAACTTTAAGGCTGGCGTCTTTGAACTTTTGCAGCACTACCCTTAAACGGGTTTCCAATTGTTTTTTGTTGGCGGCTGCCACCAGCACATCATCAAAGTAGGGCACCATTCCTTTTATCCCATGGAGAAGTCTTTCCATGAGGCTTTGAAAGACTCCTGGCATGACGCTGACTCCAAATTGGAGTCGGTTGCATCGGAATGCCCCCCGGTGTGTAACAATCGTCTGCGCCTCGGCTGTTTCAACGTCGACCGGCAGTTGTTGGTAGGCTTGCACCAGGTCGAGCTTCCAGAAGACCCGGCCTCCCCCCAGTGAGTGCAGAAGGTGCTGTACTACTGGGACGGAGTAGGCACTTTGCTGCAGGGCATGGTTGAGGATGGCCTTATAGTCACCACAGATTCTTATGGAGCCATCCGGTTTGATGTGGGTGACTATGGGTGTTTCCCAGCGGGCATGGTCAATTGGCTCTAAGACCCCTTGTGTGATGAGCTTGTCTAGCTGCTCATCGATTTTGGGTTTGAGTGCAAATGGCACTCACCGCGGTTTGAGGCGGATTGGGGCGACATTTCGGTTAAGGTTGAAAGAGATAGGGGCCCCTTGGTACTTGCCTAGGGTGTCGTCGAAGACCTCCTGGAAGTCCCTCACGAGCGCCACTTCCCAGTCTGCCTCATCGGTGTGGTGGACGCCCATCACTTTGATTCCCAGCGGGGAAAACCATTGTAGTCTGAGTAGGCTGGGGCGGTCCTTGTCCACGATCGTGAGTGGCAGTACCTCGGTGTGGCCTTTGAAAGTGATTTTAAAATGTCTGATGCCGACTACAGGGATGCGGTTTCCCTGGTAGTCCTTCAGGGTTAGCTTTTAGTCGTCCAGTTCATGGAGGTGGATGGTAGGCACCAGGCGCTTGATTGTGCACCAGGAGACCATGGAAAGGTAGGACCCGGAGTCCACCTCCATTTCACAGGGTTGGTCTTCGATGCCTACCTTCACGCATACCTTCCGGGTGTTGATGGTTGAGGAATGGCCGATGACGACCGTCTAGTGGGTTTCCTCTCATCGCTGCGCCTTGCTGAGTTGTCTGTTCCGGCCGTCTCGGCTTGGTGGTCTCGGTTCCTGGGGGTGTGCCGTCTCGTCGTCGGGGGCTGCTGCCTCATCGCTGGGGGCTGTAGTTCCGCTTGTTCCGGCATACCTTGGCGATGTGCCCCCGCTTCTCGCAATGCTGGCAGATGGCGTCGAGAAAGCGGCATTCAGATTGGGGGTGATCGCCGCCGCAGCCGGCACAATGGAATCCCGACTTATGTCCCCTCTGGTCCTGCCGGTCGCGTTCTGCCTGGAGCCGGTGGATCTCCTCCTCCTCATCGTCGGTGTCGGAGTGGGAGTCAGTGTTGCCATGGTGGGTGGTCATTTCTCGGTGGCTGGTCTCCGCCTGTCTTGCCTGTGCTGGGGATGTCTCAGTGGTCATTGGTTGTTCCGTCACGTTCGCTTGCCTCATCCAGGCCGCCGATTTGTGAGTGGCCTCGGCTGCAGTGGCCTCGGTGAGGGCGTCGGCAAGGGAGATGTCGCCCTTGGCCATTAGCCTGCTTTGCAGCATGGGGTCTCTGAGTCCAAGAATGACTCGGTCGCGTAAGGCTTCGTCCAAGTCGGTAAACCCACACAGGCCTCCGAGATCCCTCAGCTGGGCCACAAAGTCGCTGATGGCTTCGCCCTCATGCTGGTCTCGCCGGTAGAAATCGTGCCTTCAGATGAGGGTAGGCACGGCAGGGGCGTAGTGGTTTCGTAGGATGGGCTCGAGGTCAGCCCAGTCCATTTCCTTTACGTCGGCGGGCTTTGCCAATGCTTTGGCCATCTTGAACACTGCGGCCCACAGTGTGTCAAGAATACGGCTCATTTTCACTGCCCGTTGGCATCCTTAAGGTTGCTGCATTCCAGGAACATCTGGAACCGGTCAGTGTAGGATTCCCCGTCCTCAGTGGCCGGGTTGAAGGGAGCGGGTGGCGGGGTGCTGCTGGCCATTTTGCTGGTCATTTCGCGCTGTTTGCCACGTGCTTGATGGTCTCTTGTCTCACAAGAGATCCCACCTTCGTCGCCAGTGTTAGATCAGGTAGATCGGGTTCATTGAGACACGAGACTCAAAGTGAACTTCAGCTCTTTGTTGAAGTATACAGTTTCGTACAGGACCTGCGAGCCGCGCGGCTTTTCTTATAGAGCCGGCTGGCGGCTCGGCGGCCAATGACAGGGCTTTGAATCTCCCATGATCGGCTCAGCCAATCGCGGGAGGTTCTCGGCGCACCAATCACAGTGGTCAAGTTAGCCAATCAGATTGCGGTCTGTTTGGACCAATCAGAATTCAGGTTTTCGAGAATGTTAATATAGAACACCTATATCCATGCCCACCTCATGAACTAGCTTGAGTCTTCAGCTTCAGGAGACCTATGGCCAAGGAACATATTAAATTACTGCAACCCCAAAATACTAATGATTCTTTCTAACTTTTTTCTTTTCTTCTGGAAACTTACACTCTATTTTTAGGAATCAGAAAATGTGCAATGGAAAAGTGTACAAATTCTTTTCTTTGAACCATCTTCCTCCCTGACTCATGCTTCTGATCTACTCTGTGTCTGTACATACAAGCAAATTCCTCCTATCTTTTACCTATTATATGTGCTTGATTTTCTGCCCCCCTTTTCTCCTCCCCCCCTTTTCCTGCTGAACTTCACAGTTCAAAATCCCCTTGTCAGAGATCACTCTAAATGTTAAATCTACATTCATTTACCCTCCCCACTCTCTTCTCCCCTCTCTCTCACACACACATTTTGTACTCAAAATAGTGTATATACAGCAAAATAGAGTTTATATCAGCTTGAAATAGAGCGGTTAGATTTCATCTCTTCTCTAAATACTCAGGCTTTCTAATAAACTATACTTTTCCCCTTCTGAATTCTTTTTTTCCCAATATTTACTAATTTTCTTTTACTGCCACTTCCCCTTGACTGTCAGCTTTGTGAATTACTTTTTTATATTTTCATTGCTATGCCTTCAACAGTATTTTAAATGCAATTTGCCCTTGAATACTTAAGTCTTCTTCATTGACATTCCGCAAAAACATGCTTTCATTGTATTATTCCTCAATAACCACTTTCTCTGTGGTATGAGTGGTTACCATTGAATGCAATAGTTTTTAAATGCTTGCCAGTTAAAAGATGTCATTTGCCAAGAAGTCCTTGTGTAATACCAATAAATCCAATATGAACAATCCTGTCCCCAATCAAGCAAAAGGTGTCCCTAAGCATTGTAAATTTTATTTTAATTTCAGCTGACTGACTGGTTCTTTAATTGTGCAAAATGACTTTGTATGGATCATTCGCTTTCTAAGTGGTCAAATATTTGAGCTATGAAGATACATTAAAAATGTACATGTCCAGATAAAAAAGAACCAATTAAGTAGTTTTATATAACTTTCATGCCAATATAACTGAGTTATAATTTAGAATTAACTAGAAATATAGAAGCAGACCATATTGCTGAATATTTGCAAATGCATTGGTTAGGTTCTGCTGAACTTACTTATTTATGCTAACTCTATTATAAATAGATAGACGTGCTATAGTTAAAATCATACATTTTAGGGTCTTATGAGCAATCGCATTAGGTACTTCATTATTTTTCATTATGTACTCAACATGCTATTCTTTTCAAGGTAAGCAAATATGCAAAACGTGGAAAAGAAATAAAAATAGAAAACAAAAGAAATTAAATATATAAGAAAAAGAAATGATAGTTTACATTAACATCATTTAGTACATCACCTTATCCTTGCAAACTATCTTTGCTTCCATCACAAAAGCACACTTCTTTATACAGTACCTTTTGTTTTTTAATCTTCTCACCTCTCTTTCTGAAAATCAGTTTTCCTTCAAACTGATTTATTGCTAAACTGCCTATGCACAAGAATCTTCTCAACTAACAATTGACATCTACTTACAGTTAGATAAGGGTCCATGTGTGTGTGTGTGTTTATGAATATTATAATAGAAATAATTATAGCAGTATGCTTTATAATTATATGCTTATCTCCCATTGGTACTGCTTAGAATAAAATATCAAAAGTATATAGGTATCTGTATATTTAGTAACCTAAAACAACAATGCAGAACTTTTTCCCCAGGCTGTGGGATTTAATTTCCCTTTCATCAAGGTCCCAGGGCCCAAAAAGTAGATTGGAACAGAAAAATATAATGCTTACTTCTTATGCTTAATGTGCTGAATTAAATACCTCTTCTCTCACATTAAAAATTAAAATTCAGCAGCAGCTTCTGCAGGGTGCTCTTGGATACCACATTGGGGCTTTGGAATTACAAGAGTCCCTGGCATTGCAGACTGACCTAGACTGACCTAAAATAATTGCTTTTTGAAAGTTTAAAATACCATTTACTCTACGCTTTGGCACTGAGCTGCATATAACCAAAATTCATCTCAAAGAATAATAATAAGCGGTCAGCTGGAAAAGGCCACAGATTTTACTTTATCATGAGATGACATACAGAGATCATACTGTCAGGATAAAAAGTACTTTTCAGATGTCTGAATGTGTACGAAAAGAAAGTGACTGTAAATAAAATCTGCTGCCTTCCTCGATCAGACAGTCAGTGACCCTCAAGAGAATGTTTGCATGGCACTGATATGTGATAATGTACTGAAAATGACAAAAACATAAAAGAATTAGGTTTGGGGCCTACTAGTTTGATCATAAGGTATGATGTTTCAGAATTCAGTGTCCAGATAAACTGAAACTATGATATTATGCTTATGTATAAATCTATCTAATGGCAGAGGTGTTTACTAGACATTGTAAAGTTAATATTCAAGTAATATTAATCCATTGCTTTTATATGAGTCTGAAAGAAAGAAATTACATTGTACATATTTAAGCTTATGTTCCATAAACTGTATCCAAGCTCTAGAATGCTTTGAATGGACTCATTTTAATCAATATAATATGTAATCAAGAAAGCTTGATTGAAGTTATGACTTAAAGATGAGTTTAGTTATTACAATATTAAAACAGATAAGCATTGCTGTTCCTGCAGTCAAGAAAAATATCACTAATTTAAATGCATAATTAATCATAAATTTAACACTTTGCTAAATAGTGAACAATATCAATATTAGCATTTTTCAAGAAATAGAAACTCTCTTATATGCTACACAGAAGTTTTGCTTGTATGTCTTTTTATTAAACAGAATGCTACATTTAAAGTTATAGAATATCTTGTCATTTAACTAGATCTATTTATGTAATAGGTTAAGCTACCTTGCAAGTTGACCTAGGACCATCATAAAATAAAGAATTCTGCTGGTGCATTAACAGCAGCTCCAAACAAAGTCTGCTGCTGACTATTTTTCTTTGCAAAAGAAAGCTGCTAAAAATACTTGACTGAAAGATATATTCAAAACACTATAGTTTTGAAAGTTATGTACAAATTTAGAATATTGAATGTTCATCAGCCAATGCTGACAAGAATCTTCTCACACAACACTGGTCCAAACAAATTGTTCCTTGAAACAAATGGGTAGCCTCTCAATTTCAAAAAGGAAAATATGGTTTCATGGTCTGAATCGCATCATCAAATGAATGTATGTTATTCTGCATAGATCAGGGGTTACAAACAGGGTGCTTAGATCTGGTCTGTGGGGCCACTCTGGAAACAGCAAAGGACTGGCCCGCAGTGCCTCTGCCAATGAAAACGGAGTTTGGGAGGGCTACATGTGGCCCTCCCAGCTCTACTTTCAGCCACAACAGCCTCCTGCAGCCCTCTGCCAGCAAAAACAGTGCCTGGAGAGATTGTTGCAACCAAAACCAGAGCCCACACATGGCCTCCCTGACTTTGTTTTTTCTAGCAGAGGGCTGCAGGTGGCCGTTGTGGCCAAAAACAGAGTTTCAAAGAGTGACAGTGAAATGGCCACGCCCACCCCAACCACATCTGCCCCAACCCCCTCGAGGTCAAACACAACTCTGATTCGGCCCTCAATGAAATTGAGTTTGGTACCACTGGCATAGACCTAAAAATTATTACTAGTCCTTAGACCAGACTGCTTGACTCAGATTACTGCTTCTGGAAATGTAACAATATTAAAGGAAAATTTCTTCTAAGCTGATGCAATTCTTATATTGTCCAAAAGAACTGCCAGAAAAGGTCAGATCCATAAAACAGGATAATCTGCTGTTGATAGGTTATTGAATGAGTCAGAGATTTTGTCAGGTCAGAAAATCTGCTCTTACAAGGGCTCTTGAATATACAATCTGAAAAATATTTTCTGGAGTCTTGACATTAAACTGACATCGTAGGGCAGAGAAGGATGATAAATCTAAAGGTATGAACAACCAACATTTCTGAGCAGACTGGCACTACTGTGTTCTGCAAAATTCCATTAAAACTCTGTGCTCTTTGGAAATAAAAAATAGAAAATAGCATGCACTCTACCATTCCTGCAATATTTCAAGATTCCTCACTTTAAGCATTCTGAGTAAATTAAACTGAGTTGTACTAGATATATAAATAATAAAACTTCCTTCCACTCAAGATTTTTGTTATATGAAAGTTTAGGGATATATATCCTACAATACATTGTGCAGTTCAAAATGTCAATGTTGTATATTCAGATTAGTAAATAAATAGATCCAACAAGAAAACATTTTCCAGATTGTTTAATTTTTAAAACTTCAGCCAATTTCATTTGTATATCCAATACAGTGTCATTTTCCAAATCATTCTCCTGGCCTGTTGTGTGTAGTTCCATTTTCTCTATCTTGTCAGGCAAAATTTAACACTGTTAATATTGTAGTTACTAATTTCTGGATCCATTCTACAATGATGTCCTCTAGTATCTTCACATTTTGTATCATTTTGTAGGTCCCAGGTAACTGACAGCAAAAGCTGGCTCTTGTTTTTATTAAACTTAGAATCTTTACTCCCTTCTACTGTACAGTTTCTAAAATCATAAATTTGATTATATTTGTTATAGTCAACATAATTTTGCTTCCCACAAGAAGCTATTTAAATTTTATTAGTTAATACCAAGATGTTATAGTAAAATATTCTAAATTTGACTAGACCTTAATGCATTTGTAACTTCTTAGCTCAAAATTTTATTTAGCATTTTACTACTTACTTCAAATTATTTAAGTTCTTTTGCTTATAATTAATTTTTGAAATTAAGAGTTGAAGCTAACTTTTCAATGTGTTATTCCAAAGATCCCTTCCATCTCACTCTGAAACATCTATCTTATTCTCTCAATTTTCTACTTAGTCATTAATTTATTTTATATCTCCAGATAGAGATTAGAAAAATGTTCCATCTATTTCAGAGTTTCCATCTTTTAAACTTCTTTTTTCTTTCTCTCTCTTATCTTTTCAAGTCTTTCATCCATTCTTTAAAAAAACAGTTGTCATTTTGATATGGTATTTTCTGAGCCAAATCAGATGTAATTCCATTATATGCAGGTTACTCTAATGATCCTCATCTTCCTTCCATACTTGCTGGTGGTTGTCATTATAATGTTATAGTTTAAAAGTGAATGTGTCTCAAGCAACTGAAAAAGAAAAGGCTAGAGTTCCCTTTTTTCTCTTTTCTCTTCCTGTGTCTTTCATACTTTCATCTCAAGTGGTATTCTTTATCACAATACACATCGCCATAGTTACAAATAGCATCATAGTATGGCTAATATTTCCTTTATTTTTTGTTTTGTAAAATTCACCAATTGTCTGCACTCTTTAATTGTAAAAAAAGTGAAACAAATATGATTTATTTATCTAATTTAACTTCAATTTGTTCAAAAGCATTTGCATCCAAAATATTTCTTTTCCAAAATAACTGTGCCTTTAATTTATATCAAGTTCATTTTCATTTCCCCCCCCAAAACTTTATTAAAGTGTTTTAACCCTTTTTGCCCCTTTACTTTGTCATTTAGAAAAAACAATAACTCATCAAATTTAGTTTTCTTATCCTGCCACTGAGAAAAATCTCTCTTTAGCTCAAAATTAGTCACATCCAAAAGTAGTTAAGAAATGAGGCTCATGAAAGCCTTTTGTCCATTACAGCTATGAGTTTACTGAAATCCTAACTCGCAGCCTCTCAACACACATGTCAGCTGTAAAAAACTAAGTTCCTGCAGTCTACTCATGAGGAGCAGCTGTCTAGGTGCAAGTGTGTGATCTCTTTTTTCAGACAGACTTCACCAGCCAGAATTTGCCTTCTGGCTGCCAATCTCCACTGCAATGTTGTCTTTGTTCTTTTGGGGGCATCTAGTTCGAGTCACCATTGATCCTGGCTGAAACTTCACTGAACTGGAAGTTTTCAAACCATATGGAACAGAGAGAGGATGAAACCAGTCCAAAACTTTCAATTTTGTAGTATGTGCTTGATAATACAGAAAATTCTGGCTGAGCTTATAATACCAATGTTACAATTAGAAAAGATATAATTAAATTTATAGAGAGAGAATTATTAGCAAAAATTTAATGGTATTTATGATAGTACTGAAAGACCAGTGAGAGAAAATTAACAGGTAGCAAAATTTAGTTTTTTCCTTTTCTCACACGAGAAATGTGGGGTTATCTATGACATCATAGTATATTTAAAATGCATGCAAAAAGCACCTATAGTAAATGCATCTATCTGCTTTCTCAAAGTTCAGGCTATGTGCTTTAGAAACAGAAATTTCTTTTATTCACCCACAAACCACCTTCCAGAAGGTAACAGTGGCTCCACATATTGAGGCAGTTTATGGGGAGTTATTGTTTCAACTTTTATTTTATTCTCTGTACATTAAAAGCTTGTGTCCTGCCCACTCAACCAGAATTCTATTTTTTTTAGCCACTACATGAATATTACTACTACTTTTCCTTTTAAAATAATAATGACTATGATTATTTAAAAAACTTTCACATGGTGAATCTTCTGTTAAATCATTGTTATCTTTTGTTTGGGATATATTTGTGTTTGAAATTAACATGTTCTGATTTCCTATTGTTGGAAGAAATGTCCTTCAGGGTTCAGTTCCAAGTGGGGGAAAAGACACTGGAAACATGGTGACTGCTTGGAAAGATGGTTTAATGGTGGACAGGCCTGGGAGCCCCTGCGTGAAAAGGGGGAGAAATGCTGAGAGTCCCTTGGTTTTATGCCATCTGTTGGGATTTGAATTTGAGCTTGTAAAGGGATTGAGCGAACCAGATTGAGCGAACCGGTAGCAAGAATTTGGCGTGGGTCACCAAACCAGTAGTAAGTTATGGCTGACCACACCCCCAATCCGGTTGCCCTCCCGCCAGATGCTCGCTTACCCGCTGCCTGACATTCGCCTAAGGTATTTCTTTTTTTCCCCTTCCCAACAATCAGCTGTGCATAGATCAGCTGTGCCGGGATTCCCCTTGCTGAGGCCCAGAAAGGCAACAAATGGAGGGAGGAGATCAGCCCCCCTCCATTTTTTGCCTTCCACAGCCCCAGAGAAGCCTTAGGGGAGCAAAAATGCCCCCCCCCCAGAGGCTCCTTTGAGGCTAGGAAGCTCCCAAAATGGAGCTTGGAGGGGTGCTGTGCACCCCTCCCAAGCTCTGTTTTTTTTTTTCCTTCCTGAGCCTCAGAAGAGCTTTAGGGGAGCAAAAATGCCCTCCAGAGGCTCCTCTGAGGCTAGGAAGCTCCAAAAAATGGGTGGGGATGGCAAAAAAAGCAAAAAAAAAAAAAAGCCACACCCACCCAGTCACATGGCCACGCTCACCAAGCCACACTCACAGAACCAGTAGTAAAAAAATTTGAATCCCACCACTGGCTTCATGCAAGGAAAGCAGCAGAAGTCTTTGTGAGACTTGTCGCACCAGCGCAGGCTCTTGGAGCAGGATGCCTTGCAAGGTCCCAAAGACTTATTTCTGGCAGAGTTTAAGGGAGAGAACGAAAGACATTTGTTGTTTTCCTTGCGTGCAGCCAAAAGCAGAAGAAAGAAGTGGAAAGAGGCAGCCTGGTGGCCAGGCCAGGTGCATGGAGAGAATGGGGCAAGTTCCCCACTCTACCCTCCCCCCCTCCCCTCACTACCTCGTGTTTCGCAATGCAAGCAACACAAGACTTGTGTTCCTGTGGACCACATGGGTGGCACAGCCTTGTGTTCCTGCACAGCCTGGATTAATTGCTTTGGGGATGACATTTCACTGCAGACCACCAAAATTTTATTGCAGACTACCCGTGGTCCCCAGCCCACTGGTTGGCGACCACTGCTATAAGCTGTCCTGAGTCCCAAGCTTGGTTGAGCCTTGCTAGATGATGATGTAATGAAAGGGCTTTGGGATTCCTATTATGGGTCTGCCTGAAGGAGGTAGATCTTTGTTATGTAAAATAGACTGGCCCAGGCCTTAATAGGCCATTAGCAAAGGTAGGGGGACTGAGCTTCTACCTCTCTGGGTTTCTCTTTTAGGGGAAATATTCTGCCTTTTTAGTATATGCTAAAATATTTCATTTTTCTAGGAGACGGGTGGGTTATAACTTCCAACACCATTCAACTTGGTAAAGTTCAGGAAGTCATACTGTGTAACTCATGTAATAAAGTTCTTACTTTCATTTCTCACTTGATTCCTTAGCTCATCCTTACAGTAATGAGATTATCATTTTAATCTTTATGTATGGATGCATGGTTACTGTGCATTATAATAAAACAGCTTTATCACTCATCGAAATGACTAATGTCCAAGCCATTTGCAGTTGTATTTATACCAGGAAATAGCTTTCCATTATATTTATTAAAGCCTCTATTGTTAAGTACATTTGCTAGCTCAGTCATTAGCATTCATTTAACCTTTGTGTATAATAATAAAAAGCCACTTTACTGCAGAGTTAGAAATGTTTTCCATGTATTAATTTATTTGTGCACTTTTTCTAACAAAATGTTGAAAATAAACTTTTCTTTTCAACATTCTTGATATTGTACTTAAAATTTCCTTCTAAGTGTAACAAGGTATTTGGTGCTTATACTCAATTTCACACTATGCAAATTCAATTAAAGATATCCCCTAAAATTTAGCCAAGGAATACAGAAAATATTAGCACAAAATCATTCTCAATTTAATTTAGTTGTTGAGACCCTAAGGCTATCTTTGATTATTTGTCCAATGGAATATTTTTTAAAAATGTTCTATGCAAATAGGTCTGATTTACATTAGGAGAAAATGAATGTATCAACTTGAGAAATTGGAAACATATTTCCTCTAATGGAAAAATGTTCAGATAAATACCACCTAGGCTTTACCAAGTGCTGCATCAAAGATAATATCTCTAGGTAGGAAGAGCAAGAGGAGTAGGAATTTCCAAGATTTTGAAAGGAAGAAAATAATGCAGCTATGATACTTGAATGGAGCTATTAGTAAAAATAAAATATGGCACTGAAAAAGCCCTTGCCAAGTTTATGAATTATAATACAGGCACACAATACCTTTCCAACAAAAGAGATATTAAACTGTGGTATAATAAATCATAACCACAAGTTTGCATGTTTCATAAAGCTTATTTATTTATTGACTTATAAAAGGAAAACAGAAATAGGAGTGAATGGATTACATATAGTAAATTAATAAGAAGGGTTCTGGAAATACTATTATGGGTGATTTGTTTTAGCAACCTATCAGGGTCCCAAGGGTTCTTATCAAATAGAAAGAAGAAAGAATAGAAAAGAGGGACAGTTAATTTGACTAGATAAATGTCACTTGATCTTTTTTCTTTTCCTCTTTTAATCACTTTCCTTTTGGCCTTCCTGAACAAATAAGTACTATTATTATCAACTGACTTAAACCAGCTGATGGGAAAGAGGGATGGGTGGGAAATATCAATCAATGCATGCACATACACACATGCACATATGCACACACATACACACATAAACTGAGTGCGTTATTTCCTCATACTGCAGCAAAAAATCATGAACAGGGATCCCTGTAGTCAGCTGAGTAATTTCAATCATGATTACCATTCTCAATGTCAATTTGCTAACTTCTGTAGAACAAATAATATATAAAAGAAATGTATGATTCGTGATTTATTTATTGGCTTACTTTGCACTAAACTCACCAAGATAGAGCAACCCCCTAACCCCCTCTGAAAGCTTGCTAAGCCTTCAATCTCATGATAAATGATAACAATTCATTCCTGTGTAATAAGTCAAGATGACTATTTCTAGTTTAAATTGCACACTCCTGTTTTCCATCTCAGTTCATCCTAGGACAAAAAGCTGAAATATTCGTCTTTTTCTATGAGAGCTCACCTAAATGTTTCTTTCCTCTCCAGTGAAAGTAAGAAGCCTGGACAAATAAAACACACACATTCAAAATACTGGTGTGATTAGAGCTATTTCACAATGTATAATTCATAATCAAAATGTGTTTAATCCTCTTTTTAAAAAGCTTTAAATTTCACTATAAAAAATCTTTTCAAAATATTCTATATAAATAGCACAATAATTATATATTTGCATTTGGTTTAGATCTAAATTAAATAAAATGTTAAGCAAAATGAAATAAATTTTGTTCTATGGTATGAAGGAAGTTTTCTAACTCACAGTAATATTTTTGTACCCTCTTAAAAGATTCAAACTATCAGCTAAGGCAGGTGTACTCAACCTCTGGTCTGTGGTCCACTATCATGCCATGGCCTATTCGCAACCAGGCCATGTGAGCGGTGGGCTGGTGTGCATGCACAAGTATGCAGCTTGACTCCCATAAGTAGCGGGCCAGCATGCACATGTGTACACAAGTTGAGTTGCATGAACTTGCACATGTGCGTCAGCATGTCACTCGTGTGAGTCACACGTGTGCATGTGTGCCAGCCATCACTCATGTGGCCTGGTTCCCCTCTCCCCCAACCAGTCCACCATGCTGCAAATGTTGGGGATCACTGAGCTAAGGCACATTTCCATCTCTCGGAAGCATGTGTTAGGAGCAATTTAACAGCTAATCATGCCATACTCTAATGGGGATAGTAAATCAGATTTAAACAAAGTCCCCAGCTTTTGGTTTCTTAATAGTGGATCAAATGAGTTTATCCAATGTTTGATCAAAGTTAGTGAAATATATTTCAAAAGATAGCAAAAAGGGTTAATTAATAATGATTTATTTAATATAAAGGAAAAAGATTGCTTGGGGAATACAGTGCAAATACTAAGTAAAATTAAGGATGTTATTTATTAAATTTCTATACCATCAGCTTTAAATTATTCAGGCAACCTACAATAGCTAGACAGATATAAATAATAACTTATAAATATCCACAATTGTATAAAACATTAAAATATCCACATAAACAATAACAATGGAAATCACTATATAGTATGATCAGTTAATACTATGTCACAGTTTTAATCATTTTTTTTAATTGACTTGGATCATGTATAATGTTAAGTTGTCAATTGCTTACTTGCTTTCCAGTCTGTTGTGACTGATGGCAACTGTCTGAACAAATCAATTGTTCAAATTTCTTGGCAAGGTTTTTTTAGAAGAGGTTTCCCATTGATTACTTCCTAGGGCCTGAGCTTTTTTGTTCTTAAGTCTCCTGCTTTCTAGCCTGATATCTTACCTACTACATCAAATAATTAGTAAAACACAGTGAGTGGAGTTATATATCGTGCCAAGACACATGTTTTAGTACCATGAATGAATGCAACATATAATTCCATTAAGATCACATTGAATAGCTCTTTGATTGATTAGAAAAAAAGGTACAGCTTTGTAAAATGATGTCAGAGTATATTCATTAACTGGCAGAGACATGGTTAACAAAATAAACATGGCAACAGACCAGCCAATGGGAGCTGACAGCCTGGGTGTGGTTTGGCTCTCTGTGCTTTGCTGAGAATTGAAAGTGAAACTAAAGCTTGCTTGCTGAAACTGATAAGTGTTGTGAATCCTCTGAGCTGCTGCTTGTGTTTTTGCTTATATTACCTTGAAAGAATCTACAAATGGTGTTGTAAACTTTACTCATATTAATATGTTTATAAAGAAATTAATGATCCTATTGAATCAGCCTGTGTGTTTTCTGGATGTGAATTTAGGCTGCAAACTCTAGCAAATGGTTTGTAAGAGCCTTTTCTGCTATTAATTTAACAGTTTTAATTCTATACTGCCTCAGAGGATAATGTTATTTAATAATATTTCCCACATAAATTCAGAGTACTAACTTTTGCACATTAAAAACAAATCAAATCAATTGTATTACTTCAAATATAGTTTCTTAAACAATGGAGAATAAATGCATGCACACACATGGTTTGCAAACCACTCTTGCTATTTTTATTTTGGTTGATAGTATAGTGTTCTACGTAGCAGTACCTTCTTTACATGCTCTCTGTTGTGAACTGCTTTATTACATCCATGTGGATCTTTCATTTTTATTATTTGTGGGGGGGGGAGCTCTATTCAAAAACATTTTATTTCCTAATAACTGTTCAGGCAAAAGAAAACTTGGAATGATGACATTTGAAAGCAGATAAACTTCAAGTGATTTGTAAAAAAAAAACCCACTTAGTGGGTTTGTGATGGGAAGCAGTAAAGAGGAAATGTTCATTCCAGATCAAGCCTTCCAGATGCTTCTGACATGAGGACATGAATATGAAGAAAACTTTCAAAACTCAAGTTTTAAGATGAGCTTACTGGAAACATATTGAAACATTGAAAGTTTTCTAACTTTAAATGCCAAATAAAGATAGCTTTTGTGTCCCCTAGCATCTCTATTAAAATTAATAATATATTGAGATAATGATTCTCAGAAGGATTTCAGTCTGCAGCAGTGATGGGATTCAAAAAATTTTTTTTTAAAAAAAAAAACAATTTTATTGGTTTTTAAAGACAAACAAAACAAACAACATAAAAACATCCAGCTTTCTTTCATAAATATACAAATAGTGTGTCGGTTGGTTTACCAGTTTTTTGTGCACCATTTCATAGTCTCAATTACAGTTACATTACATAATAACTCATATTATCAATCAGAAATTAAATACCCTAGGATCACTATTAAACAATCATTTGACTATAATTTTATTCATTCATACTTTGCAAGATAACTATAATTTACTTAGTTTATTTTATAACAAATCATATAGTCATACTAAATCTATCCTAAAAACATTTTTATAGGTATGATATCAAAAAAAAGGAGTATATCTTTATATGTTCATTATTTCCTAGAATTCTAAATATTCTATTATTGTATTTTATTATCTAACCATTGGTAGAAAAGGTTCCAAATTTTATAAAATTGTTTATCGTCTTGTTCTCTAATTTCAAATGTCAATCTCATTTCAGCACATTCAAAAAATTTTACTACCGGTTCTGTGGGCATGGCTTGGTGGGCATGGCAGGGGAAGCATACTGTAAAATCTCTAGTCATAGGTGGTATTTGCGGGTTCTCTGAACTACTCAAAATTTCCACTATCGGTTCTCCAGAACTGGTCAGAACCTGCTGAATATCACCTCTGGTCTGCAGTAAGCCATGATGATTTTAAAAATTATCTATGTTCCATCACTTTTTCAACTATATATCTATCTATCTTTGCCTCCATCATCTACCATCTCTACTTCTGTCTCTGACTCTATCATTTCTATCTCTATATCAGCTATATCTATCATCTATATCCATATCTATTTATCTTACCATATCAGCTTTATCTTTAGTAGCGTGTAATATTTATAAGATCTGAATAGAACCAGATAAAATCTGATAACTGAAGTAAGATTTACTTTTGTTAAGTAGGATGTAAGACAAACCTACCTAAAACATTGATAAATAGACCTATGGCCATCTTCCAATTATCTAGATACAGAAGGAAAAGTAACATACCAGAAAGGCTTATCTGCTTTAGTATAATAAATTACAAAAATGGGTCATTGATAACTGATTTCTTCTTTTGATGCTTAAGACCCATGCATGACTGCAGTCAAGCATCCTAGTTAAAGGGTGTTACATATCCTAGTAAAAGCAAAGTAAGTATACATCAGTAGAGAATAGCTTTGGCAAGCAAATACAGCATTACAGGTAGACCTTGACTTACAACCATACATTTAACAATAGTTCAAAATTATAACAGCCTTGGAAAAAGTGACTTATGAACCATCCTTAAGGTTATGATTGTTGCACCACCTCTGTGATCACATGATCTCAATTCAGGCAGTTGTCAATTTACTTGCATTTACAATAGTTGTAGTGTCTTGCGGACACATGATTGTGATTTGCAAACTTCCCAGCCAGTTTCTGACAATTGAAGAAAGCCAGATGTGTTTAATAACTGTGTGGTTTACTTAACAACTGTGGTAAAAAATAGTCATAAAATAGAGCCTGGACAAAAGATGACTTGCTTCACTTAGCATACAAAATTCCAGGATGAATTGTGGTCATTAGTCAAGGACTGCACAAATATACTATTACTTACTGTTATTTATTTCTACATTTATAGCAGATTCATCCAATCTCTGTATCAGTGTATGAATTAAGAAATGGAAATAATTTATTCCTATAATCAACCTTTTCTTTTATACATTTTACACATAACTCTTAATTGACACATCATTATGCATAGTTGTCCATAAAATGTGAGTTAAATTTTAACATTACGTTTCAAGAATGAAAATTACTAAGCTCTTTGAAACAGATAATTAGCTGTTAAACATATCTATTTTTAAGCTGAAATTTGTAGCATAAATCCATTTGATTTAATAGTTGAGAATATATGGGATTTCTTTGACGATAAGTTAGTGGGGATCACATATCTATAGAATAAGATCATGGGCTACTTTCGTCAGATAAGTACAATAAGTACCCATACAAAATTAACAAGATTACAATACTTGATTTTATGGTAAAGTTGTCATTACTTCCAAGTTTCCCTGAAAATAAGACCCAGTCTTATTTTCTTTTGAGCCCCAAAATAAGCGCAAGAGCTTATTTTGGGGAAAACATGATTTCAGGATGATCAGCACAGTTGGGCACCCCGTCCCCTTGTGTGCACAAGAGCCAGCAAACACATGGGGACCGACAGTATCCAGCAGCAGCTACAGCCCACCAGTCGCTTGGTCAGCGCACTCTGGGGCTACACAGAATAGAAGGCACAGAGTGGAAGGCTGGCAATCCTGATGTGGAGCAGAAGGTAAGCAATTTCAATATGTGGAGTAGAAGACAGGTGATCCTGATGCACCTTGAGGGCTGAAGACAAGCTGAGATACATGAAGATAAGCCTCAATTCCAGCCAACTGACACTCAGCTTTCCTGTGGCACACACAGTACATCCGGATCACCTGCCTCCCCCTAAACCTCTGCCTCTGCTGACAGTGTCGCCATGTGAAGATGAGCCTTCTGCAGCTGCTTGCTGCTCTGGTCCACTGACACTTGGCTTTTCCAGGGCCCGTGCAGCTTTCCCCCTGCCTCTGCTTCTGCCTTCTGCTTGCACAGCTGCTAAATTCACCTGTGTTGCATGGGCTACAGCTGCCAGATGCTGTCAGCATGTGCATGCTTGCCTTCTATGCTGGCCATGCCCATCACCCTTCTTTAGGGCTTATTTTTGGAATAGGGTTTATATTAGGCACACACATAAAAACAGCCTAGAGCTTATTTTTGGGATAGGACTTATTTTTGGAGAAACATGATTATTAAGAAGGGGAATTTAACTTTGGGCAGCTCGGGACCATCTGACGAGCAATAGACTAATGACTGCTGTACTTATTTCTGATCATGTCCTGACACATTTCTATACTGATTAATTGTAGATGTCCTGGTGTACATGAAGGCTTCACTTCTGTTTATTTTTTCTTTTTAAGAAAACAATCTGTATATTTAGAACTGAACAATTTCCAAAGCCAATATTTGACTTCACAGGATAATGATACCATTGTTTGTAGATAAAGTCTTGCAAAAAACTACTTCTCCATTATTTTTAGATGAAATATAGTCTAGCCAAGCTTAAAAGAAAACACTGAATTATAAACATATATTTAAAAGACAGCCAGGCTAAATCATGAATGAGGCTACTAATAAATCAGCTTTTCCTTTGTCCTATTTGAGTACAGCAAATCAATAATTGCTTAAAATGCAAAAGAGGTTTGTCAGCCAGAGGCTACTAATTTCGCATTGCTTCCTTTTTTTCCAGCTCAATTTTAAAACTATTTTACCACTGCTTGTTCTTTTTTTTTAAATGAAAGAAGTACTTTTGCATTAATTTATATGGAAATCACTTAGCTCTTTGTAAATGGCTTATGTTAACAAGCAATTAAAGATGGCTTGACCTGGTTTAGAAACCTCTGAACATGGTTCTAGCTATTTTTAATGTGTCTTGAAGACCTGTCAATTACATTTACAATATCCATAGCAGAACTCAGCCACGTGAAACTATCAGTTCATTTCTGTAAAGAATTAGGACGCTAATATTATTTCAACATTCTTTATTGTCTAATCAAGCCCAATTATACTATCTTAGATAATGGACTTTACAGAAGGAACAATCCATGGAGAAACAAAACAAAGAAGGCAAGTGAGAAGGGAAGGGAGGGAGGATTCTCATTTAATTGAAGAATTTGTTTATAAATTATTTTACAAGAAGAAATAATTTTAAAATAAATGTTAATTTGGAGAATGCAATATCTTTGTATTTACTTAGCTAGTCATGGAAACCAAAGGTTCATTGTGAATATCCTATACTTTTGTCCTATATTTTACTATTTCTTGAGCTACAGTTAGACTTCCTGAGTTTTCATACTTCAATTAAATTCCAGAGAGATACAATTGAGCTATTGCAATATCTAGCTGAGGAATTCTGAAAAGCCTTTTATGCAGAGCTTTTTCTTTTGAGCTCTACAAATTAGAACTTCCCCTGGCTCCTGTTCCTCCCATACATATACATTCTCTCTCTCTCTCTCTCTCTCTCTCTCTCTCCTCTTTCTCTCTTTCTCTTTCTCTTTTTCTTTCTCTCTCACTCTCTTTCCCTTTCTTTCTCTCTTTGAAAATATGTGTTTCTCATTGTCTATCGAGAGATAACATTAAAAGTTATGGCATCATATAAATATAAGTTGAATAAAATATGATGTATCAAATTGAAGTACATGGTTGCAAGGAAACAGGGCAGTTTAAATATGCAAGAATCAATTTACAACTATCATGAAGATTGACTTGGACCAATAGAAAGATACTAGATCTTCTACCTGTTTAAAGAGTTACTCAATGATTCATCCTAAGAAGACACTGAACCCTTAGTTCTTGGCAAGAGCTACTTTCCTCCTGACTGCAGTGAGAATCTGATGATCACCTACTTAACCCCAAGATTCTAAGGATCGTTCCTTCAGACAGGGCACTGAAATTAGTCTAAACAAACACTTCTTGCTAATTTGTAGCTTTGTTACTAGCTGCTGATATCCAAACAAGTGCACTTGCAGATGCCCTAACATTAGATTAGGTAAGTAAACCCAACATCCTAGTTGTGCCATAGCTCACTTTATTTCACAGAAATAAGTATTTTCTGCAATCCACATGAAAATTCAGATAACTCAGTAAAGCTTTTTTGCATTTTATGGCATCCATGTTTAAGAGCAGGTGAAATATTGGAAGGGCATTTATCCAGGGGAATGATTCTACCAGTTCAGACCAGTTCAGGTGAACCAGTAGTTCCATTGATCATTTGGCTCCACCCATCCACCCCTGCTTTTTCCTGTGCACTATTTCCTTGCTTTGGAGCACAGCTGATTCGCACAGCAGAGCAGTTTTGCTGTGCCTCAGCTGTTTTACAAACTGGGACTACAGTAGAAGATAAGTATTATTGCTGAAAATGGGCTTTTTAAAATGGTGTGCACATGCACAAAGTGCAAAGTGAAGCATGCAATCACCGAACCAGTTGTTACACTAGTTGAATTACAACACTGCATTTATCCCATTCAGCTTCTTTAAGATATGTAGCAGAGCAATCCAAGAAAACTACTTTGTGAAGGAGAGGTGAATAAGAGAAGCAAATACTAACACCTTGATTTGAAACCATTATCAAAGCCAACTTTAAAAGAAATTCACAACTGCTTTGACTATGAAATAGAAAAGCAAAAGCTAATTTGCAGTGTATCCTTTATATGTCTCGCAGCATAAAAATTAAACTCAAACCTGAGTATTCTTACTACATGGGGTTGTATGGATAATTCTATTTTTTCTTGCCCTATAATAAGTATATATTACTAACATTAATTCAGGGGTGGGCTGCTGGGGGCTTGCAGGGGCTTGGGTGATCCCTGAGCTAATACTTTGCAGTTCTCAGTGAGCCCCCAAATCCCACTCCTGGCTGGCCCCATGCTGCCCTGTGCCGGTCACCGGAGCCTTATTGCATGAGCAAAGCAGCCCTGTACTTGCCCTTGTGCCACATTTGCACTCAAGACAGCCCTTGCCTCCCACTGCACAAGGGGGGAGGAGAGAGATGAGAGAAAAGGGGACTCTCCCCCTTTCTCATCTTTCTTTTGTGCGCATGTGCACACACACAAGCAGGATCTCTTCCTGGGCTGGGATCACAGTAGTGGCAATGGCGACTCCTCCTCCCACTGTTACCACTGCACACTCACGTGAACAGCTGGCCACACTGTGCAGGAGAGCCAGAGCTCTTCCCTCATTGCATTCAGCGGTGGTGGCACCTGCTCCTCCTTCCTGAGCCAACACGAAGGGAACTGGCTGGCACTGAGCACAGAAGCATAAAAAGCAGCCGGTCACAAATCCCTTTCATGTCAGCTCAGGTATGAGAGAGAAATGAGAAAATGATGGAGGGAGAGAATGAGAGAAAGGAAAGAGAGAAACAAATGAGAGTGAGAGAGAGAAGGGGGAGAGGGACACAGAAATGAGAAGGAGCTGGAGGGAGAATGTGAGAGAGGGAAAAGAGAGGGAAATAAATGAAAGAAGGAAGAGAAAGAAAGAAGAAAGGGAGGGAGGGAGAGGAAAAAGAAAAACGGAGAGAAAGAGAAATGAGAGAGAAAAGGGGAGAAAAAAGAGAAACGGGAAAATGATGGAGGGAGAGAATGAAAGAGCAAAGAAAACAAATGAGAGAGAGAAAGGGAGGGAGAGAAATGAGGGAGCAGGAGGGAGAGAATGAGGGAAATAAAAGAGAAGGAGGAAAGGAAGGAAGAAAGAAAAGAAAGAAGAGAGGGAGGGGGGTAGAAAAAGAGAGAAAAACAGAAATGAGAAGGAAGGGGGAGAGATGGGGGACCCATTTCCCACAGAAGCAACACCAGGAGCAACAAAACCCTGAGTGGGCATGGCTGGAGGGGTCGTGACTAGGTGGGAATGGTGTTGAGTTGGCCACGCCCACCCACCCATGCCCACCCAGGCAGTCATTAAGGCAGAGACCCCCTTGCTAAAAAATTTGAAGCCCATCCCGCATTAATTCCAATAAAAATATAATTAAGAATTTCAATATTAGCAGTTAACATGACTGCCTCAGGTTATTAAATCTGTTGGGAGTGTGAAATAAATATTAATTAAACACAAATGAGTTTTTTTATATTATGACATAGTTGTTTTTTAATATTTTCCCTAGAAAAATAGTATAGTACAAGCTGTTAAGTGGGCTATTGGCTATGCTTCAGTTTGAAATCCAAGTTTCATAGGGAGTACCACAGGATCCATCCAGGCCTGTGTGCAATAATTTTATCAACAATTTGAATGAAGAATTTGATGGATCACTTATCACTTTTGCTGCTGACACAAAGCTGGAGCAGGAACTAATATTTCAGATTTAAAAATATTCAAGGAGATATAGATGAGCTTGAGTAGTTTTACTGGGAGAAATGTGAAGTTCTGAACCTTGGTAGAAAAGATAAAAGAAATAAATTGTGATAGAATGTCAAGGGAATGTAGAGCCATCACAGAAAAAGTATTTGGGTACTGAAAAAGTAGAAAGCATTAGAATGAAACTGAAAACAATTCTACCTTGATTGTATCAGGTAGAAGCATTTGTTGAGAAGGGGCTTTGGCAGGCTTTCAATATTCTGTTACAATACCTTAACAGTAGGAAAGTACATTCCAAGACCTTCAACTCCTGTTTCCTGACCTTGCCTATCTAGAAGGACTGTCATCAATCTTGAAAGCTTGTCAAAGCCCCATTCTATTTCAATTTCTTACCTACACAGTCAAGGCAGAGTTGTTTTGAGTTCATTTCTGATGCTTTCTACTTTTTCAAGATTGAGATATGATTCAGTAATGGCATCACTAAACATGTTTTGATATTTCAATATAGCAATTCAGAATGGTGGGAACTGCCTTGGCAGCAATGTAGTTGATAAAGACTCAAGTGTTCTATTTCACTAGTTAAATATGAGCCAAAAGTGTGATGCCCTAACTAAAATAGCAAATATTTTCTTGGGATACATGAGCAAGGTATAGAATTGAAATCAGAAGAAAAAAATATTCTACTGCATTCTGTCCTTGTCATACCCCATGTGGGCTACTATATCCTTGGGGTAGATCTTTTTGGATTACTGTTTCTGATCATCACAGTTCTAAAATGACAGTGACAAATTGAAAGATGTTCAGAGGAGACTACCAACATGTTGAACATCCTGGCAACAAGCCCTATGAAGAATGATTATAAGATTTGGATTTAGGCTACAGAAAAGTTTATCAACATGATAGCAGTGTTCAAATAGCTAAAAGGAGCAGGAGGATGAGAATTATGTGAATATCAGGAGGAAGTGTCTGGCTATACAAGATATCAGCCAGTGGATCACACTAGTTTCTTGAAGGTCTTCAAGCCGAGGCTGGATGAGCATTGTAAATAAGCATACTAAGTTGGAACTGCACAGAGCAAGGAGTAGGACTAGATGACTCTATAGTTTCTTACAAC
The DNA here is from genome assembly GCF_900518735.1 of Pseudonaja textilis. The sequence goes on along the minus strand of NW_020769322.1, from coordinate 5,460,701 downwards.
TCTATGATTCTACAATTAGTTATTGGCAATTAGTTATTCATATTTATTATGCAATCCACTCATAACTACAAATCAGTACCATTAACCATGTGACTAAATAATACTACATACATAGACTTAAACAGTCCATTTTAAAAGCTATGTAAATATAGAAAAGAACTACTGTATACAGGTGAAACTCGAAAAATTAGAATATCATGCAAAAGTTCATTTATTTCAGTAATGCAACTTAAAAGGTGAAACTAACATATGAGATTGACTCATTACATGCAAAGCAAGATAGTTCAAGCCGTGATTTGTCATAATTGAGATGATTATGGCTTACAGCTCATGAAAACCCCAAATCCACAATCTCAGAAAATTAGAATATTACATGCTTTGAGCCTAGAATATTGAACCTTTTCACAATATTCTAATTTTCTGAGATTGTGGATTTGGGGTTTTCATGAGCTGTAATCCATAATTATCTCATTTATGACAAATCATGGCTTGCTTTGCATGTAATGAATCTATCTCATATATTAGGTTCACCTTTTAAGTTGCATTACTGAAATAAATGAACTTTTGCATGACATTCTAATTTTTCGAGTTTCACCTGTATGTCCAGCTAGGCTATTTTATCCAGTACCTTTCTTACTACTTTCCACAAGCTAGTGTTTATTTAAGGTGACTTGACTCTTTTCCTGGCAGAATTCCTGTTGTGGAAATATTGAAAATCAATTATTGCAATTTAAATGTGGGATCAAAGAAATGAATAAACTGAAGGAATAAACATCTCATTTTTTCTTCACATGTATAAATCAGAAAAGAAAGTGTTAATATTCAGAAAATGATGCACATATTCAGATCTTGTGTATCACCAAAAGGAAGCATTATAATTTCCCACTTAAGAAATACAAACATTTCTGTGTTACCATCTTCCACATATTTAAAGGATTTTACAGCCAGCATAAGGTTATTGTTTTCACAACTCTGCACATGAAATCCCTGGGTCACATATACACATTCTATAAATATGCACTCATTTTAGTGTATAGTAGAAACAGTGAAGCAATGGGTAACAAACAGTTAATATATCTGATACAAGCATGGAAATTACTATTATGTTCATTATATCACATTTACTGTCAAATGCCAGTGTCTTCTTTTGGGAGAAATTAAAAATGATCCTTAATAAATTTGATCAAATCAAAAGAGAACATCTGATTATCCCTTGTATTAGAAATAAATGCTAGTTGCCATATACTTATTCTCAAATCAAAAGAGCATATGTGGTTAATGTTTGGCCTAATATCACATTTTGACTGATCTTGCTTATCTTCAAAATATAAAGGAGGATTTAGAATCTAGTTTCATGAAAACACAAGGGTATAGGAAAATGTAAAATCAAATAATATTATGTGTTTATGTGGGATAATAATCAGCCATAATGAACAGCTGCGGGAGATAGATAAGTCAAAGATTTCCTTTTGCTAAGTCAAGGTGATTAGTTGTCATGTAGTAAAAAAGTTGCATTAAGTATAAGAAAATAAGTATACGGCAACTAGCGTTTATTTCTAATATAGGGATAATCAAATATGTAAACGGCAAATTACAAATTAGGGACCAGAACACATGTCCAACTGCCCTTGAACAGTAAAGTATCATGACTTTTTATAGTGCTTTGAAATTATAATAGAGTTAACAATAGGTAAAATAATTAGTGCAGATCAAAGAATGGAGGAAAAACATTCAGCAACAAATTTGCTCTTTAATGGACACTGAAATAATAATTCTTTAAATAATTTTAAACAGCCGGCATGAGGGAAGGGGGAGGAGCAGGGAGAAGAAAGAGGGAAAGCGGCCTCCTCCCTTTGCACCGGCCACTCCATTTCCTATTTCTCCATTGCAGCACTGCGCCATAGAGCTTGCCGCACCACCACCACCAGATGCCCTCACTTCCCCCAAGAAAGGTGGTGAAAGAAAGTGGATTCCATCACATGCTGAATTCCATAATTAAACCAAGATGGCACCCTAAGATGCTATCTCTGTCACTGGATAAAGTGAGGAGGGTTACTCAATGCACAGCAAGCATCTCCAGCCCCAATAAAGTAAAAAAAAAAATCTGAGAGCAGCTCCTGCCCGCATCTCTTTTCTGCCCCTGAACAGTGCACTTCTCCTAAAGGCCTCTGGTTTGAGGTGCCTGCCTGGTTTGCCTCTTTCCACAGCATCCTTCCCATGCCCGGGCTCTCTTGCCATGGCTGCGCATGTGAAAGTGGGAGGAGGTAGGCAAGCCAAAGATGGGGTAAGGGAGTGACTCATTCCTTTGCCAGTGGTGCCATCACTCCCCCAGAGTAGAAGGAGGAGAGACAGAGAGGCCGGTGAGGTCATCAATACCTTTCCTTAGTGGTGTCTCGAACCTGTGGAGGATGGCAGAGTGGCTCCCAGCCTGCATGGTGGACTGTGGCACTGGGTGAGCCCAGATACACACACACAGAAAGAAAGGGGGATGAATTGGCAACTGGGTGTGTGGCTGACAGTGGGCTTCCAGCACCAGAGAGAGCGGGGAAGGGAAGCAGCCAAGCTGCCGCTACCTTTCATTGGGGCACGTGGAGCAAGACAGGGCTCCTCTTGCTGTCTCTTCTCCCCTGGCCAGGCATTTATTGATGCAATTTGGAGGTGCCAGTTGGGGAGGGATGGGGCAGGGGAAAAAGGCTACGCAGCTGGTTTGCAGAAATCCAGAAAAAATTAGCTACTGGTTCTACTGAACAGATGCAAACCAGCTGAATCCCACCACTGAGAGGCTGGTAACTGAAGATGTATATGCACTTAATTTGACCTTAGAGGCTGGAGCAAGGAAAGCCAAAGTTAAAAATAAGACGAACCTGGCCAGGAATACAAATATATTAGCATGAGGTTTGGGAGTATGTCTGAAGAAGAAGAAGCTTTTGTTTTCTTCTTCAAAAAATGTCAAGAAGGAATAATGAAGAATAGGATAAAGCAGAACTCCTAACTAGTTTGTCTCTCCTCAGAAAAGAAAGAAGGCCCGTTGCAACATGATTGAAGAAAGATCAAACAGAATGCAAAACATATTGAGAAACAGTAAGGACCCACCCTGTTCCCTTAAATGAATTACACTCTCCAGGGTGAGACATATGATTTCTCTGAACTTCTGGAACTTCTTAGTCTTGAGTGCTAGAAAAGAGCATACTTTCAAATAGTGAAGAAGGAGAATCAAGCAAAGTGAATAGTTTCTTAGATCAAAGGAAAGGTGGAAAGAAGAAAAACCAAACAAGGTGAGTAGTTTGTTAGATCAAGGGAAATGTGTGAATGTAGTGTACTTTGATCTCAGTAAACTGTTTGAAAAGGTCTTTCTGGTATCCTTTTTGAGAAGATGGATGTATATGAGCTAAAAAGTGCTACTCTGGTCAGTGGATTTGTCAAAGGTCTACTAGCCATTCCTAAAGAATTCTTATAAATGGGTCTGGACTAGCTGAGAAAAAGTGTTAGTGGGATTTTTCAGAATTTCAGCCTTATCAAATCAAACCTTTATTGTCAATGCACAACATGTGTGCAATGAAATTGAATGTGCCTCCCTTGGTGCAGCCTCTCCAAAACACAAAATACAGCTCAAAATATGACAAAAATGCCCTTAGGGTAAGTTTCACTGGATAAACATCCAGTGCTATTTATCATGTTTATAAATGACCTAAAGGATGAAAGGGAGGCAATGTTTATGAAATTTGCAGAAAATGCCAAACAACAGAATTGGCTAACATTTTGTTAGAAGAATTTACTTGGTCCCATTTTCTGAACCAGGTCATGAATAAACATACAGTAGAACCTCTGGTCACAACCATAATTTGTTCCATACTTTGGTTGCAACCTGATTTGGTTGTGACCCGAACCTAATTTTGAAAATTTGGCACTTACAAAAAAAGGCATGGAATGGGAAATCAGCCACACACACAAAAAATTGTGAATTTTTTGGTCAGAACCTGATTATATCGTAGTCAGAAGCATTCATGACCAGAGGTTCTACTGTATAATATACAATAAACACCAATGGGCAGCTGCTAGAAGTAGAGTTTATTCATTCAGGCATGTACAATGGTTGCAAGTAGTCTACATTGTTAGGGCTCTATCTATAGAGCTATATATAATGACAAGCAGGTTTTGATATTTAGATATGCAGATCGAGGTGCTCCTGTCCCAGTCTTTGATCTTGAGGTATAAGTTTAGGTGTGTAATTGGATACTGCCTGAGCAAGTGTGAAGGCCAGGAAGGAAAATATTTTCTAGGTGCAGATTATTATGATTATAGAGCCAGGGTAGCCAGTGTCTAGAATGAAGTATTGCAAGATAATTAACTACACACAGGAGTTTGATTCTGACTGGTTCAAGGTTGACTCAGCCTTCCATCATTCTGAAATCTGAAAATGAGGGCCCAGATTTTTGTGAGCAATACTGACTATGTATATTGCTTAGATTGAGCTGTAGAGCACTATGCAGCATGACAGGTGAAACTTGAAAAATTAGAATATCATTTATTTCAGTAATGCAACTTAAAAGGTGAAACTAATATATGAGATAGATTCATTACATGCTAAGCAAGATAGTTCAAGCCATGATTTGTCATAATTGAGATGATTATGGCTTACAGCTCATGAAATCCCCAAATCCACAATCTCAGAAAATTGGAATATTGTGAAAAGGTTCAATATTCTAGGCTCAAAGTGTCCCACTTTAATCAGCTAATTAAGCCATAACACCTGCAAAGGGTTCCTGAGCCTTTAAATGGTCTCTCAGTCTGGCTCAGTAGGAATCACAATCATGGGAAAGACTGCTGACCTGACAGTTGTGCAGAAAATCATCATTGACACCCTCCATAAGGAGGGAAAGCCTCAAAAGGTAATTGCAAAAGAAGTTGGATGTTCCCAAAGTGCTGTATCAGCACATTAATAGAAAGTTATATGGAAGGGAAAAGTGTGAAAGAAAAAGGTGCACAAGCAGCAGGGATGACTGCAGCTTGGAGAGGATTGTCAGGAAAAGGCCATTCAAAAGTGTTGGGACTTTTACAAGGAGTGGACTGAAACTGGAGTCAGTGCATCAAGAGCAACCACAAACAAACGGATCCTGGTCATGGGCTTCAAATGTCATATTCCTCTTGTCAAGCCACTCCTGAACAACAAACAATGTCAGAAGTGTCTTACCTGGGCTAAAGAAAAACAGAACTGCTCTGTTGCTGAGTGGTTCAAAGTCCTCTTTTCTGATGAGAGCAACTTTTGCATCTCATTTGGAAACCAAGGACCCAGAGTCTGGAGGAAGAATGGAGAGGCACACACTGCAAGATGCTTGAGGTCCAGTGTGAAATTTCCCAGTCTGTATTGATTTGGGGAGCCATGTCATCTGCTGGTGTTGGTCCACTGTGCATTAAGTCCAGGGTCAATGCAGCCATCTACCAAGAGATTTTGGAGCACTTCATGCTTCCTTCCGCAGACGAGCTTTATGAGGATGCTGACTTCATCTTCCAGCAGGACTTGGCACCCGCCCACACTGCCAAAAGCACCAAAACCTGGTTCAATGACCATGGGATTACTATGCTTGTTTGGCCAGCAAACTCACCTGACCTGAACCCCATAGAGAATCTATGGGGCATTGCCAAGAGAAAGATGAGAGACATGAGATCAAACAATGCAGAAGAGCTGAAGGCCACTATTGAAGCATCCTGGTCTTCCATAACATCTCAGCAGTGCCACAGGCTGATAGCTTCCATGTCATGCCGCATTGAGACAGTAATTGCTGCAAAAGGGGCCCAAACCAAATACTGAGTACATATGCATGCTTATACTTTTCAGAGGTCCAATATTGTTCTATGTACAATCCTTGTTTTATTGATTGCATGTAATATTCTAATTTTCTGAGATTGTGGATTTGGGGTTTTCATGAGCTGTAAGCCATAATCATCTCAGTTATGACAAATCACAGCTTGAACTATCCTGCTTTGCATGTAATGAATCTATCTCATATGTTAGTTTCACCTTTTAAGTTGCATTACTGAAATAAATAAACTTTTGCACGATATTCTAATTTTTTGAGTTTCACCTGTATATAAGATTAAGTGCTAAGTGCTATTGCTATGAGGGGGGGGTCTCTTAAGGATGCTTGATTGAGCCAGTGATGTGTTAGGCTAAGTGTGAAGTTTGTATGTTTATTCAGGGGAAGGAGATTGCTAAAGGGGAGTGTGGGGATAAATCAAAGGCTTTTAACTTCTTGGTTTTTTTTTCTGTATTTATTTTCTGCTTTTTTCTATGTTCTTCTCTATTTAAATTATAGCAATTTATTAGTTCTTCAATCTCTGAACCAGACATTGGCAGTCTACAAAACAATTCAGAGAGGTTATATTGTCAACAATGAAAAAAATGCATATTGTTCTTATTATGGAAACAATACAGAACAACCAACAAAACCGCTCTGAATCTGTAGAAAAAAATCAAATGCATGCATACAAGACTGGTTGACCAGGTTTTTTGAAATACTAACAGACCAATAATGGAACTTGTACAAACACTATGATACAACTGCTAAAAAGGTCAATGCAATGTTGTCCTGGGTTCACAGAATAATTTATCCAGATTGTGGGAGATTAGAGTTTGATTGTACTGTGCTGCTTAACTTGCACTTAGAGTACTATCCAGTTTAGGCACCACATTTTAAAAGAGACATGGGGACGCTCGAATTGACTCAGAGAGAGTTGCCAGGACGATAATAAGTCTGGAAACTAAGTGCAGTGAGGAGCAATTAAAGGATATAGGCATGGTTTAGAAAAGAATAAGGGAATTTATGATGGCTATCTGCAAGTAACTTAAAGGCTGTTATGTGCAAGAGGATATTATTATCTGTGGAAAGAGAGAGCAGGACAAAGACCAAACCATTGAAATTAAAATAAAGGAGATTCTTACTAAATGTGAGGAAGATTTTCCTTTCCATCAAAACTGTTGAACAAAGGAACAGTTTGCAAAACCAGATGTTCTCAAATTGGAACTGGGGAGTAGCTTTGGGATTTATTTAGTAGAGTCTATGCTGAGTAGTAGCTTGAATTCAATGACTTATAGATCCTTCAAGCTCATATATTCTGTGAGAACATCTTTTATTCTGGTTCACATTGCATTTATAATATCATATTAATGATATAAACAAGGTAGCAGAAATACATTTCCTATAGATGAAATGATACCAGTCATTAGTTAACCTAAGGCATCTTTAATATTTTGAATAAAACATCTACAAAACTGAATAGATACAGCATAATTTTTAAACAGGTGATTGCTTACTGTTGAGCAGGGGAGCTCACCTTCAACTCCAATTACTGTGCCACCAATTGTAAAGAAGGCAATAAAGTAGTAATTAAAAAATGCTAAATTCCAGAGAACTAACAGAAAGTTGATCAAATGTTTAAAAGCTGCCACTGAACAAAAAAGCAGGCAGCAGAATGAGCATGAGAGAGTAGCCCAAAGGGTATGTTGCAGAGGTGGTATTCAGCAGGTTCTGACCTGTTCTGGAGAACTGGTAGCAGAAATTTTGAGTAGTTCGGAGAACTGGCAAATACCACCTCTGACTGGAGATTTTAGAGTATTCTTCCCCTGCCACACCCACCAAGCCACACCCACAGAACCAGTAGTAAAAAAAATTGAATCCCACCACTGGTGTGTTGGGCACAATAAAAAGCCTGACTTTATAGGAAAGAGGAAGACAACACTAGGAACATGTAGCAAAACTATTGACTGTGGATGAGTTCGTAAAAATATGGCTAGGCTAAACCCTGCAGAAGTGAATGGCACCATTAGTAGAATCGTCTAATTTTTCTTGCTAACTACCTATTGTTGGGCTTCATTAAAATATGGCACTGTTCTCTCTTTTCTAAACAATGCCCTATATTGATAAATCACATTATCTTTTTGTGGGAAAAGAACTATAGGCAGAAGTAATTCCTGAGTTTAATCAGTTCCCCCATTTTTGATAAATAGAATAGAATAGAATAGAATAGAATAGAATTCTTTATTGGCCAAGTGTGATTGGACACACAAGGAATTTGTCCTGGTGCAAGTGCTCTCAGTGAACACAAAAGAAAAGATACATTCATCAATAATAAGAGTCAATAATAAGGTACAACACTTAATAATAGTCATAGGGTACAATAAGCAATCAAATCATAACAGGAAACAGCCAATAAAAATCATAAGGATACAAGCGACAAAGTTATAGTCATATAGTCACAAGTGGGAGGGGATGGGTGATAAGTAGTGATGAGAGGATTAATAGTAATAGTAGTAAATAGTTGGACAGTGTTGAGGAACTTATTTGTTTAGCAGAGTGATGGCGTTCAGGAAAAAACTGTCCTTGTGTCTAGTTGTTCCAGTGTGCACTGCTCTATAGCATTGTTTTGAGGGTAGGAGCTGAAACAGTTTATGGATGTGAGGGATCTGTAAATATTTTCACAGCCCTCTTTTTGACTCATGCAGTATTACAAGTCCTCGATAGAAGGTAGTAATTGTTTTTTCTGTGGTCCTAATTACTCTCTGAAGTCTGTGTCTGTCTTGTTGGGTTGCAGAACCAAACCAGATAGTTATAGAGGTGCAGAGGACAGTCTCAGGTTGGTGCAGAAAGAACATTTTGGTTGTGCTTTTTTGATGATGTTTTTCATGTTAGGTGTCCATTTTAGGTCTTGTGATATGATAGAACCTAGAAATTTGAAGGTCTCTACTGTTGATACTGTGTTGTCTAGTATTGTAAGAGGTGGTAGTGTGGGAAGGTTTCTCCTAAAATCTACGGTTTTGAGTGCGTTCAGTTCCAGATTGTTTCGGTCATACCATGAGGCAAATTGTACAACCTCCTGTCTGTATGCAGATTCATTGTTGTCTCGAATGAGACCAATCACTGTTGTATCATCTGCAAATTTCAGTATTTTAACAAATGGATTGTTTGAGATGCAGTCATTGGGAGAAGTGGAGAAAGCACACTGCCTTGGGAGAGCCCTGTGCTAATTGTACAGGTATCAAATGTGATTCTGCCTAGCTTCACCTGCTGCTTCTTGTCTGTTAGGAAGCTTATGATCCACTTACAAGTGTGTTCAGGTACTGCTAGCTGGTTTAGTTTAGTTAGAAGAATGTCTGGAATGATGGTATTGAATGCTGAACTGAAGTCTACAAAGAGAACCCTTGCTCTAGGTATTTGGAGATTCAAGGAGTTGTAGGATGTAGTGCAGAGCCATATTAACAGCATCATCTCTCGATCTATTTGCTCAGTATGCAAACTGCATGGGATCTAACAGCGGATCCACAATGGTTTTCAGGTGGGACAGCATTAGCCTTTCAAAGGTTTTCATAACTACAGATGTTAGAACAACTGGTCTGTAGTCATTCAGATAAAAATATAGCTTCCATGAAAATACCAATAGCCAACCCAGAATTACAGTATCCCACAACTTGTTAAATGCTTCCACACTAAAGGGATCAAAACTTTATAGCTGTAATAGAATATGGCTGAAGTCTTTTCACAGAGCAGAGGCATCTTAGTACATAATAATTGAGTTCCCCGGAAAAAGAAATCCACACTTTTGCAGAACTTTAATTTCTTAAACCCATAACATATTGATCCCATGAGCGCTACATCTTACCAGATTCTCTGTAATTCTTTAAGCCCCACGGCATGTTAAAATTTCATTGAGCATTAGGGAATTATTAAAATGAATAAAGCATACCAACATAATTATGCTGGGCACACATATCTCTGATCATCATTCAGTTGTGATACTTTCAATTTACTGATTCAAGTTTTATACATATTTTAAAAAATCTTCAGTTCTAGCAGGTGTCAGCAATCACAAAATGCAAGTGACTCAGTTGAATCTTTATTTCCAGGGCCAATAAATCAAACGTTCTATTCTGTAACCACCTGTTTTTGTACATGAAGCTTAATGCTTTAAAACCGTTCTGGCATAGAAAACTGTGATGGAAAGACATTTTCTCAAAACATTAAATAGTCAGGAATGTCACCTTCACAACATACAATGAATGTTTTAAGGAAGAAATGGAGTAGTTAACTGTACATAAGGATTAGTCAAATTAAAGCTGTTTTTCAGGAAGGGAGGATGGGAGGGAGGGAGGAAGGGAGGAAGGAAGGAAGGGAATATCTAAACTATGTGAAGATACATTACATTGATTATATTGTTTAAAATAGTCTCCCAAATATTGTTCTGTGTTTTTTTTTACAAGATTTAACGTTCCTATGGCAGAAGAAGAACAGGAAAATAACTTATGTCTCTTTAGAGAATTCATGTTTCTTAAAATTCCTGTAATCACAACCACATAATAAACATCAGGAAATTTGGAAACTCCTGTTAAAAATACTGACTTTCTAAGTTTTTGTCTTTAAGAACATGGCAACTTACACTTTTGAGGAAATATAATATTAATGATGGTTTGTGTACTCTTTCCCATTCCTTCTACTCTTGAAATTAAGTAGAACATTTTAAGCTAGAAATTATACAAAAAAATCAAAAACAAATTTAAGCATTTATTTTCCAAACCAGATAAAAACAATTCTTAGACCAAATTTCCTGATCAAGAATATCTGTCAATAGACTATTCTGAATATCAAATCAGTATTAAGACAGTGAACACAAGAAGGTGGAGACAGAATTGAAAGCAGCAAGTAGCCATGGGACTGGACAATCTACAATTCCCTGCAGACCATCAAGAGGTTAGTAGGGGAGAATTCAAGTCTTTTTTTCCTATAAAGAGAGATGGAAATTAAAAATAGAAATTATCATTCAGGTTCATTCTTTTTTGCACAATGGAATTATACTGTATGCAGTGACGGATGGGAACTCATTACATAATTAACAAAATTAGCTATGGTATGTAACACCTAACAATTATTACATATTTTGTTTTAATTATTTACTTGCTTCTATGAATTAGTAGAATGTGGTACATATCTTTATATTGGAATTATAATTGCATTGTTCTTGAACATTAAGCTTAATGTTTTCATGCTCAAAATGATAAGTTCAGTAAAGAGTACTATCTCTTAAATTACTATGTGTATTATAAGATAATCAGCAGTCATACCAATTAATAATGATAATATTTAGGTTATTGTGGGTGGTGATAGTAATAGTGGTGATGGTGGTGATGATGGGGATGATGATATATTCATAACTATTCCTTCATGTACTGTAACAACCCTGGCTACAGTCTGATCATAAACTTCTTGAACTAAATGAAATTTATTTTTAATGGACATGGACTATACTGTAACTAATGCATAATAAGTACAAAATTGACAAAAAAATGCTTGAATGATGATGTTCTACTATCATTTCATAAAAGTATTTATTGACTTCTCTAAGACAAAATGTTTTAAATATTTCTCTTAAGAATGAAATCCATAGTCCTTTGCTATAATCTATTTACATAATGTTGGTAAAATAGTAAAATTGGTAAAAAGAATTGAAAAAGTTATTTTCAGTAGCGAAAAAAATAGAAACTAGGAATGTTGCAAAATCTAATTTACATTATACATACAAATACAAAAGTTAGAATATTACCTTCAGATTAGGGAGGAGAGATTATCTGGAATAGTAATATTAAAAATCCACAATTCATAACAAAGAGATTACAGTTTATAACATTACCAGTATTTACATCTATTTTCCATTTTCAATATTAAGCAGAACATTATGTTTTCAGCTACTTTGGGAAAGTTAAATGATATCTACATACAAATAATTATGGGAATTTCCAATATCAACTCAAAAATTGAAATTTGTTCATATATAGTATGTGCACATAGATACAAAAGAACTTCTTCATGTTTGCAGCAAAGAAAGACCAAGATTGTATTGTTTATTTACTTACACAATTTTATCTCTTCTGCCAAGAGTTCTGAACATAGTTCTTTCCTCTGTCTAAATTAAGCCACAACAATACTGTAAGATTAACCTAAAATAGAATAGTCCAATGACCTTGCAGCTGAAATGAAATGTAAGCACTGTTTTTCCCAAGCCAAGTTCAATCTATAAAGACAATATTGTATAAAAACAACTATGGGCCAGTTGGAGATATGTAGCAGTCATTTTGTCACACCAAGGTATCAAGTGGCTCAATTCTAACTACAAACTGCCTAACAATAGCAATAACACTTAGGCTTATATGTATACCATCCCATAGTGCTTTGTATCACTCTCTAGGCCTAGGGCATTAATAATTGTGGGCAGAGTTTGCCTGCAATACTGCACTTTAACCACTATACCACCAGACCTATTTATACCATTAGTTCTTCTCATTCCTTAAAAAGAGCTTTAAATTTTAATCCTTCATCATATTATCAAGACTTTGCCCAACTATCATTTTACATTTTTAATTTGTTATTATTATTTAAATGTATTACTAAAATTACTTAGTGAGTCCTTAAATAGATATTTGTATTCAGAAAGAGCTATGGGTTAGTAGTGAGCATACATTTTGATTGCAAAAGGATCTAAGCTCAACCTTCAGCATCTCTGCAAAGGTGTAGAAAAGATTATCATCAAAAGCATAGAAAGGTACTGTTGCTATAAAAAATATAAGTTGTTTTTTTTTAAAAAAATTATTGGTTTTTAAAACAAACATGAACAAACAAAACATAAAAACATCAAGCCATCTTCCATATATATACATACAGTGTGCCGGTTGGTTTACAAATTGTTTTGTGCTTCCATTTCGTAGTCTTCAATTACAATTACATTGTATATGCTCTTGTACTTTCAATCAAATATTAAATACATTAATATCATTATTAATCAATCATTTGACTATACTTTTATTCATTCATGTTTTACGAAATAATCAAATTTTCTAAATTTGTTTTATAACGGTTCATATTATCATCCCAAATCTATCCTAAAATCATTTTGTAGATATAATAAGAAAAGAATACATCTTTATATATTTATTATTTTCTAAAAGTCTACATATTTCATTACTATATTTTATTGTCTAACCATTGATAGAATAGATCCCAAATTTTATAAAATTGTTTATCATCTTGTTTTCTAATTTCAAATGTCAATCTACTCATTTCAGCACATTCCAATATTTTCTGAATGATTTCCTCCTGTGATGGTATTTTCTCATTTTTTCAGTTTTTAGCAAATACAATCCTAGCCACTGTTAATACATTTACAATCAGGTATTTCAAGTCTTTGCTATATATTTCAGGTAAAATTCCCAATAAAAATATCTCTGGTTTCAAGTGTATATGCTTTTTTGTCATTTTTTCCAACCATGTGTGGATTTTAGTCCAATATTTTTTAGCATCCTCACATGTCCACCACATATGGTAATATGAGCCAGGTACCTGATGACATTTCCAACATTTTTCAGATTTGTTCTTGAACATTCTTGCTATTCTTGTTGGGGGAAAATGCCACCTGTAAAACATCTTATACACATTTTCTTTATATGCTACTGACATTGTCATTTTATAATTTTGAGACCACACTTTTTGCCATTTCTCTAGATCAATCCCATATCCAAAATTCTTCCCCCAAGTAATCATAGTTTCTTTAACTTGTTCTTCTTCTAGTTTAATTTCTAATAAATACCCATACAATTTTTTAATCACCTTTTCATCAGTACCTGTCAAAATCTTATCTAAGTCAGTCAGTTTATCATAGAAACCTTCTGTTTTAGAATCTTTATCATACCTTGAATGTATTTGCGCATATGAAAACCAATTCATCTTTTTACCTTGTTCCTCTAATTTTTGCATAGATTTAAGTTAACCCTTTTCATTCAATATTTCACCATATCTAACTGTTTGTTCCTTTTTGTATATTATAGGATAAGAAAATGCTTCAATATTCCAGTCAATACCAGACTGGAATTTTCAAATAACATTGTCTTTTAATCTTCTCCCAGTTTAACCACAGAGACTCCAGTATATAATGTCTTCTAAAATACCCCTGTGTTTTAGTTCCTTTATACCATAAAAAAGCATGCCACCCCAACAACAGATCATGTAATGTCAACAATCTAGTATTTCTTAATGTTATCCATTCCTTAACCCACATCAAATTTGTAGCTTGGTAGTACAACTGCCAATTAGGCAAACCAAATCCTCCTCTTATTCTAGCATCTTGCAAAAGTTTTAACTTTATTCTCGCTTTCTTACCTTGCCATATATATTTCAACACAATTTTATTTAAATCTTCAAAGTAATCTTTTCCAAGCCTAATTGGAATTGTTTGGAACAAATATAAAATTCTGGGTAATATATTCATCTTGATTGTTGATATTCTCCCTATTAATGACAGTTGTAAATTTTCCCATTTTGCCAGATCTAGTGCTTTATGCTGCTTAAGTTTGATATAATTATTCTCTTTTAGTGTACTGCATCTTGCTGTCAAATATATCCCCAAGTACTTGATCTTATTCATGACCTGGATTTTCAATAGATCTGCCAGTTCTTCCCTTTGTCTTGATAACATATTCTTTGTCAAGATCTTTGTCTTATCTTTATTTATTTTCAAGCCAGCCACCTTTCCATATGTCTCTATCTTTTCTATCAATTTTGATGCTGTTTCTAGTGGGTCTTCTAAAATGAAAACCAGATCATCTGCAAATGCTTGCAATTTAAATTCTTCCTTTTTAATTTTCTTCCCCTTTATATTCTTTTCCTCACTAATATTTCTATTTAGCACTTCCAAGGTTAACACAAACAACAGAGGTGATAGTGGGCACCCTTGTCTTGTTCCTTTTCTTATATCGATAGAGTCTGTCAGTTCTAGTTCTATCATTACCTTTGCCGTTTGCTTTTGATATATAGCTTCTATTGCTTGAATAAATTTTTTAGCAAAGCCCATCTGTTCCAGCAGTAATAACATGAATCGCCAATTCACATTATCAAATGACTTCTGTGCATCTAAAAATATCACAGCCATTTGTTTTTCAGGATGTGCCTCGTAGTATTGCAAAGTGTCCAAGATTACTCTCATATTGTCTTTAATTTGCCTCTTTGGCAGAAATCCACTTTGATCAGGATGGATAAAATTGTTTAAGTAGTTTTTAAGTCTTTCTGCCAATATATAAATTATACTGTCCAATAAGACATAATTGTATTTGTTCCTGGCTAACATGAAAAACAATAAAAATGATCTAGTATTACAAGTAAGGTAAAACATGAATTGGGGATCATATGAACACCTGGAATTAAGAAACTGAGAATAAAAGCAAGGAATTTGACAAAGAGTATAATAAACCCAACAATTCACCTCTAGCTTCTCCCTCAAATGTTTTTGTTGGAGACAATTACAGCAAGAAAAATGTAATTACATATGCAGATATGGTTCACTCAGGCTTTACAAATAGATTAAAAGCACAGCAAGAACTATTCAGTAAAAATGGAAGATTCCATAGTTGATGTAGTTACAAATTGCTAGAAGGATAAAATCAGATCTGAACAAGGAAGGAGAAGGGATATTAAGAAACCAGCAGCATTTGAAGCTCTCATGCAAAACCACCACCGTCTATTAGGGTATAGATAAAAACACTTACTTAGAGATGATATGGAAGCAAATGAACAAAAAAGAATTGTATGGTAAAAGTGGATGCAAATTACCAAACAACACAACAATGGGAAGAATTGTTGACAAAAATCTATAAATTTCATACCAAGGTGTTGTGGCCCTGATTCCCGAACCTATGCTGTCAGAGGAAGAGGATCGGGAAGATGAGGAGGAGGAACTGGGAATGCCTTCCTCCCCAGGACCTTCCTCTATGGCAATGCCTTCCTCCCCAGGATCTTCCTCCCTGGTAATGCCTCAGGTTCCATCAGACAACAGAGAGGAACAGCCTGAGATTAATCAGGAGGAAGGCATGTCGGAGCAGCCCCTGACAGGGAGTAAAGAGGAAGAGTGTTGGCTTGACCCTAAGCAGCATCGTAGGGAGAAACGTGAGCATCAACGTAGGAGGCGTGGGAGGGTCAGAGAGTGAACTGAGTCATTGAGCCACACCCCATAGGGGATAAAAGGAGATGTGTTTTCTCCTTAAACTTTGTATGGGACAAAGTTTAACCTTACTTCAGATTTTCTTTGTGGACTGCCTTGTCATTTTCTGTGAGTAAAATTTTATTTGCTATCAGTTCGGACTTGGTAGGCAGGACGTGGTGGAATGGCAAGAATATTATCAGTTCCAAAGAATTAACTCTGTGAAGTCTGAGCCAGCTTGCCTGCCTGTGTTTGTGTGTGTGTGTACTCTTTCATCTTTTCGGAAAGAGGAAAGGCGAGACAGAACATTTTTGTCCCGTACCTGACTTAAACCCTCTTTTACCTAAGATGGACCACCAGCAGCAGTTTCAACAACAGCTGCAAGATGAAAATCAAACTCTACAACAGCAAGTGGCTCAATTAACAGCCCAACTTGCTTTGCTGCAGGCTCATGCAGCTCCTCCTCCCCCTCCCTGTTGGAAATGCCTGGTGGCTGTGCCAGATATGTTTTCTGGGAAGCCTGAGATGTTCCCGGCTTTCATGGGACAGTGCCAGTTATTTATGGCTATGAGGCCAGAGGATTTCCCAGATGACTGGGCTCAGGTGGGGTTTGTGATAAGCCTCCTTTCTGGCTCAGCCACCAGATGGGCCACACCTTTGTTGCTCAAGAACAACCCGTTATTAACTAATGACCAGGGTTTTTGGCAACACATGCGCCACATGTATGAAGACCCCATACGAGTGCAGACGGCAGCCAGGCATCTTAAGGACCTTCACCAAGGGAGGGGCCACCTGCAAGAGTTTATTTCTGAATTTCAGCTTTTGTGCCTGGACTCCAACTGGAATGACGCAGCGTTAATGGACGCCTTCCAGGATGGCCTGTCAGATGAGCTGCAGGATGACTTAGTTCAAGTGGAAGCGACCCTGACCCTCGATGCTCTGGTGGTGCAATGCTTGCACATCGACGCACATCTCCAACGGCAAAAGAACCGTTGCACCATCCAGGAGCAGCCATCTGCATCTGTACCGCAGCACTCCACTGTGCTAACAGCGCCCAGGGTCACCCAACGTGTCATGGCAATTGCCGAGGAGCCAATTGAGTTAGGAGCGGTCAGACCTCACCTGACGGCCCAGGAGCGAATGCAGAGATGCCAAGGGAGTTTGTGCTTGTATTGGGGGGGGGGCAGGACATTTCGCTATTTCTTGTCCTCTAAAGCGAAGTCGGGCACTCAAGCCTGTGCCTGAATCTCGGCGTGATCAATCAGGAAATCAGGGCAGGCCTGACCTGGGGGAAACCCTAGGCCGGGCATGTATCAAACACCCACCTGAATTAGCGGAGGTTGACTCTGGGCCCCCTCGGCATCTGATTTCGGACACTCGGGTTTTCTTGGCTAACCAGTTGGAAGGGATTCCAGTGAATGCACTGGTGGACTCAGGGGCCACGACTAACTTTATGGACCAGGCTTTTGTGGCCCAATTTGATGTCCCCTTGGTTCTCCGATGAGGGTCAAGACTATTGATGGGCGGGAACTTATTGCAGGACCCATTAAATTCACCATCCAGCCTTTGCACCTAGTCATTGGAGCACATGAGGAGGTGATCCACTTTTATGTCACCGTGGACCTCCATTTCACGTTAGTCCTTGGCATGGCTTGGCTTAGGATTCATGATCCTCAGGTGGCATGGTCGCGATGATTTCTTTTCTGAGTCTGTAGTGTGTGGACCACTTCCGCCACACCTGTGCTGGCCAGGACATCACCACCTCTGTCGTCTCCATACCTCCTGAACTGACGGACTTCACGGATGTGTTCAGTGAGAAGGAGGCGGACTGGTTACCCCCACATTGGCCCTATGATTGCCCAGTGGACCTTCTGCCCAATGTACCACTGCCAAAGGGACGTTTTACTCCATGTCCGAGCCCTAGCTGGCCGCACTACGGGACTTTTTGGACAAAAATTTGGCCTGAGGGTTCATCCAGCCTTCATCGTCCCTTCATAGCCCCAGTCCTCTTTGTCAAGAAGAAGATGGGAGACTTACGTTTGTGCTGTGATTACCGTCGACTAAACGCCATCATGGTGCAGAATAGCTACCCCTTGCCACTCATTCCGGAGTTGTTGGAAAGGTTGAGGGAGGCTACTATCTTCACCAAGCTTGATCTTTGAGGGGCCTACAACCTGGTGCGGATGCGAGAGGGGGACAAATGGAAGACGGCATTTGGCATTTTGAGTACACTGTGAAGCCATTTGGGTTGACCAATGCCCCTACAGTCTTCCAGCACCTGATGAATGACATGTTTCGGTATATGATAGATTGGTTTGTGGTGGTGTAGCTGGACTATATTCTGATCTATTCCAGGTCCAGGGAGAGCCATCTTCAACACGTTCATCTGGTCTTGCAACGCCTTCAGGAGCACCAACTTTATGCGAAGCTGGAGAAATGTCTCTTCTTCCAGACTTCCATAGAGTTTCTTGGGCACATCATCTCTCCCGAAGGCATCGCCATGGACCCGCACAAGGTGGAGGCCTTATGTAGTTGGGAACCCCCTCGTGGTGTGAAGGACGTTCAACACCTATTGGGGTTCGTTAATTATTACCAGACCTTCATCCTGGGTTTTGCCAAGCTGACAGGTCCAATAACCCAGCTCCTTCAAAAGAAGGTCCTGTTCCAGTGCGCCCCCCCCGCAGCAACAGGCTTTTGAGGCCCTCAAGAATGCCTTCATTGCAGAACCCGTCCTGGGGCACCCAGATCCGCATCATCCTTTTGTGGTGAAGACGGACGCGTCCAACGTGGCTATTGGGGCGGTGCTTTTGAGAGCGTCACTCTTTTTCCCTGTGCTTATTATTCCCGGAACCTTACTCCTTCTGAACACAACTACGCCATCTGGGGAAAAGAGTTGCTGGCTATCAAGGCTGCATTTGAGGCTTGGCAACATCATCTTGAGGGAGCCTGACACAAGGTGGAGGTCCAGATGGACTATCGGAATTTAGAACACTTGTCAACGGTGAGAAAGTTGAACCAGTGGCAGATCCGGTGGTCGTTGTTTTTTGCCTGGTTCAACTTTTCTGTGACCTATATCTCCAGTGGTCATAATCGGAGGGCGGTTGCCCTGTCCTGCAAACCCGAATACCTTTGCCCCGAGGACCCCCTTCCTCCACAGATGGTGCTGCCAGCAGAATTCTTGGCTGCAGTCCAGGAGCCAGTGGACTTGTGGACTCAGGTGTGAGAGGCACAGTGCCTAGATGCTTGGTCGCAGCAGAGGATGGGGGAGATTGGACCCGAATCCCAATGGACTTTGGAGGAGGGCTTACTTAAGCATTGGGGCCAGTTGTATGTACCCACAGGGCCTCTTTGAGCCCTTATTATGACTCAGTGTCATGACAATCCTGCAGCCAGCCATTCTGGTTTTTTTAAGACCGTCCATCTTGTAACGCGGACTTTTTGGTGGCCTCGAGTACGGCATGATGTTCACGCATAGGTCACATCCTGTGTGCCGTGCCGGCAAGCAGAAACCATGACAGATGCGCCTCCTGGTATCCTCCAACCTCTGCCGACTCCAGAAAGACCATGGGGAGTGATTTCCATGGACTTCTTGACTCATTTGCTGCCGTCCTCTGGCCTTACAACTGTGCTGGTGGTGGTTGATAGGTTGACAAAAATGGCCCACTTCATTCCGTGTCATAAATTGTCAACGGCCCATACAACTGCCCGTTTGTTCTTGCAGCATGTTTTTCATCTCCATGGTCTGCCAGACAGGCTAGTTTCTGACCGCGGTGTACAATTTACAACCCATTTTGGAAAAGCCTGATGACCGCGTTACAGGTGCAGGTGTGCTTGTCATCGGTGCACCATCCAGAGACTGATGGGGGGGGCGGAGAAGGTCACTGGCATTCTCGAGCAATACTTGCATTGTTTTGTAAACCAATGGCAGAACAACTGGGCTGATTATCTCCCTCTGGTGGAGTTTGCATTCAACAACTCCCAGCACAGCTCCACCCAAATGAAACCATTCTATGTTAATGTGGGGTACCATCCACACTTCTTCCCTTTGACACTATTAGATTCGCCTGATTAGACCCAGGAATTCCTTTCAGAACTTCACTCGGTTCAGCAGTTAGTTTGGTAGCAACTGATACAGGCCAAGGAAGATTACAAGCGGTTCACAGATCACTCTCGATGGGCAACGCCTCTGCTGGCTGTAGGAAATCGGGTGTGGTTATCCACAAAACATCTTCAGGTCGACCTCCCGATAAAGAAGCTGGACCATCGGTTTATCAGCCTATTTCCCATTGAGGTGGTCATCAACCCCATAGCCTATTGACTGATTCTACTGCGGTCCATGCGAATTCATCCAGTCTTCCACCATTCCCTTTTGGTCCCTGACATCCCTTCATGTTATCTCCGATGTCCCACAGCTGTTGATCCACCACCTGCGCCCGGTGGAAGATGGCGCAGTAGAAGGCAAGGTGGTCAGCATTAGGGATTCCCATTGACTGAAAGGGCAGTTCCAGTATTTGATCGAGAGGCAGGAGGATGGGCTGGAGGCCCTCTCCTGGGTGGATGCTTCCACAATCTACGCCCCAGACCTTATACGGATGTTCCATGACCATTTCCCCTTGCGACCACATCCTGACCGTCAGACTCGGGGGAAGGCCCCTGCGGTGGGGGATAGTGTTGTGGCCCCGATTCCCGAACCTATGCTGTCAGAGGAAGAGGACCGGGAAGATGAGGAGGAGGAACTGGGAATGCCTTCCTCCCCCAGACCTTCCTCTCTGGCAGTGCCTTCCTCCCCAGGACCTTCCTCCCTGGTAATGCCTCAGGTTCCATCAGACAACAGAGAGAAACAGCCTGAGATTAATCAAGAGGAAGGCATGTCGGAACAGCCCCTGACAGGGAGTAAAGAGGAAGAGTGTTGGCTTGACCCTGAGCAGCGTCGGAGGGAGAAACGTGAGCATCAACGTAGGAGGCGTGGGAGGGTCAGAGAGTGAACTGAGTCATTGAGCCACACCCCACAGAGGATAAAAGGGGGGGTGTTTTCTCCTTAAACTTTGTACGGGAAAAAGTTTAACCTTACTTCAGATTTTCTTTGTGGACTGCCTTGTGATTTTCTGTGAGTAAAATTTTATTTGCTATCAGTTCGGACTTGGCAGGCAGGATGTGGTGGAATGCCAAGAATATTATCAGTTCCAAAGAATTAACTCTGTGAAGTCTGAGCCAGCTTGCCTGCCTGTGTTTGTGTGTGTGTGTGTACTCTTTCATCTTTTCGGAAAAAGGAAAGGCAAGACAGAACACCAAGGTATAGCTTTAAAAATGTACAAAACATCCTTGAGATGGTATATACTCCATCAATAATATCTAATATAAACAAATGGGTGGGGTCCTTGACGTTCTCTGAGCTTGGTTATTTTCTTGCAGATGTGTCATTACCGTCATTAGTACCATCTTTACTGCTAGCATGGAGTGGGTTTTTTTTCTCACTTTATATTACAGTGGCTTGCTGTGTTACTCTTGGTGGAAGTCGTCTTGATGGTTCTTTGGTTGGGCTATTTACTATTAGCTTGTTTAGTCGCTTCTTGATTAGGGTATTCTTTGATTCTCGATGGTAAATCTAATGTTAATAGTAATGTTAATGTGTCTGGGTGTTAATCTCTGCTCATCTAGGTATTGATTGCTGGTGAGATGTTTTGGCCTTTTTTGGGTATTTTTTTGTGTGATATGGACAAATCATACAGTAGTAAATGTTAGAAATAGCATGAAGCAGCAGGAATGTTTTATATCATGTAGTGGACATATGTAAAATAACCCAAAAGTATTTGAAAAAACAGCACCAGATGGAACCATAGTACAATGCAGAAAGTTTGGAATTTAAATTTCAAATAAAATCACAATTCTTTTTAGTTGGTATAATCTCATTAAATAATTGATAAGAACCTTCAGAATGTAATAAGATATATGGTTACAACAGCAAAAGTAAATTTTTCTGCACATTGGAAGACAGATACAATTCCGACAATATCTAATTGAAACATAAACATGAAGAATATGGAACAATTATAAAACTAATCACATATACATCATAGAAGTTTAATCAAATTTAAGCAAGAATTATTCCCATACATGGAATACATCACACAGCATAGCAAATGTAATCACTTATAGTCTGGTTTCTAAGGGGCTTTAAATGTCTATAATACTGTAAATTAGCAGAATAGGGAACCAAAAGGAAAAAGTTAAAAAACCAGATAGGCTTTTTCTTTCTCTTATTGTTTTGTTTTGTTTTCCTTTAAAAAAATGGTACTAGAATTTTCTAAATTTGTATTTCTTATAAATTTTATTTATTAACATATACATATTTCAAATGGGGATTTTAACACTTATTGATTGAGCACTGCCCAGAGTTGGTTAAAGATGGGCAGCTATATAAATGTTTTAATTAAATAAATAGTCAACTCAAGAATAAAACTTTTATTCAGCCAATACTTAGCTGCCATCTGCAGCAATTTCTTTTTTGTAATGTTATAACAAATTTTGAAAAAAAAATCAAATAATTTTACCTTTGCAGTACTCACTGTAATATGCTGTATTTGTTTCTCTTTTATTTCCAATATTCTAAATTATCAAAACAATAGGTCAATATTTTTTTCACAGATATTGTGTCGGTACCATTATACTGAAAGAAGATAATATATTAAGATTTATAATTATATAATAAAAATAAATATTTCCTATAAAAATAAAATAAACAATGTCCTACCAATTACCATCTAGTTCTCCACTATTAATATATCATCTTAATGCAGCTATTTAGAAAATACCCAACATTTGCTTAAATAAATTCCTGTCTCCATTGTATTTTTCCCTTCTTTTTGGAATGGACAGTGTGGAATGGAGAGTTAGGATTTAGGATCTGTGCTCCTTTTTGCTATGTCTATTCTTCATCTGTAAGATTTTCCTTCCATTTTTGTTCCCAGACATTCACATACATGCAGGGAGCTTACCCTTTGACTGTCTGCTTCCAGGACGCTATGTGATAGGTTTTGCCTATTGTTATTCTAGGCATAATTATAGGTCTTTCTCCATCATGTCAAAAATGGACAAATCAAATACAAGGAAACATTCAATAGGCCTTAAGGCTGCTTAGTGGAATACCATCAACTTATTGTGTGGCAAATGTTTATAACAGAACCCAAACTTTAATGAATAGCTATTGTAGGAAGAGGCAGTTATCAATGAAAAACATAGAGAACAAACATTCTGTTTTACATTTTCATACATTTTTATCCAACTTTTTTCTCCCTCCTTGGACAGAATAATTTTGATCCTAATACTATTAACTGAAACATTTTCCAAAGCATAAGAATATTTTTTCCTTAATTAGGGAAAATATCAGTATATAACTGGCATACCAGCAAAGTAAGTCCAATATAGCTGAAGTTCTACAAGGCCAGAGAGATTTTCCCTCCAGTCATGCAAAACTGTGCCCATTTTAGAATGAAATTTCATGTTGTCAGCTTTTCTTATCTTTTGTAGCCAAATAATTGTATGTCTCTTGAAATCAAGTACTGCATAATCTGCCGTGCTTAGAACCTGTACTGTCTTTTTGGAACCATCTTGGAAAAGAGCATTAAAGCAAGTACTGATTACTTCCATTATCTCAAACATATATGTATTTTTAATTAGTAATAGCTCTAATCTGATTTTGTCTGTAGTATCTCTTATGTAGGGCAGGACAGCTGTTCCATAGGTCTGTTCATCTTCCAGGTCTCCATTATGTCTCAGTGTGGTTTTGTGGATCAGGCCTGTGATTTTGCTTTTGTGGAAGCCATTGGCTGTCAGTACTTTAGTCAGGGTGCATAGTTCAGTCTTTATGTGTGTCTTGTCTGCCAGGCATTTGGTTCTGGCAATTAGTGTTTTGGCCATGGAGTCTGTGCTGGGTGGTGGTGGGATTGGGCGTTGAGGTAGCGGTTGGTGTGTGTTTTCTTCTGGTATATGATGTGTCCTAGTGTGCCATCCATTTCTTTGTAGATTAGTACATCTAGGAATGGTAGTTGTTTGTTTGTTTCCATTTCCATGGTGAATTTGATTTTGGGGTGTGTGCTGTTTAGGTACTACAGACAAAATCAGTAAGATACTACAAAGGCATCACATCAAGATGGCCTTCAAAACAGACAGAAAAATAGCAGCCATCCTAAGAAACCCCAAAGATAAAATTCACCTGGAAAACCAAGGCATATATGAAGTCCCCTGTGCATCATGCCCTGCCACATACATTGGACAGACCAATAGAAGAATAAGTACTCGCCTAGATGAACACAAAAATGCAGTAAAAAAGCTGGAACACACTTCCGCACTAGTCCAACACATGGAAGCCACAGGTCATAGCATCAACTTCAATGGCACCAAAACCCTAGCCACTATAGAAAACCCCAGCCACAGAATTATCAGAGAAGCCATAGAGATTGAACAAAGACCTGAAAGCATGAATAGAAGAGATGACTCCACCAGACTGTCAATTATCTGGAAGCCTGCACTCTCAAACAAAAAAATCTCCACACCACAAGCCAGGTAAAAACCTGGGCACAAACAGACTCCCCCTGATACCTCCAGCTCAAACACACCCCAACCAGGCACCCAGATGAAACCTAGCTTCCTAATAAATGATAGCCATCCATTTACTTGGAGCCAAGCCACACTAAAAACCTCCAATACAGGAAACACAATGTTGCCAGCCAATCAAGACAAAAAAAAAAGCCACAAAACAGACAGAAGATATTAGAAACACCAATCAAGCAGAACACAGCAAACTCCAAGACCAATAAACACAGACCAAGACTCCCAACCAATCAGGGTGAAGAAAAAAAACATTCTGGCACAGCAATAGGCTGCCCCAAATTTAAATTTGAAACCACTGTAAAAGTCTGACTCACAGATGAACACTATACAGAAGCCTGATGATGGCAGATGAGATTCTGCCAAAACGTTGCTACAACTTTAAAAGCACAACTACAATGACGTGGGAAAATAGCCGAACAAAGCTGAATGCCATACATATACATATACATATACATATACATATACATACATACATACATACATACATACATACATGTTGTGATTGGAAGGATCGGTCCTGTTAAGAGTTTTGAATCTGATGACTGTTAGATCGTGGATTGACGTCAGAACCAGGAAACGTTAATCTGAAGGGCAAGCCAGTTAATTAGCACGTTGCCTTAATGGGTATAAAAGGTCACAGCTGAGCTGGTGCCTTTTGCCAGAAACAAAATGTCTATTTTGAATGAGGACGTTACTGCAAAGAGATCTCTGTTTGTTTGAATTTTGAATGGGAGTCCTAACAGTTTTTGCCAGCCGTTATCTTGTTATTTTCCTTCAGTTTGATTTGTTTGTGAAACGGCTGCTTTGAATTTGTTCGTTTGAATTTCGAAGAGGAGACATAACATTATTGTTTCTGGCCTAAACAAACCATCTTTCAAGTAAGATGGATTTAAATCAACTGCAGCGTTTGGTAGAGCAGCAGCAACAACAAATAAATCAGCTACTGCAAAGCAATGTGACGCTTCAGAATCAGGTAACACAATTGCTGAATTATGTTTCCAGCTTACCAAGCCTTGCTGCTGTTCCTCCTGCCCCTCCTGTGAGGAAAAGCCCAGTATCCATGCCGGAGAAATTTTCTGGGCAAACGGACATGTTTCCGGAATTTCTGGGGCAGTGTCAATTATTTATGTCCTTGAGGCCTGAAAACTTTCCAAATGATCGGGCCAAGACAGGATTCATTCTTAGCCTTTTATCTGGGCAGGCTGCTAATTGGGCTACTCCTTTGTTAGTTCAAGATAGCCCGTTGTTGAATGATTTCCAGGGTTTTCTTCAACAAATGAGAGTGATGTTTGAGAACCCAATTAAGATACAAACTGTGGACAGACGTTTGTGGGATATAAATCAGGGGAAACGTTCCTTGCAGGATTACGTGGCAGAATTTCGTTTGTTGTGTTTGGATTCCAACTGGAACGAACCGGCTCATATGGCTGCATTCCAGGAAGGCTTGTCTGATGCCATCAAAGATGAGCTGGTCCATGCAGAGAGGGCTTTAACTTTGGATGCATTGATAGTTCAGTGCTTACGAATTGAAGCTCGTTTACAGCAACGTGGACGCAAACGGCTCGGTATGGAACCATCTTCGTTTTCTCGTGCACAACCCATGCCACCGAGAGTTTTCCAACCCACGGTTAATGTTGAGGAGCCGATGGAGTTAGGCGCACTCCGCCCTCGCTTAACGGTGCGAGAACGTACGAGAAGGTTCCAGGAAGGTTTGTGCCTTTATTGCGGGGGTCTGGGACATTTTGTTAATTCCTGCAAACGGAGAGGGAACCGCAGACCCGTACCTGAAACCACTCTTGGCTCGTCAGGAAAAAAGGGTAGACCTGACCTCAAGGAAACCCTAGGTCAGACACATTTCACATCCCCACCTCAAATTGCTGAAGTAAATCCTGGCCCTCCTCGGCATTTACTTTTGGACACTCAAATTTTTCTACAGTCACAGAAGGAGGGAATTCCTGCTGTTGCGTTGGTGGACTCAGGGGCTACAACCAGCTTTATGGACCGAGCTTTTGCTACGCACTATGGGATCCCATTGGTTGCTGTACATCCACCCATTAAGGTGGAAACCGTGGATGGGTGTGAGCTCAAGTCTGGGCCCATTCGTTTCGCCACCCAGCCAGTGCGTATGATCATTGGGGATCATGAGGAGGCGATAAGTTTTTATATCACCTCGAACCTTCATCTCCCTTTGGTGCTCGGAATGTCCTGGTTGCGTTTGCACAATCCGTTGGTGGCTTGGTCACAGAACGGTATTTCTTTTCCAAGTCTCCAATGTGTAGACCACCTGAGACAATTGGAACAAGCGACACCTCCATTGGCTGTGGGAGACAGAGTGGGGTTGTCAACGAAACATCGTCGAGTTAATCATCAGACTTGGGGGAAGGGCCCTGCGGTGGGGGATAGTGTTGTTATTGGAAGGATCGGTCCTGTTAAGAGTTTTGAATCTGATGACTGTTAGATCGTGGATTGACGTCAGAACCAGGAAACGTTAATCTGAAGGGCAAGCCAGTTAATTAGCACGTTGCCTTAATGGGTATAAAAGGTCACAGCTGAGCTGGTGCCTTTTGCCAGAAACAAAATGTCTATTTTGAATGAGGACGTTACTGCAAAGAGATCTCTGTTTGTTTGAATTTTGAATGGGAGTCCTAACAGTTTTTGCCAGCCGTTATCTTGTTATTTTCCTTCAGTTTGATTTGTTTGTGAAACGGCTGCTTTGAATTTGTTCGTTTGAATTTCCAAGAGGAGACATAACACATACATACATACATACATAGATATAGATATAGATATAGATATAGATATAGATATAGATATAGA
>NW_020769322.1:5417017-5433256 GCF_900518735.1 Pseudonaja textilis | reverse complement strand
ATAGATATAGATATAGATATAGATATAGATATAGATATAGATATAGATAATGTTAACCCACACAAGTTATATATTCCACTTTTCTCAGGCTATCTTGCTCACTGTTTGCTGACCTGCACCACTCTGGCTGACTTTGTAGAACAGAATGATCTATTTTCAACAACTGAGAAACTGACATCCCAGTCGGCATATACAGATTTTATCCCAATTGTTATCATAAGTGCACTATGCAACCTTGAAAGGAGCAGAGCTATTGAGTGACTGCTTATTGCAGTGCTCCATCACAGTGAGAATATTTTCAGCTGACGGCTGGTGGCTTAATGCTCAGACAAAGGATTATGGTCCTGCAATGCTATGTATTTTAGTTTTATCAGAAGAAATTATACTGTTGGGGTGGGG
Organism: Pseudonaja textilis; assembly: GCF_900518735.1. The sequence goes on along the minus strand of NW_020769322.1, from coordinate 5,432,857 downwards.
ATAAATACAAAAGAATAAAACAAATGTGCAAATAAATTAAACTCAAACGGTGCTTGGTGGGATGAAAAACACTGAATAAATTCAGCCTGAAATGGGAAATAAAAACATATTAATCTATTTCTCTCTCCTCCAATTTATACTGTGTGTTGTTGTCAGATCAGATAGTTTTCCAAAGGCATACATGAATGCAGTCAGGAAAATATTTATAATATTCTATAAGTTCTTCTGGCTCAACAGCTAACCAGGAAGCTTTACAAACATTAAAAACGATCAATCAAACCAACAGATACCCTTCACCAAAATTTAACAATTCAGGATTTTTTTTAAAAGCATTTGTTTCTGAAATGCTTGGAATTATGATCCTAACACAAAGGTCAAGGTGAATAAATAAGTAGTGGATCACCTGCATCTATTATTTATCTGCAACATGACTTCTGCTTTCACAGGATAACATTTGAAATTCCCTTATACATGAGCACATTTGTCAGGGCATTACTCTTTAAAAGGTTTTTCTGTTTTTTCCCAAAGTATTTAAGCTTTTAAAATTATTTTAGGTATGCCTTAAATCAATGCTTTTATATGACATAAACATCCAGTTACTAATTTGATGCCATTGAGTCATGATACAAAATCACAATTTAATTTTGGAAAAATACTTAAATCTTGACTCCCCTCCCCACCTTCTCTCTGTGAGTGCAGTTCTGTGATGCTAGTGATTGATTGATCTCTGTTTGCCTTACAAGTTCTCATCAGGGGATACAGAGGTTTACAGTTTAAATACTTCACTAATTCATAATTATATGAAATAATGCCTGATTCTAGATGAGATAGAACTAGAAATAAGACAGACAGGCCTACATAATCAGAGTCGTTTATAACACCAGAAGTAATATTCTCAGACAACACTGAACACTTTTCAAAGATCTTTTTACAATATATTCATAGGAGTAGCAGGAACTGGAAAGAAGAGTACGAAGAAATTATCTCAAAATTTCTGTGAGCCTTTCCTCAGACATAGAACAGTGAGGGGAGATTGTTTTTAAAACAGTTTTTGACATTCTGGGATACCTTCCTTCAATTGCATTTTGGGAAAGAATGGCATTGGTTGGAGGGGAAATACTGCCAGCTTAGATAGGAATGAACAACCTACTCCAGGATTATCAAACTGGTGGCTTGTGGGCCGGATGTGTCATGCACAGACCATGCCCACCCCGGCTCTGCAAAGGCAAAAAATGTTGTGATACATCACAATACATCACATGATGTGATCGAGTTTAATACTCGTGACCTACACTAAAACTCATCAGCAAAATATTCTCTTTTCATTAGCTTATTTTCACTTCATTTGAGAATTATTTGAAGAATTTGAATTCTAAGTCAATTCAATCCAATGGATCCTTTCACCTCACATCCTCAAAATCAACCAAAATATGGAACTATCGGTTCTGCCTCTACTGATTATATCCAGGATGAGCAGAAAGCCTTATGATGCAGCAGCAGGCAATGAAGTTAAATTGAAAAAAATATTTTATTCATTGAGGCACTATAATGATAACCTTTAGTTGACGTATTACTCCTGAGTGTTAAAATGCTCATAGATGCTCATAATATAAAATAAAGTAGGATCACTTCTCTAAAACAAAACAGTAGGAAGTATATTGAAAAAGTTATCAAAAAGTCTCTGAGCTACTACCTCTGAGAGAAGTACATTCTCACACTAAGGAACTGATATATATGCATTTAGCTTAATCTGAATTCCCCATTTTACCATCTATGAAAAGAAAAGCACTGCCAATCCCTACTCTATTTAACTTAAATACATTAATATAAATGAAACAACTCTTCCTCATTTCTATTTGGAAAAATTAGTAAATGACTGATTTCAGAGATTACATGATCTCAGAGAAACAGCTTGATCAAGTGATGGACACAAATGGCATTTTGAGAACATGTTTTATGTCTTTGTTCAAAATGTCTGCCATAGTGTATGGCCAGTCACAAAATGAATATTTAGTTGAATGGAAAATGATGAGATATAAACAAATTAATGTAAAAAGTAGTAAATTGGGATCTAAATTCAAGTGCCATATCAAATAGTTATACTCACACTGAAAATTTATCTATTTTGTGAAACAATCTGATAGTACTTAAGAGAAGCACACAATCAAACACACATACACACTCATACACATAGCTATACATATAGACAGAGAAGGAGAGGGAGATACAGAGACAAAGAGAGAGAGATACTATATACTCCATGCTAAGGCACAGGTATCCTTTATAAACTACACATCCCATTCCATCAAACAAAAATATAGTCATCATTCACAGCACAGTAAAATAGGTAAATCAACTAAGATATATACATATAGATGCAAAGAGAGAAAGCACAGTTAAAAGAATCATTTATTTCCGTTACACTTTAATCCTCTAGGCTGTTCATTCTTATGTTTAGCTGGTTTTGCCTCTTATTTTTCCTTGAGCTGTTGGGCACAATTATTGGGCTGTAGCCACCTATCAGTTTTATTTTCAAGTAAGAGTAAGTGCAATTTTTCAGATAAAAATGATGCTGGAAGCTAGTGTTCTACAGCATGTCAGTTTCCCATTCATTTTTTTAAAATTTAAGGTCAGAGAAGAACATCAAAAAAAAAGATAATGGAAAGCAAAATGCATCCACAGGCTCTGCATAAAGGACACATTTAATATGTACATTTTTAATATGATATAAGGCTTTTAGTTTGTTATATTTTATTTATTCATCTTCATTGATCATACATCAATACAGTGTAATCAGTTACTACCCAAATAGACTTAGGCATGTTTAACCTGATGAAATTAATAGACCAAAATCTTGAAACTCTTTGCTGGAGTTTTAGCTTATTTCAGGCTTGTTTATCTAACATAATGTGATAAGTTTCACCTTCAAATCCCATTTTAGTAATCTTACATTAAAATGTGTGAAGTACAAGGACATTTCTGTACTCAGGGTGCTCCAGAAGATCCTTAAGCAACCTTAGCCATCTGTACCATATAAAACATTTATTTTAGTTGTGTTTGGCATTATTCCTAAAATGAATTAATTAAGGAAAGACTTGAATATTTCCATCTAGAAAGTATTACTGTTTGTAAAAAGACAAGGGTTTGCTTCACTGCAAAGAAGTACTTCATCTTTAGATGATTGAGGCTAGTACAAGAAAATATTGGCTCAACATCTGGGAGAAATTCTGGTTTGATTATGGAAAACTATTCTCAAATTTTGTTATAATTTGATATCATTTCCTTTTAAGGCTAACAGTGCAGAGCTTGATGACATAAACTTGGGAAGTGATGGCTGTATTAGTAAACTGAGTAGAGAAGTTCAACATAATTCAAATATTAAATAGGTTGCTTTAATATCCAGAAGTATTCAGCACTGTTCACTGTTTCTGAAAACTGGGAGCAATTTTGTAGCATCTTTTCTAATTAACTAATTTTATTAAAGAGTGTACTTTTTCTATATTTTCTTCATGGGGAAGTTAAAATACAAAACAATGAAGATACTTGAAAAAGTGCATTTCCTCCCTGAGATGGCTGCTGTACGGCAAGAGTCTTTCTTCTCTCTTGAAAAAAGTCTGTTTCTTCTGTCAAAGCCAGTACTCTGACTGACAGTTACTCCCTGAATTTGAATTGGAACACTTAAGAATGACCCCAGGGGACTTTTGGATGGTCATGGAACTTTAGGAAGGGGAGTCTTGAAGATTCCAAGTTCCCTATGGAAGTAATTGGAAAGTCATTGGCAAATCCATTTTCCTTTCAGCAGTTTCTTTTCTACGCAAGCTTGGATATTAACGTTCAGTTTTTGAATTTATAGTTTTACTTCACTTTTTATCTTTAAAAGTTGACCAGTTGGTTGAATGCTGATTTATTTCAATTCTCTGCCAGACTCTAGCTATTTTTTATTTTTCCTTTTGATTTATGTAGTTTTGAAAAACTTTCACTTTCCTCATAAGGAAACCTGTCATGGTTTTGGATGGTGAAGTGCTTTTATTTGATTTATAGTAACACTGGACTCTCACCACAGGGTTTTTGCATTTTTTGTATTTGAAAACTATTTGGGATTTTTTGTTCTTCTAATCTTGGATCAAATTATCCAGAAAATATATTTCCTGTTTTGTTCAGTGTTGTTTGTTCTTCTCAAGTTACACAGAGCAAAAATGTATCATATTACAAATAAGCCGTGGTGGTTTAAATCTGAGAAAAGATTTTCTGATAACAATGGAACTTTTAGTTAAAAGGTTTTTTTTTAAAAAAAGTTTGATGAGATGATAATGGTCATGAAAAATCTGCAGAGACATGTAGTTTTGAATAAGATTATAAAAGAATTCTGACATGGAGGTTGCAGACCAAAGAGATATGGACCCCACAGACAGAGAACTAACTCAGCCAGTCACATAAATTTCTTTGAAGTTTAAACTTGTATTCCTTTACATTACCAAAATCTTGACTGAAAGGAGAAGTGAAAAATTGTTTTTTCCAAGAAGGATTGAGGAAGATTGGAGAATGGTTTTATTACACTTAATTGGAAGTGACTTCTATTTGGACTGTTGGAAAGATAGACCTACTGTGGAGACTGAAATTATTGTATTTAATTAGACAAAAATTGATAAGATACGTTATTAAGAAATAAACATGCATATTTGATCCAGGATGAATTATTCAACTTTTGGGACAATTTGGGATAGATAAGATACTATGACAAATTTTCTATGAGTTGATTACAATAACACTTGGTTAACAGAGGGTTTTGAAATTTTAACCTTGTCTTTTTAAAAATATTATTGTTCTTCCTGTTAACTATTTTGTCATTAATATAGACAGGTCAATAATTGACAAATATATTTACTAATTTAAAAATTGGGGAGGACCTGTTTTGCAATGGGTTGGAATCAATATTGTAGTAACTGTACTGTAGTTAATCAGTATTTCATTAGGGGGGATAATATGTGTATATGTGTTGGGTTTCCCCCCCCCCAAAAAAAAAGTATGGGTTTCTCACTTCATCAGATCCTGGTTAATAATGTTAGATTTAATTTGGGATGATATGGGGAGGTAGGGAAAGGAAGATAGGGTAGGTATGCAGATAAAAGTTACATGTACATCAGATTACAACTACTTTATCAATTAACAATTACAATGTATTAAATAAAATTCGTTGGTCTGAAAAGATGCTACCAGACTCCTGAACATTGGCTACCCTAGAACCTCTCCTATGTTTCTAAAAGCATCTCAAGCTATGTTTCTAAAAGCATCTCAAGAGTAACCCTGTTTCCTATTCAAAGAGTTGTTTTAAGTTCAGATTGGGGATGGTTTTTGCTTGGAACACTTCTGGAATAGTTGGAACAGATCAGAACACTTCTAAAAAGAACAGCTTTTCACTTGAATATGTTTCCATTTTTTCATAAAGTATAAAATATTTGTGTTAGAATATTTATTGTTCTCCTTTGAAACTCATAAATAAAATGCTCAGAGTGACTAACAAAAACACTTTTAACTAAAAGAAAAAGAACAACAAAGAAAATAAGAAATAAATAATTAGCTCAAGATAAGAACTAACAAAAGCATGAATCTTTGGAATCATTTTATCATCTGAAAGTTATTTGAGAAAGAGGCAGGATAATTTGGAAAAGGGATATACACATTTATTTTTTTAGTATTGGTAATAATAAGGATTCCACATTTCTCCTTTTGCTGTTATGAGCTCTTTCTTTTACTCTCTCTTTTTGTGTGTGTGTCTGTGTATCCTTTTTTAATTTAGCATCATATTTCATGACAACAACCAGCTAATACAGTAGCAATAGCAATAGTACTTAGGTTTATATACCACTTCATAGTGCTTTACAGCACTCTCTAAGAGGTTTATTTATTCTTATTTTACTGTATTTGTCAATCGTTTACAAGATAATAGGTATAAGTATAAACATGAGTAAGAATACAGGAAATAGGTACAAATAAATGGGGACAATAGGACAGGGAGGGGAGGCACGATGGTGCACTTATGCACACAGTTTATTTTATTTTTTTGTCTGCAGTCAGAATATTGATCCCAATAGTCTGGGTCCTCATTTTACTGACGTCAGAAGGATGGAAGGCTGAGTTAATGTTAAACTGGTCAGAATCAAACTCCTGGCAATCAGCAGAATTACCGTTCAATACTTCATTCTAACCACTGTGCCACTACAGCTTTCTTAGACCTTTGGCTTGAAGAGAAGGCAAGTGCAAATAAAATATTGACATTCAAGAATCAAATTCCAAGCCATTGGGGGTTTTTATTTAGTGGTAATACCTTTAGGATACTGCTGATTTAAGTATTAAACCCACATTCAGAATTGTATAGCAATACAACATGCCCTGTAAAAACTTGGATCCAGTAAAAACTCTAGGTAGGATTCTACATCTGAAACTAATTAGAATTTCAGAAAAACATGAATCCTATGTAAATCTATCTATCATTCAGAACACATTTAAAGAAATAAAAGTGTTAAGTCCATATCTTTTATTGAAAAATAATTTCTGATAAGATGTTCAGATGGGTATTGTTAAATAATCTGTCTTTTTAAACCAGTTACTGTGTAAAATCTTCTTACTGCCTGTGGTGTTCCAGATTACAAACAAGGATAACAGTTCTTTCAATGAATTACAAATAATTTATAGGGAAAAATAATAGTTCTCCAAATAATGATTTAACTGGTGGATGATTCTTGTTCCATTTTGCAGCTTCTGGCCACAAAGAAAAGGCCTCATAATTTTCAAATCTAATTACAATATGGAATCTATTTATCTATTATTTGTCTGTCTGTTTCTTTGTTTGTCTGACTGTCTATCTAGCAATATAAATATTAATAATAATTGTGTTGGCATATAACTGACAACAAATAATAAATTCAAATAAATATAGAAGGATCTATTCATACTTACAAACATACTTCTGAAATATTACTAGGATTTTTTTAATGCAGTTTCTTTGCAAAACTATTTAAGCCAAATGCACAAAGTCTATAAAATCTCCATGTGGGCAAAAACCAATTAATCTATATTTGGGTACATGTGGCTTACAGAAATAACAAAACTGCATTCACATTCTTTAAAATTCCAGAAAGGCAAAAGCATGCTGAAACACTCTGGTGAAAGTTAATGATGACTGGTATGGGAACTTATAAACCATGTAGTGCCTGCATCATATGACTGTTGATTGGGAGTTTCAGTGTAATTTCGTTTGGGGCGGGGAGTAAGTTTTCAAAAACTTATTACATTGCATTCTTAATGCAAAGTGTTCACTTGGCTCAATTTGCATATGTGACAGATGTAATGCTATCAAGAGAATTCATATCTGCTGAATAGAGAGTAATCTGTTGTATGGTTTTACTGCACTGTAAACTTTTTACCCTTCTGAATATCATCTTTCTTTTAAAAAAAATAGTACAAACAGTGCACAAAACATGAGACAGCTTAGCTCAATGATGCAGTCATTAGTGCTGCATAATCTGATTCATTTGCTGTTTTAATAATGCAGAACATGGGTCTTGTTCTATTACATTGTTATTAATGAAGAAATGACATGCTTACAAAAGATTTACTGTATTGTGATTTGCATATAGTTATCTTTAAAAGAAAATGTAGTACTCTTTTGAAGTGAGATATTCAATCTGAAAAATCCACATCGAACAAGACTGCCATCTTCTGTCTTAACTGATAGAAATATAAATCCAGGACAGAGGAAATATAGCTTATTATCTGCTACTCGTGATCATATGTTCTGTAGAGAATATTATTTGTTCTCATGTAGTTTCAAAAACAATCATGAACCTTGAAAACCATTAGAACATTTTCATAGAAATATTATTTTACAACATAACTCTTTTGATCTGTGCTGCACTAGAAATTTTACAATAGTAGAAACATGGGAAAACGTTTAAATTTCTTTTGACAGACAATAGCTTCACCTGGCATTAATAGAATATTTCTTCTATCATGATGAACAGCCCTGGCATAGAATTTCCTCTTAAATTAACATTATGTTATTAACGTTAACATGAAACACATGGCGGGGAGAGACAGAGACAGAAAAAGAGAGAGAGAGAGAGAGAGAGAGAGAGATGCACTTCAGATTCAGGCAAATCTTATATCAAGAACTTGATTTGAAAATACTTCACAATTACTGTTACAAAGATTTAGAATTCAAAGATGCAACTATGTATCTGCAAAATTAGTCAGTTTCATATGAAAAGAGAAAGTGATGATTAAGATATAGAATTATCTCTTGGTTACTCTGAGCACATCTCTACATGGTTCAGTTCACCACTGGTACAATAATCTGGCATGTTTCTTCAGTAAAGTATATTTCTGAAAGTGTTAACTGCAAGTAGGAATTGATTAAAAAAATTCAAGTGACTGTAATTTTTTTAAAAAAATTCAACACTAACTAAAATTCCAATAGATTTTGCCAACTGTAAAAATATGTAATCATCAATTGTTTATAATGGAGGATGCCATTTTATGCCTGGGTCCATCTCCCCCCATATTTTTTTTTTGAATAGTTCAGACTATTGACCCCTGAGAATGGTTAAATAAAAAGTAGACCAATAAAGCCAGAAGGTATCAAAATAATGAAACTGACTAACATTGGCAAACTTGTTCCATAGAAGCAAAACAAATTTGTAGAAACTGGTAAACACTTTTTATAATAAGAGTTCAAACCATACGATATAAAAGATATATCTAGAAAGTTTAAATAAAGATTAGATGTACCTCTCTCTTTCTTGTCCAGTAATCATTTCATTAAATAGATCATTAGTGTTCAGGTGGTCATTCATTGTGAATTAATTAGCCCTGTCTGTTAAAGATTGTCAGTCAGTGATAAAGAAAAGAATGTTTCGCCAAAAGCTTTAGTGATTCTACTCTGCTATTTGATTTCAGAATATACTTATTTACAAATAAGTTGGCAGGCCTATTCATATGTCACTGCTAAATATATTAGTAGTGTTTTTCAGGGTCAAAGACTGTCATTCAACATATGAGAAAAAATATCTGAAGGCACTTAACAACATGTAGGATGTTCATGCAGAGACAAATGATATACGTAAGACAACTAAAAAGGTGACAGGCTTTTAGAAGCCTAACATGTCCTATAATTGACAGTGTGTCAGTAATTGGCACAATATTCCTGGGTAACTTTGCAAAATACTTCTGTACCATAACTGTTATTCTGGCCAAGGATTTTGAAATCTAGGGTCTCTATAATGTTAAGTCCACAATATAATCATTGAATATTCATAAAATTTAGCAGTTTTCCATAGGTGAAAGTTTACTGATATCAGATCCTTAAATGAAAAATGATTGCATGTGTCTTTTATTGCAATTTACAGGATAATTCTTAAAGAATTTCATTCAAGAAGTTTTACATTCTCTGTAATGAAAAGTGTATATATAACCATAATACAGATTCATAATCAACAACTTCCATTTTCATTTTTATAAAATAATGAAGCAAGTAAATATGCATGGCTTTACAGTCTACAAAGAGCTTTGATCAAATAATTCTTTATGAAAAGAATTGCCCTGTTCAAGTCCACTGTAAATTTAAAGCAAAATGTAAGAAGAACCTAAAAATAGCCTATCAACTATTACTATTTGACCATTAGTACACACATCAATCTTAACGAATCTATGTATATGTGCATAAATATTTATGTAAAATAGGTTTTGCTTTTTTAGGGGATATTGCATTGGTGATTTTTTTTGTTGGCAACATATAAATATCCATTTCAAGTTAAACTTTTAATTTTAATGCATTATGCTAAGGTCCATAAAGCATGCACTCACCAAATTGGTTGTTACACCGGTGGAATCCCACCCATGAATTAGTCTCTTATTTAACAGCATCAGTTTGCATATTGCACCACATAATGGTTAGAAATGTGTCATAGTTTTAATTTTAAATAAAAATTCACTAAAATTGTCTGATCACATAAAAGAGTAGAACCAGAGGATTAAAAGAATAAATCAAAATCCAGCCTGTTAGATCTATTTGTTCCTAATAAAGGGTTGTTTGTTCTGGGTTCCCTATTTAAACAGCAGAGGGACAAAGTGCTTGGTGTTTCAGGACAGCAACATACAGGACAAGTGAATGTTGTAGTATTTGTAGTATTGTTGTAGTATTTGTATTTTATAAGTGGTCTATCTATGAAATGTTTCAATGATGCAGTAGTGGTCCAAACTGGAAAAAGCACTTGATCTGGATCTTCCATCATCTGCATCCCATCTCTAAGTGGGAAATGAGCAAATAGTCAGGCAATTAGCATCCTCCCCTGTTGACCAAAAAAATCAAGATGGCAGCCACAACATTGTGGTCAAGCTTTTGGAAATTAGTATTTTTGCAGAAAGAAAAAGTAATCTTACGACTTCTTTAATACATGTGACAAAATTTAGTAGGCCAAAATCTTATGCTACTATTTTTATTTAGCCTTTAAGGAGCAGTAATATTATGTTTTTTTCTGAAACAAATAAAGCTATTTCTAATGTGTTTTTAAGTGTAATATGTATTTTATTATCCACAAATAATCAATAATGATCCATGAATATTCAGCATTATAAATATTTGCCTTTTTAAATAATCATATCTGAGCTTTCTTACATATAAATAGAAAAAGAGATAGGTTTTTTCTTCTTCAAGAATAAACACTTAGCTCAGTAACTACCACTGGCTTATGAATATTTCTGTTGCCAAGGAAACCTGGTTGAATGTTGCATTAGAACTGGAATCCCAATTCCATGGGGCAATCAGAATCAAATATTGAACATGGTTTCCATAATTTCTACACAAACCCAGATGAGACAGAAATTCTGAAATGGATGATTCCTAACTGTCAGGTATTCAACCATGTCACCTGAATAATCTAAATTTCTTTTCCTTTTCAGAACTTATTAGAATTCAAGCTCTACCTTCAAAAAAATTCAGGCAAGGAGTGAAGCTAGTTTTGGGAGCCATCTTGAAGTTTTCCTAGTGCAATAGGAACTTGCCTTGCAAGTTTACCAAAGCTGTACAGTGCAGATGGCAGTTACCCCAGTAGAATGGATAGAAGAATCATATATTTTTATAGATGTTCATTATTTTTTCTTCCATTTTTTAGAAATTACAATCTCCAACTCTCTGAAATAGGCAAATTAGTTTAAGACTTCATCCTTTGAAAATCTTCAGCTGCAAATGAAAAGAAATGACTTAATGCTCTTATACAGTTTATAAAGATACTTGCCTCTCTATTGATAGGAAGAAAATATCAGATTAGATGAATGTTTTAGTCAATCCATCAGAACATTTCCAATATTCTGACAAAGCTTTCTAAGATTTAGAAGGAAGCTAACTGATCGCGCTTTCTATTTCTCTGAAATTAATTTTAATTCAAGATATATCTGTTTTGTCTTTTCCCTTTGTTTCATATTACACTAGACTGATTCTTACAGTAAAGGTATTAGCATATGATGTAATAAGAGGTGTTACTATCAACCGACTTGTTGCAAAGCTTGACACTTTTAAGACTAAGAGGGAGTAACTGGACCAAGGTCACCCATCTGGTTTCATTGTTAAAGGAAGTACTAGAACACAGATCTTCTTACTCCTAGAGCTACTCCTTAAGCATCAACCACAGCATTCTGGTTTTTATCTGCATAAAAGGCCAGGAATATAAAAAGAAAATCATATCCTGATAGTTTTTTCCTTCTTTCCTATATCCAGCTCTATTCTTATTCTGATTCACCCTTCCAATTAGCAGAAATGGGAATATGTGTTTCTTCTTTTAACATTGAATTGGTTTAATGTCCTTAAATGATGGAGAACTAATGAACGATATATGTATGACTCTGAATTGGGCATCCTTTCATAAACTATTCCTTATTTTTACTTAATCAATTTGTACAGATGGCAGTACAAATGACTCTTATGGAATTACCCCATAAAAGCACAAAAATAAAATTCATAGCAATCAAAGAAAATACACAGTCAAAAACGCTAATACAGTCAAGAGATTAATCCTGTCAGACACTCAGGCCCCTAGGCTGGACATCCTAATGGAAAAGTGCTGTTATGGTAGCTAAAATTCTGAATTACAGTATACATACATATTATACAGATGTTTATCAAAAATTCAGAATCATGTTAAAATGTGTCTTGGGCAAAGAAGGAGAGCACAAGGCATACTTTTCTGTTAAATGATAATTCTGATTCTTTATCAAAGAAACAGCATGGGAGAAGTTCACTTTATTTTGGAATATTGGTCTAGGAAAGGACAAACAAAATTTCCACTAGTATTACTCCCTTTTGTACAAAGATAACAAATACAAATGTTTTATATATACAAACAAGCTCATACAAATAATTTATTTCCACATTTATTTTAGTAGAAAGTATTTTCAATTTGCAAAAGAAAAAAAAAGCATATGCTATATCAATAATAGCTTGTTTTGCTATTTGACTCAGATATAAAAATTGTTGGCATTTTGATTCAGGAACCAGCAATATATATAAGAATTAGATTATAAGTCATGCCCATCATTTCCAGTATTTCTTTAAAAAAAAATCCTTCCAATGCATGATGTCCAGTTCTAATGTTTGTCAATAATTCTTTTTAAGACTTGGATAATTTTCAAAAGAAGTTTGCTGCATGAAAAATGGACAAACTGGTGTTTGAGAAGCCGAAATCCATCTTCCCCTCATTTGTAACAATATACAAATTTATTTGACTCTATATCACTTTCTGGAAGTTTTTAAGAAGAGATTGGACAATCATTTGTCTGGAATGGTATTGGTATAGGGCAGGGATGTCAAACTCAAGGCCCATGGGGCCAGCCTGGAAATATCAAAGGACTGGCCCACAGTGCCTCTGATGGCTAAAACGGGCAACATGTGGCTCCCTTGTGCCTCATTTTCACCCTCCGAGGCCTCTTGCAGCACTCTGCCACCTGAAATTGCGCCAAAACTAGACTGAAAGAACAGGCCAAAATGGGGCCAAAAATGGGCCAAAAAAGGGCTACATGGCCCATTTTGAGCCAACAGAGTGCTGCAGAAGGCATCTGTCCATCCCACCCACTCTGCTGCCCCCCTTATGCTCCCCCACCAGCCCACAGAGGAGATCTACAATGCTGATCTGGCCCTTGAAGAAATCCAGTTTGACACCCCTGGTATAGGGTTTCCTGCCTGAGCAGGGGGTTGGTCTAGAAGACCTCCAAGGTCCCTTACAACTCTGTAATACTGTTATCTGTACTCAAAATCTGGCCCAGGCATTTAGGATCTAGAAATATGCTATCTTCAGTGAACCAGGTATACTGTAGTGAATTTTCTGAATCTTTAATTGTTCAGTAATTTTGTAGAAGCTTAAAAATAGCATGGATATAAACTACCTTAGAAGTCTTCAAACTTTTAGTTCATGAAATTTTATGCTTCTTTTCCAAAATATGGTTTGATCATTATTTTTCCATGCATTTAGTGAATTAGGTAAGGTATCTACACATCTAGTTTAGTTGTTCAGTATGCATAGAAAGTATGGGTAGAAAGAGTAATGGTAAAAATGGACTGCTGGCTTTTTCTAAGGTCCGGTGCATTGTGATAAATGGAAATCTATGTGTGAACAGGTTTTCAGGCTTATTTAAACATAAGTGCCAGCACATGGACATCCAAGGATCAGAATCTCTAGGTAGCATCCATACCATAATCACAGCTTTTCCTCCTCCTGAATCTAATTTCTAAAGCTAACACTTCCAATTAGTTATTCAAGATGTTGGTATTTTAATATATATATATTTTTAAACAAATTTTATTAATTTTACAAAACAATATACAGACAAACAAAACATAGGATATAATAACATAAGAGATCTTTTTCTGAAAAAACCAATAAGACATCTTATTTAGAGACAGAATAATTCCAAATTATCACATTTCCATATGAACACAATTTAATATATATATTTACCTTATCTGTTCAACTTCATATCTTATCCCAACTTCTCTTCATTACTCCCTTTCCTTCTATTTATTCAAATTATATTTCTTTTACTTTAGATTGTATACATTTTTTATATCCATCTGTCTTATTTACAATTTCATTGTTCTCTTCCAACATTCTTCTTATATTCTTCTGGGCCATACACCTGGGCCATATCTAACAAAATGAAATTCAATGTAGAGAAAAATAAAGTCCTACACTTAGGCAAGAAAAACCAAAAGTACACATATAGACTGGTGAAATCAGGCTCAATAGCAGTAACTGTGAGAGGGATCTTGGAGTCTTAGTGGACAACCAGCTAAATATGAGCCAGCAGTGTGCAGCAGCAGCAGCCCAAAAAGCTAATGCAATCCTAAATTGTATTAACAGAGGGATACAATCAAGATCAAGGGAAGTACTAATACCACTCTATAAAGCCTTAGTAAGACCACACCTAGAGTACTGCATCTAGTTTTGTTCACCACATTATAAAAAAGATGTTGAGACTCTAGAAAAAGTACAGAGAAGACAACCAGGATGATTAGGGGACTGGAGGCTAAAACATACACCGAATGGTTGTAGGAACTGGGCTTGGCTAGTCTAGTAAAGAGAAGGACCAGGGGACACATGATAGCGGTCAAACATAGACGTACAAAACACAAAACATAAATACCTAAAACTTCTTTTGGAAAGCGGCTTACCCCGGATTACCTCTTTTTATACAGACATAAATCAAATTCATACTCACTTAATATACTGTTTCATATCTTAATTAACATTCTGTATTTTCTATATATTTTCTCTCCTCTATTCACTCTCATAATTCTATTATATTTATTTCATCTCATTTATTTCATCTCATTTTAAATAATTATACTTGTATCTTTTGTCTGTTTTCTTCAATTATCTATTTATCTTTTCTTTCTAATACAATATTTCTCCTGTAATCACTGATTGAAGTATGACAACTTTTTATCTTTCCCCTAAATTTGACACTTGAAATAATACATACTTTCCATACTGATTCTACTTAGCACAAAGTACTACATTTTGAAATAGTGAAACAACAATTAAAAAGGGATTGAATTTATAGTATAATCAAAACAATATTCCATAGAGAAATAAACTCTTACTTTTAAACATTTTGTATATTCCCTTTAATACATTATTAACTCATAATATTTCAATTTTCTAACTCAATTTCAAGTACTAATATCTACAATACAATCTTATATACTTTTGCAGAATCATATATTAAATTATAATTTACCCTTTGTCTCTGAAAAAAAACTTTTTTTTAATATCTTGTTTTAAACCTTTATGGCTTCTCTTCCCTTTTTCCTTCCCTTTCTTATGAATTCTAGTCTTTTTACCGCCCCCACCATCTCTCAAATTCCACTTTTTTGATTTTCCCTCTCTGTAGTATTTCTCTTTTCTGTTGCTTTCTGGTCTTGTATCGATTTTTCATCTTATTTTCCCCTTTCTTGGTTGCTTTTTTAGGTTCTGAATTCTGCATTTTCTTTCCCCCCTTATTCTTTTCAGCTATGATTTTTTTGTCCATTAAATACTTCCTCTTGAATGTATTGTCCATTAAAGATGGCTTCTCCTTCTTCATCCCAATCCTCTTGTTCTTGTATTTCTTGGTAAGTAGAAATCGCCATTTCCAAAAAACAAAAGATAGATCCAAGAGAGTCCTTGCCTTCTTGTTTATCTTGTTGTAGCTTTTGAAATTCCATTTGTAATTCTTGCACAGATAATGCCATTTAATATTATTATTATTATTATTATTATTATTATTATTATTATTATTATTATTATTATTATT
>NW_020769322.1:5406025-5417007 GCF_900518735.1 Pseudonaja textilis | reverse complement strand
TTATTATTATTATTATTATTATTATTATTATTATTATTATTATTATTTAAAAGAGCAACCCAAATGTTTCTAGTCTTTCAAGAAATAGTTCCCCAAAAGTCACAAAGTCACAAAGCAATCCAAAACAAAGCAGACTGTTCCATTAACACTTTCTTCTTTTTTTTCCCCCTTCCTCCTGGGGTGAAATTCAATTAGACCGTTTCAAAATAATTTTTTAGAAGCCTTATTGTCATTAACTTCTAATCTTATAAACTTCAAGCAGTCTTCTTCAATAAAGTCTTAAGATAAATTTTTTTACCTCTTCCTTCCCACTTATAGCAATAAACTTTTAATTTTTAATTCCAAAGTTCCAAAATCTTTTATCCCCTTGGCTTTAATTTTTAGGTTTATTTACTTTCTTAGCCCAGGCAGGTTTTCCAGATTTCCATCAGCTACTTCCGTAGGGAAGGAGAGTGAAAAGAAATAACTTTCCCTTTCCCTTTTTTCAGCTGCTTACACAGTCTTTCTGGGAACAATGTAGCAATGTATCCTGTTTGTCTGAGCTCAGCCAAAGAAAAAACTTTCACTTTCTTCCTCCTGCATTTTCTTATCCAGCTGCAGACTTCTTTGTGGCGGCCATTGCTGACCGCCGCTCCACCGCCTTGGGAAAAGGGGGTTTTGCCGGCTGGGGAGGGGGGTCTGCAACACCCCCAAAACCCTATCCGGATCCCCCCTGTCTTCAGCTGCCTCTATGGGGCAGCTATATCCCCCAAATCCACCTGGATCGGGGGCACCTCAGCAGCGAGCGCAGCAAGGATCGCGCAGAAAGGCAAATCCTTGCTGCTGCCGAAGCCTTGCAAACCAGAAGAGTATTTTAATATTCATGGCCTAGGATACTATCATAACTGCTGATATGGGGCCTCATTTCTGACACTCATATATCTATTTCAGTTTCTTTGATTGCATTCTCTAAGGTTATCCTTTCAAGACCATTACAGTGAATGGCTGTAACAAGAGATGGAGCCTCCTTATTGGTCACTGAACTTTTCAACTTTGTTACCTGCTTGTGCTTCTTGTTTACTGCTGTCTAGTATTTGTGTGTCTGTGTGTCTGCTATCTTTCCCCTGTTGGATAAGAGATTGCTTATAGTTTTTAAATGTTGTATTTTTATTTTATACTTCATTTTGTAGATGATTAATTTTTTTTTTGAATTTAAACGATATTGTATATTAGCTGCCTTTGAAAATGGATACTACAAAATACTTTTCCTCTCTAAAAATTAAAATGTTTTTAAATAAATGAATTATATGGGGGCAGATCTTCTCTCCTAGGACTCAAACAAAAGAAGCTCAATACTGGAGCATGGCAACTCTGAATATTTAAATAGTAATTTTAGTACATAACCCAAAGGCCCCCCAAAAGTTATTTGGATCTGATTTGTTTATGCAAGTCTTTATCCAATCTGAGTATCTGCACTAGGACAAATAAGAGATAGCAATTCTTCCTTTCCCTGCATTTCTTATACTTTCTCATGAGCTTATCTGGACCATAATGGGAGCCTCTGAAATAAAAGTGA
This sequence comes from Pseudonaja textilis, assembly GCF_900518735.1. The sequence goes on along the minus strand of NW_020769322.1, from coordinate 5,415,452 downwards.
TTACAGAAAATAAGAAGAGAAATCTCTTAAATTTCTCTACTCTGTTACAGCTAATCGAAAATTATGTTGGTCTTTGCTCCAACCTTGTGCAATGCCTTCCTTCAGGCACTCTAGGAAAAAAACAAAATTGTCCTGGTAATGAGAACAGTTTGGAATATGTCTTTACAACCTTCAATTAATTTTCTTCTTTTTTCTTTCCTCCACTTCCTTGTTAAGTTTCTATACTTTTTAAAAACTAGTGATCATTTGAAATTTGATTGATGACAGATAAAAAACAATGACAGAAACACATTTTGTTGCACAGGAAAACTTAACAAACAGGATGGCTAGTTTCTTGTGACAATCTGTCTACTAATTAGCATCCAATATCCAGAATATACCAAATATATCATATAATTTTTGCTTAGTCTTCCTGCAGAGAAAAGTCCAACCACCAAATGATTTATTCCTGTAAAATGACTAACAAGAGACTTCGCCAATAGGTTGCTCATCTCCTACAGAGCTCTAAATTTATGTAAACATGACATGCATTTGTTAGACTTATGTTTTATAATCCTATTATCTCATAGAAGTGGCAGCTACAAATACAAATCAGAATATCACCGTTTTGATTTACAAACCAGCAAGCTGCATGATTGAACAGGAAATTCTTTGTAGACCCTAATCTAACCATTTCTTTTGCCTTATATTGCCAGATAACTAAAGCTATTTGTTCTTATTATTTTATATAAGCCACCCAGCTCTATTAAAGCCAGCTATTGAAAATGGAGTAAATACATTGAGTAATTTTTTATTTATTTTTACTTATTTATTTTATTTTGTCAAGCGATTATAAGATAACAGGTGTAAGTATAAACATTGGACAAGATTTTAATATTTACAATTTGTCATATACTGTATTTCATAACCAGATTACCACACAGTTTGCATAATAATTAGTAGAAAGACAATAGCAAAATTATCTATTAATTTGAAATTGTTTTTCATCATTTTACATCATATTGCAACATCAATAAATGATACACAATACCTATGCAGTTGAACATTAAGCTGCATCACTAGACATAAGTTGCTTCATACCAAGAGTCAAACACTATTATTTCTCAATTCCAGGTACCATAATTGGAATAATATTCAAGTAGAAGATTTTTGTATAATAATTTTAAATCATGTGTAGACTGCCCAACACATTTATAATATTTCCACTATATAGAAGGTATCTCTAAAGTTCTCATTATATATCTGAATTTTACTGTAATTTGTAGTATTTCTATCAATATTCTGTATGTGAACAGGGAGAACATAAATAACAATTATATTTACTTTTGCCAAAAACATTTTATTATAATTTATCTTTTTATTACTGTATTGCTTTCAAAAACACAACATTAAAACATAAACAGACAACACAACAAAAGAATGATTTTTCACCTTTCTCTGGCACAGGTAAGAATTAAAAAATACATCAAACTTTTACTCTCAGGTTAATATTTGTCTACATTATTTCTATAGGCTTGTATTTTTCTAATCATCTAATCCTAAAACAATATTTTATTTCTTTCACTTTTCGCAAAAATTACAAGTCACTTCCAAGGAGAAATGAATGTATCTAAATGTTTTCTTTTAATCAAAGCTATCAATTTCATCACCTCCACCAATTCCATTAGCTTCATCATTCATTCTTCCATAATTCATCCTCCATCATCTCTTCTTCCCAGCTCAATAAATTAACAATAAATGCCTGAACAAGTTTTTTTTTCATATACCTTCAGAAGGACTCCCCAGAATAGCCCTAAACATCAAACAAAATTCTTCTTCCCTGAACATCAAACAAAATTCTTCTTCCCTGAGTTCCAACATAGCCAAATTATCCAGTCCTTTTTCTAGTTTCAAATGCCTGATACCTTATTTTCTAAAAAGTCCATTCTATCATTAACTTGTTTAATTTTCCTTAAATCTTATCGTCTTTTCTCCAGTTTTTTTTCCAGAGTATCAAACTTAACATCTAGAGATTGTGCCAGTTTTGATCCAGTCATCAAAATTTCAGAAAGATCAACAAAATTGGTTTATCTCTGGAGCCTCATCACCTTGACATGCAACCATGGTCTATAGCAGGCGTCACCAACCTTTTGGACCTCAGGGACCACCAAACTCATAATTTTAAATCCTGCAGACCAGAGACCATGGGAAAATCCAAAAAAAGTCTGCAGAAAAACTTCCCACCCTGTTTTCCTACTGATTGACCATTCTTTATTTGGGATCGCAGGATACCATCTCCAGCTCCGTTCTCAGGGGAAGAGAGAGAGAGAGAGAGAGAGAGACTTTTGGCTTCTTTCAAGGAAAGCAGTAGAAGCAGCAGAAGTATTTCTTTCTCTCCCCCAAACTCTGCGAGAAATGAGTCTTTGTGAGACTTGTCATGCTGGTGCAGCCTCTTGGAACAGGATGCCTTGCAGGGTCCCAAAGACTCATTTCTGGCAGAGTTTGGGAGAGAGAAAGAATGACTTTTGTTGCTTTTCTTGCATGCAGCCAAAGCAGAAGAAGAAAGAAGTGGAAAGAAGCAGCCCAGTGGCCGGACCAGGTGCCTGGGGCACGTGGGGCAAGTTCCCCCCCTCTGCCCTTTCCCCCCTCCCCTCACTACCTTGTGTTCGCAATGCCAGCAATACAAGCCTTGTGTTCCCATGGGCCATGTGGGTGGTGCAGCCTTATGTTCCCATGCAGCCTGGATTAATTGCTTTGGGGGTGACATTTCTCTGCAGACCACCAAAATTTTCTTGCAGACCACCAGTGGTCCCCAGCCCACTGGTTGGTGGCCACTGGTCTATAGCACATTCTGCTTGTGGAAGATACAATAATAGTTCTCAGATGAAAAAAGAAGATCCTTGGGTCAAATTAATTGGTAGAAATATAATTTAAAAACAAGCAATTCCAGACCATAACTTCAGACATAATCCCACAATGTAAGTTCGTTAAGAAGTTAATTTTCAATATATCAGAAATAAAATTTATTTTTATTTTAATATTACAACATTGAAAGTCAAAGAAAAACTAGTATAAATTTCAATTTTAATTTAAATATAATTTCAGAAATTTAAAAAAAATTACTAAAGAAATACTTACCTGTTTTCAAAGGAAGTCTCTCTTTAACTCCAAAACTAAATAGACACAAATAGTGATTTACAAATGAGGAAGGTAAGCTATTGTGTCTATAGATTCAGCTAACTCACAACTGTGAACTTAATGGAAATTCCTATCTACATTCCCATCTTGCTCAACTCACAAGCCATTCAAAAAAATCTCCATTTCTGTGATTTATTGGAAAGAAGTGCCAGTGTGGAGGACAACAGGATCTATTTCTGATTTCCACCTTTAATCTGAAGGAGATAGAAATCCTCTTGCCCTGCTGTGCAGGAAGCAAAACAAACTGTGACATCATCTCCATTAAGAGGCTATCAGACCATCATTTGCTCCACTGGAAATCATCTTTTGTTTTATTATAATTTAGCTTCACTTTTTCCCTTTCACTCAAGTGGCTAGTTCTCCCATTAATCTTCTAAGACCAATTTTGGTGTAGGAAGTAAAAAAGCCATGTAATCAGCATACTCAATACTGAAATATTGGATGAGGAGTAGAAAAGTTTTTGTGACTTCATGGTCACTACAATATTGTAAAGATTTTCAAAGATTGAGAAATGCAGGGTTTGTCTACCAGTATCTGTCTGCTCCTCCTCATGTCTTTGTACTAATTGTCTGAGAAAGTGGTTTACTTTGTCTAATTGGCAAACTAACTGTCTCACATCAATGATAATACCTGATAGGGGATAATTCATACAAAGAGAAAAGAGATAAGAAATTGAGCAACCTTGATTATATATAATTTGTAGAATCCTTAAAGTGAAGCAGAAGTAGGGTCTCCAGCTATCTGAACAAGCAAAGGAGGACATGGAGAATTGGAAAGGAGGAGAAAGTGAGTGAGAGGAGGATGACACACTATCTAGCTTTCTTTGCATCTATGACAAATATAGATGCATAGCCATACATATATATGAAATTACTTTTCCCAGAATCATAAAGACTGGTTTTTCAATTGCAGAAATGTTCTCCAGCCAGTTAAGAGGCAAAAACATTCAACATGATTCTGATTAATATGTTATTAATTTTAGGTAGCAGTGCAAACTGGCTGGTAGGTACTTATCAACTAATTAAGACCACATAGCTCACAAGTGTCAAACTCGATCACGTCACAGACCGGATCATGATGTATCATGATGTTTTTTGCCTTTATGGAGCCACATGGCCTGTACATGATGTATGCGGCCCACGGGCCACAAGTTTGACAGGCCTGAATAGCTGAACTTGTAGGGAAAGGCTGCACTATGGAGAAAAGATGCTCAGGAAAAGAAAGCTTGTTAGATACTCAAAAAGCTGGACAATATTTGATTTTTAGGTCATATCTGTTGAACAGAGACATTTGGTAACCCTAAGCAGAAGGACTCTTTTACATGCAAGCAAAAGTTTTAGAGAATTCTAACTGAACAGATTTGGGCGCAGCAATAAGCATGGATCATTCCATTTATTCTCTACATTTCACCTATGCGTTCTTATCAGATATAAAATGAGATTACTGAGTAATCTGAAACCACTGATTTCCCACTTATGAAAGACAAATATTTTAATTACAGTGCTATCTCCATCTTTATAACACTGTAACTAATGCCTTAATTGAGAAAAAATCTTAAAACACTTCAATCAGAGTACAATTAGAATAGATAAATGAAGTATAATGGAGAATGCAAAGTAATGCTCACTGAAAGTTAGTCATATGCCACATAATCATCACACCCACTAAATTGTCAAGCAAGGAACTTGATAAGGACAGAAAAAATATATTTCTTCCCAAAATTAGAACTACAAAGTAAGTTGTTGTTGAGAATGTCAGTACCGCTACAGATAAGACATTCACTGTCTCCTATTATATTTCAAAATATTTTTAACATTTTATTCGTTCTCTTGACCTCTCCATGAACTGTGTACAAAGTTCAATTTAGTTAAAAAAATAGAATTGCTAAAATCCTGCTCAGATTTTAAACAAATCTGGTAAAACAAATTACTAGTGGCATCTGCAACTGCCAAAATAGTCTAAAAGATCAGCTGCCACAAGAGAAAATGTGAACAATGAAGGAGGGTGAGGGAATTGAACAGTTCAAGGTTATCGCATTCAAAAATTCCATCTGCAGTTAATTGGTTCTCATGATTTATGAAGTATAGTAAGTGGGAGGAGATAGGGTAGAATTTGTGAGACCCGCTGGGAATGAGTTTCAGTTTTGGAAATTTCCATAGACGTACCAGAGCTGTTTCTAATAAATCAATTGGAGATTATGCTTGTCTTGGAGTGATTACAACGGATAATTTCTGGATGCCTAACACTAATAATATGATATAGTAATTAATCATATAAGGACATGAGGTGAATCTACCACAACACTGCTTCCCAATCAAATGCTGAGAAAGAAAGAGAAAGGGAAAGAAAAAGATTAAAAAGTTGTCTCCTTACAGTTTCTACATGAAAAGGAAAGATGTACAGTATTTAATGCAAAAAACATTGTTCACCATAAAATTACAGATACTATGCTATTCAGTATCGTTGGTAGATGTTATTAAATATAATTGTTTCTGCCCAAAAGCATATTAGGTCAGGTAATATGCTTTAACATATTTTAGTCAAAGGATATGCTTTCTATTTTAAATAAATACATATGGAATTCAGAAGATTAAGCAAATTATATTAAAACAAGAAAGTAAAAGTTGAACTACAAAAATGCAATTTAATAAAGTTACACTTCATTTTACTTACTGCATTAATGGAGCAGTGTTCTAGATAAGGTTAGAGTCTAGACCAATGGACCATGGCACACATTTAGAGGACTACTTACTTTATAGTGCTTGTGAATTGCTGAAATAACTTAACATTTTTTTTCATTTTTTAAATATCATTCAAGAGGTTCTTTCTTCACGAGGACTTCATGGACTGCTCAGATGGTCAAGACATGTTAAGAATTTATAATTTCAGAAATTATTTTCCAAGAGGAAGTTTATTTTAGGAGAACCTCCAGACAAAAGACACGTTATCCTTGATTTTTATTTGGTTTCAGAGGAAATCTTTAAAAAATGGAAATATTGCAATTTGTAGTTAAGTTCATCTACATCAGGGATATCAAACTTTATTTTGTTGAGGGCCGCATCAGGGTTGTGTTTGACCTTTGGGAGCTGGGGTGGGTGTGGCTGGGGTGGACATGGCCAGCTTGACATCAATCATGTCAGGGGTGCCTGTGGTGGCCCGAGCACTCTGCCAGTGAAAACGGATTCTCACATGTGGTCCTCCCCAGCTTCATTTTCACTAGCAAAGACACAGCAGGCTGATCCTTTGCTGTTTCCAGGATGGCCCCATGGGCCAGATCTAAGCACCCCATGGGCCAGATCTGTTCCCCAGGCCTTGAGTTTGACATTTCTAATCTAAATCTTTACTAAACGTGTTTTGTAGACTTTGATGATGTGTCAAAGTATTTTATCATAAATATTGTCTAGCTATTTTATGACAATTTACCAGATATATAATAACTATGTTTTCCTAAAAATAAATATTTCTGTTTATTCATATTTTATCATATCAGTGTGCTTAATTATTAGCACTATTATAGTATATAATACTATATATCATTATTAAACCTTGAAATTCCTATCATTCCATTGAACATGATTCAAAATTAATTGAAAGTTTTTGCAACATTAAGCTCCAAATCATATTGTCATAATTGGCTTAATCTGATTAACCTGGCTATGGTATACTAAGATACTTTTAAATAGATAAAAAATGTAACTACAGATCTAATCATAACAGTCTGAATACACTCTTAAAATGCTTATGTCAGGAGTTGACAGCTTATACAATATTTATAGCAGCCCCCAAAATCCCCACAGAATCCATCATATGTGCAGTAGAATCCAGCCTAACCAAATTAAATACAGATGAAGCTGATAGAATAAGACACCAAGTTACTAACATCCTATGCACAAGCAAACCACCCAAAAGCAACTTGCAGAAAGAAGAAATTAAAGCGCTACAAACCCTGAAAAGAGACAGCAGCATAATCATACTCCCAGCAGACAAAGGGAATGCCACAGTAGTAATGGACAGAAAAGACTATGAAACAAAATTGACAGACCTACTCCAAGACTCCACATACAAACCCATAAACACAGACTCAACCACATATCTGGAAAAATTAACCAAGAAGAAAATTATAACCAGCCACATGAGCAAAGAGATCCAACAGACAATCATCCCAAGAGAAAAATCTTCCAGATGGCTCAAACTATACGGCCTCCCAAAAATACACAAAGAAGGCATACCTCTCAGACCCATAGTCAGCTCCAGAGAAGCACCACTACAAAACCTAGCTAAACACTTAGCAAAACAGCTACAGCCCCATGCTGAAACAGCAGCTTCACATGTACAAAACTCATACCACTTCTTGGAAATGATCAAAGATCTACATGTGGAGCAAGAAGATCTGCTTGTAAGTTTCGATGTGGTTTCACTATTCACTCAAGTCCCGATAAAAGAGACCCTTGAAATCATCAAAAATAAATACCAACCAGCTAAACACGTCATGGAACTAACAGAACACTGCTTAACCAACACATATTTCATATACAAAAGACAAAGATACAAACAAATTGAAGGAGCCCCTATAGGATCACCACTGTCGCCCGTCATTGCAAACCTGTTCATGGAAGAATTCGAATCCAGAGCCCTGGCCAACGCCATCCACAAACCCAAACTATGGTTAAGATATATCGATGACACATTTGTGATTTGGCCCCATGGAAAAGAAAACCTAAACAATTTCCTAATACACCTAAACAGCACACACCCCAAAATCAAGTTCACCTTGGAAACAAAAACAAACAAACAACTACCATTCCTAGATGTACTAATCTACAAAAAAAACAGATGGCACACTAGGACACACCATATACCAGAAGAAAACACACACTAACCGCTACCTCAATGCCCAATCCCACCACCACCCAGCACAGATAAACTCCATGGCTAAAACACTAATTGCCAAAACCAAATGCCTGGCGGACAAGACACACATAAAGACTGAACTATGCATCGTGACTAAAGTACTGACAGCCAACAGCTTCCACAAAAGCAAAATCACTGGCTTGATCCACAAAAACACACTGAGACATAATGGAGACCTAGAAGATGAACAGACCTATGGAACAGCTGTCCTGCCCTACTTAAGAGGTACTACAGACAAAATCAGTAAGATACTACACAGACATCACATCAAGACTGCCTTCAAAATAGACAGAAAAATAGCAGCCATCCTTAGAAACCCCAAAGATAAAATTGACCTGGAAAACCAAGCATATACGAAGTCCCCTGTGCATCATGCCCGGCAACATACATTGGACAGACCAATAGAAGAATAAGTACCCACCTGGATGAACACAAAAATGCAGTCAAAAAGCTGGAACACACTTCCTCACAAGTCCAACACATGGAAGCCACAGGTCATAGCATCAACTTCATTGGCACCAAGCCCTAGCCACTATAGAAAACCCCAGCCACAGAATCATCAGAAAAGCGATAGAGATTGAAAAAAGACCTGAAAGCATTAATAGAAGAGATGATTCCACCAGACTGTCAATCATTTGGAAGCCTGCACTCACAAACAAAAAAATCTCCACACCACTAGCCAGGCAAACACCTGGGCACAAACAGATCCCCCCTGATACTTCCAGGTCAAACACACCCCAACCAGGCACCCAGATGAAACCTAGTTTCCTAACAAATGATATCCATCCATTTACCCGGAGCCAAGCTGCACAACAGGCCTCCAATAAAGGAACACAATGTTGCCAGCCAATCAAGATACAAAAAGAGCCACAAAACAGACAGAAGATATTAGAAACACCAATCATGCAGAACACAGCAAACTCCAAGACCAATAAACACAGACCAAGATTCCCAACCAATCAGGATGAAGAAAAAACCATTCTGGCACAGCAATAGGCTGCCCCAAATTTAAAACTGAAACAACTGTGGGGGCCTGACTCACAGATGGACACAATACAGAAGCCTGATGATGGCAGATGAGATTCTGCCAAAATGTTGTTACAACTTTAAAAGCACAACTACAATGATGTGGGAAAATACCCGAACAAAGCTGAATACCATACATACATACATACATACATACATACATACATACATACATAAATACATATATTTTCTGAGGTTCTCGCAGGTATTTGTACGTGGATCTTTGGTTATTCGGGTTTTCTCCCGCGTAAAATTGGACACTAGATACTTCCAATTTTACACGGGAGAAAACCCGAATAACCAAAGATCCATA
>NW_020769322.1:5387849-5405625 GCF_900518735.1 Pseudonaja textilis | reverse complement strand
CCGTTTACTGGCCAATCGCATCAGTCTATGGCGACCAATCACGATCGACTTTCAGTGGGCCAATCAGATTTGCAGGCTATGAGCCTGCTAGTCCGGAACACCCCTCCCCTCTCGGTTCCGTTTAAGGGGTGGAGTAATATAGTCTCGCAGGTAAGCAGGTCTTCGCACCTGTCTGCCTGACTTACGCAGTTCCGCTTGACCCTGTTCAAACCTGGGTTCAGATGGACTGCTTGCTGGATCAAACAGGAACGGTGAACCGGTGTCATGGTTACGGCTCTCCTCTGGTGCCCCCGGGGTGATGAAGTCCTCAGCCTCACTGTTACTGTCATGGTTCCCGGGGCTCGCTGAACCTGCCTGGTTGCTGCTTCCTGGCGAAGCGTTCGACTGTCCAGTCTCAGCTGCAGCTGGTGAGTGTTGCCAACCATGGTGCGGTGATCTCGGTGATAGCTCGGAATAAACAGGTGTTGGTTCTAATTCTGAGTTCACTGCTTCCCCTCCCCCCTAGTGTCAAAGTTAGAGTCAGGGTTGGAAGATGTGGTTAGTCTGGAGCGCAGTTGGTCAATATGGTGTTTCCATGGTCTGCCGTCAGTGGTGAGTAGATGGTAGGAGCGGGGGCCCGTAACTTGAGTTACCTGGGCAGGAATCCAAAGGGGATCCCCAGAAATTTTTTTTGCGAAAACAAGGTCTCCTACCTTGAAAATACGGTGCTTGCTGCTGGAACCCAGGGGCTTTTCCGGGGTATAGGCAGGGTGCAAACGATCTAGAGGCGATCTGAGTTTCCTGGCCACCAGGAGTTCAGCTGGGCACTTGTTGGTCATGCTGTTTGGTGTGATGTGTTGTAGGAGCAGCATTCTAGTGACTTTGTCGTGGATGTTGCCTTGATCCATTTTCTGTAGGGTTTTTTTCGTAAACTGAACCATTCGTTCAGCCCGGCCATTCGCCGCAGGATGAGCCGGCGATGTGAGTGCGTGTCAGATGCCCCGTTCCGCTAAATACTGTTCAAAGGCTAAGGCAGTAAATTGGGGCCCATTGTCAGAGACCAGGACATCTGGTAACCCGTGTGTGGTGAAGAGTCTGTTCAGTTTTTTAATGACCGCCTCAGTAGTGGTTGCTTTCATTTTATTGACCTCAAGCCAGTTTGAGTAGGCATCAACAGTTATTAAGAAGGTGTGCCCTCTCGTAGGTCCCGCAAAGTCAATATGAATGCGAGACCAAGGACCCCTGGGTGTTTCCCATTCTGTTGGTGGGGCTTTAGGTGGAGCTGAGTGGTTTTCCTGGCATTTGTTACAAGAGGCGACCCAGGTTTCGATTTGTTTGTCTATACCTGGCCACCAGGCGTAACTTCTTGCCAGCGCTTTCATACGTACGATGCCCGGGTGTCCATTGTGTAGCATTTGCAAGACCCTTTTTTGTAACTTAGTTGGTACAACAACTCGGTCTCCCCACAAAACGCACCCTTTTTGTGAAAAAAGTTCCGTTTGTCTGTTTTTAAACGGCTTAAACATTTCCTTAGTGTCGTAATCTGGCCATCCCCTCTTCACCCAGCTAAGAACTCATGCCAAACAAGAGTCTCTTTTGGTTTCAAAAGCAATGTCGAGCCATTAGTGGAGGCGATGGCATTGTCTCTATTTGCAGTACCGGGAGTGTGGGAGCTGGGTCTTCCTGTGGCTCGAGTAGTGGTGAGCGGCTCAAGGCATCTGCGTGGGGAATAGATTTCCCCAGGTGGTACTTTAATTGATAGTCGTAGGCAGCGAGAAATTCTGACCATCGCATCATTCTGGGGGAGACAATGTGTGGAGTAGGTTTGTCGCCCGCCAGGATCCCAAGTAGTGGCTTATGATCCGTTATAATAGAAAACGGTCTCCCATAAACATATTCATGAAATTGTTTTATTGCAGAGACAATAGCAAGGGCTTCCTTATCTAATTGGCTATAGTTTCTTTCTGTTTTTGATAGAGTTCGTGAAAAAAATGCAATTGGTGCTTCTGAGCCGTTTGGTAGGACATGGCTCAGGATGGCCCCTACCCCAAATGGTGAGGCGTCACACGTGACAGTCAAAGGTAGTGTCTCGTTATACTGAATTAGTACTGCCTTTGAGGTAAGGAGGTCTTTTACTTGCTGGAAGGTGTGTTCCTCCCGACGTCCCCAATTCCAGGATGCCCTTTTATCGAGTAGTCTATGAAGGGGCTCAGCAACAGTCACCTTCTGAGGTAGGAAGATGTTATAAAAGTTAATAAGTCCCAGGAAGGCTTGGAGGTCAGTTTTGTTTTTGGGTCTTGGGGCGTTTTTGATAGCTGCCAATTGTTTTTCTGTGGGGTGGATTCCTTGCTTGTCAAGGAGGTAGCCAAGAAACTCCACCCTTTCTGTGCAAAGCTGGCACTTTTCCTTCTTAACCTTGAGGCCAGCATTTTTGAACCTCTGTAGGACTGTTCTGAGACGTTTTTCTAATTGGTTTTTTGTGGGTGCTGCTATTAATATGTCATCAAAATAGGGCACGACCCCTTTTATACCTTGTAATAGTCTCTCCGTCAGACTTTGAAAGATGCCTGGGGCTACGCTTACACCAAACTGGAACCTGTTGCATTTGAATGCACCACGATGTGTGACTATAGTCTGGGCTTCTGCAGTCTCGGGATCAACTGGTAGCTGTTGATACGCTTGGGCCAGATCTAATTTTGCAAATATTTTGCCACCCCCAAGTGAATGCAGGAGATGTTGAACAACTGGCACTGGGTAGGCGCTCTGCTGTAGGGCGTGATTGAGGGTGGCCTTGTAGTCACCGCAGATTCTTATGGACCCGTCAGGTTTTATGGGGGTGATGATTGGTGTCTCCCATCAGGCGTGGTCAATAGGTTCTAACACGCCTTGCGCAATTAACTTGTCCAGTTGCTCATCAATTTTGGATTTAAGAGCAAAGGGAACTCGGCGTGGCTTTAGGCGAATGGGTGCTATGTCGGGGCGAAGATTAAATGAAATAGGAGACCCCTTGTACTTGCCTAGGCTTTCGTTGAACACTTCTCGGAAGTCGTGGACGAGAGCCACCTCCCAGTCATTGTCTTCAGTATGATGGATGCCAGCCACTCTGATTCCTAATGGCGCGAACCACTGAAGACCCAATAGACTTGGCCGGTCTCGGTCTACGAAGGTGAGTGGTAGAATTGCCTTATGTCCCTTGAACGAGACCTGTACATGGCGGGTACCTGCGACTGGAATCCGGTTGCCTTGATAGTCTTTTAGTATGAGTCTCTGACTGCTGAGGTCTTGGCGTCGGATGTTGGGGACTAGCTGCTTGAGTGTTCTCCAGGATACCATGGATAGTGATGACCCAGAGTCGACTTCCATGTTGCATGGTTTGTTTTCAATCGTGACCTCTACTCGGATTTTTTTAGCGTCAAGTGATGAAGCGTGGCCGATGGTGATGGTTTGATGAGCCTCCTCTTGTCTGGGGGCGTCGTTAAACCTTCGGGGTCTGCTGTACCAGTTCCACTGGTTGCTAGGGTGGTCCCTCTGCGTGGTGGCGTTGCCATCGTTTCTCTTTAGGCTGCTCCCTCTCCGTCTGGGGCTGGAATTTCTCTTGTTTCTGCATACCTTCGCAATGTGTCCCCATTTCTCGCAAAAACAGCATATGGCATCTAAGAATCTGCATTCGGATCGGGGATGGTTTCCCCCGCATCCGGCGCATTGGTAGTTGGCTTTGCGACGCCGCTGGTCCCGTTGCTCATGTTCTGACCGGAGCCTGTGGACTTCTTCTTCCTCGCTGTCTGAGGATGACTCGACGTCTTCGTGATGGGTGGTTGATGTGTACTTGTCTGAAGGTTTCCCAGCATTGTTGGTGGGTTGGCGGTTGGTCCCGCTGGTTCGATGCATTTGCGCTGCCAATTTACGAGTGGCTTTGGCTGCTGTGGCGTCTGCTATGGCATCTGCAAGTGAGATGTCTCCCTTGGCCATGATCTTGCTCTGGACGGTTGGGTCTCTGAGGCCAAGGACGATGCGATCTCTCATGGCTTCTTCGAGGTTGTCGAAGCCACACAAACCACCCAGGTTCCTCAGGTCTGCCACAAAATCCCCAATGCTCTCACCTTCACGTTGGTCCCTCTGGTAGAACTCATGCCTGCGAATGAGAGTTGGCACGGCTGGGGCGTAATGGTTGCGCAGGATGGGAGCAAGGGTGTCCCAATCCATGGTTTTAACTTCAGCTGGCTTTAGCCATCTTAAAAATGGCTGGTCCACAATGGGTTAGAAAAACGGCTCGTTTCTTGCTGGGCGTGGCATCTTTGAGGTTGTTGGACTCCAGGAACATTTGAAATCTGTCCATGTATGAGTCCCAATCTTCGCTAGCTGGATCGAATGGTGCAGGTGGTATAGCGCTGCTGGCCATGTCGCCGTCATTGCGCTCTGTCAGCCACGTGCTCCTTCGGCTAGCTCAATTTAATAGCTTCTGTTGCCTCCGCATCCCGTCCTCGTCGCCAGTGTTATATCTGGGAGGACAGTTCAAGAATGGAGGCAAGACTCAGATAGTAACTAAAGCTCTTTATTTGTGACTTCAGATCTGAGCAACTAACCCCAGCCGCAGCAGCCCCTTATATAGGGCTGGCTGCAGCTAGGCAGCCAATGAAGGCGATTTGAGTTTGCCGCTCTTGGCAGGGCCAATTGCGGCAGCCACTTTACTGGCCAATCGCATCAGTCTATGGCGACCAATCACGATCGGCTTTCAGTGGGCCAATCAGATTTGCAGGCTACGAGCCTGCTAGTCCGGAATAGCAACGTTGAAGAACAAAGAAGAACAAGGACATCCAGAGGGGGAGGAGTTGATTAGAGAAGAAGCCAGCCTCAATGAACAAATGGAGCAACGAACATTAAAACAAGGGAAAAAACATGGAAATTAAAACTTGGAGATTTGAGGGGACAATTAAATAGGCAACTGTTTGGAAAGTCAAAGAAAGAAAAAGGAAACAGCAGAAAAGGGAATTACAGGAGAAAGCTCAAAAGAGGGAAGGGGATAAAAATTGGAATCAGAAATGGAGGGGAAAAATAAAGGGAAAGGGGAATAAGGGAAAGGACCAGAAAAGGAGATAGATAGCTCAAAAAATGAAAAGTTACATGGCTAGAAGACCTAAAGATAATGGGTAAAAAGAATAAGAAAGGGGATTCTGCAAGGTAATGTATAATGGGCTATAAAAACATAGATTTTTTTTTAATGAAATTATTGGAACTAATGTTTTTTTTTCCTATCTGGCTATTTTTAAAGAATGATGGTTAAACTATAATTGGAATAAATGTAAAAGTAGGAAACTATTACAAGAATGTTAATTAAATTAAATGAAATTAACAGTATACCTAAAGTGATTTATGAGAATTGTACTAAAAAATTAATATCAGTTTCTACAAATAGCTGAAAAGATTAATGTATTTGAAATAGTAAATGATTTAGAAGGTAAATTTAGAAGGTAAAGGAAAGAATACCTTTTGGAATCTAACCTAAAATGTATGTATCCTATGTAGTCTTTAGGTGATAAAAATGATTATTTTATGGTAATTTTTAATATAAGTTAAAGGGGAGTAAACTAAATGATGTATAAGATAAAACGGTGGTGCACTAAAAAAGGGAAACTAAGGGGGAAATGTTTGGAATTATTAAAATTAAGATGGAATTTATTGAATAATGAAATAAGAATATGCGATGAAATTGCAAATATGACAGATAAGACTATAAAAGCATAATGAACATAGATCAAGAAACAAGAATTTAAGATATTATATAAAAAGATATTAGTATTGTTGAAAGGCTGGAAAATGCCTTTCTTCTGAGGGCTCGCTTTTCCTGCTGGGAGAACTCCAGTGCAAGGACAAGACAACTGCTTGGAAGCTGGTTTATTTTTCAGGAAGGCAAGAGATAGCAAGAAGTCTGTGTTCCTGGGGCTAGCCATCTTTGTATTATAAACCCCTGATTTTTATACCTTTTTCTCCTTTTGTGTGTGTGTGTGCTTGTGTTTGTATTTCTTAATGTTTTAAATCCTGTTGGGGGTTGTCTTCATTTCCGCCGGAGGGTAAACTCCACGGGGTGGTTTGATTGGATTATCAGTTTCATTCTAATGTTTTCTTATATTTGTTTGGTGGCAATCTCCTGTCTGCTATGGAATTTATTTCGTGTCTTTTGTCTATTTGTTTTGCTGATTTGGCATGACCTGTTGTTTGTAAGGGATTTCTTTTTCTTGTTTCCCTAGCTTTCTTAATTACTTGGCTTTTGTCTAGGGGGCTTCTTTCAATACCTTTTATTAAATCTCTTTTCCTATGCAAGTTTGTTTTATGACTGGCCTGATGTTCCCTTTGGGCTTTTCCTGCTTGGGTGTCACCACTGTCCTCATGAAGTTCCCTTTCCACAGTATAATGAAAGAAAAATGGAATAAGTTAAGATATGAATTGAAAATGGATAAAATAAATGTGAAAAATATAAGAATATTTGTGAAAATTTACAGAAAATGGAAAATGTACTGATTTGATAAGAAACTGTATATGAAAGATAAATATGTAATTATGGTCATGTTTGTATGGAAATATTTAAACCTGAAACCACATTGTTCACCAAAAGAGATGTTTGTAAAAGATAAAAATAAAAAACTTTTTAATTTTTTTTTTACTACTAGTTCTGTGGGTGTGGCTTGGTGGGCGTGGCATGGCATGGCGTGGCGTGGCATGGCATGGCATGGCATGGTGGGCATGGCTTGGTGGGTGTGGCTTGGTGGGTGTGGCTTGGTGGGTATGGCAGGAGAAGGATACTATAAAATCTTCATTCCCACCCCACTCCAGGGAGAATATCAACAATCAAGATGAATATATTATCCAGAATTTTATATTTGTTTCAAACAATTCTAATTAGGCTTGGAAAAGACTATTTTGAAGATTTAAATAAAATTGTGCTGAAATATATATGGCAAAGTAAGAAAGTGAGAATAATGTTAAAACTTTTGCAAGATGCTAGAATAAGAGGAAGATTTGGTTTGCCTAATTGGGAGTTGTATTACCAAGCTACAAATTTGATGTGGGTTAAGGAATGGATAACATTAAGAAATACTAGATTGTTGACACTTCCGGTTTGTCGGCTTCGGTGACAGCAGGGATTCGCCTTCTCTGCGATCCCTGCTGTGCTAGCCGCCTTGGTGCCTCCGATCCTGACGGATTTGGAGGCTAAGGCTGCCCTGTTGGGGCAGCTGAAGAAAGGGGGGATCCGGACGGGGATGAGGAGCATCGCAACCCCCCCCCCAGCCGGCAATAACCCCCTTCTCTCAAGACGGTGCAGCGGTGGTCTTTTATGGGCACCATAAAGAAGCCGGCAATTGGATAAAGAATGCGCAGGAGGGAGAAGGAGTTTTTTTTTAAAGAAAGTTTTTTCTTGGTCGAACTGGGACCTTAAGGACGTATTTAACACCTGGGAAAGTAATGACTTGGAAGCTATAATGTTCCCGATTGATGTTTTCAGCTGCGAAGAAAAGTGATGAAAAGGGGAAGTTACTCTCCCTCCCTTATGGAATTAACAAATGGACAAGGGAAACTAGCCTTTTGATAGAAGGTAAAACCTAAACTCCTTTGTTATAAGTGGGAAGGGAGAGGCTTGGGAAAACAAATCTTTACTCTAAGATTTTGCTGGAGGAGATGCCTTGAAGATAAAGAGAATAGAAATTAATTCTAAGAAAGATTTAAAGCACAGATTGGACGTTTCTGCTTTCCCTAATTTGACTACACTCCTAGAAGAGAAACTGTAAAAAGAAGAAGCTTGTACTCTGCCTGGACTGTTTGATGACTGTGGGATTTTGGGACTTTTGGGAACTGTTTTAAGTTTGGAAATAATTGATTGGCTTAATAAGAAGAAGAGGATACAGAAAGAGAAGAAGAAACAGTTCAAAATGGCTCTATCTCTTGATGAATTAAAAAAACAATATTTAAAAATAAAGAAAGAAGGCAAAGATGTTATGGGAGAAGCCCTTTGTTTTCTAGATATGGCGCTTGTCATGTGTCAGCAAATTAAACAACAGCTGGAAGAAGCCGAGGAAGAAGAAGCCATTTTTAATGAACTAAACGGTGTGACTAAGAAAGAAAGGAGAAAGAGAGGAGCGAAAAGGAAGGACTTAAGAAATAAAAAAATGTTTATGAAAGAGAAAAAGAAGATGCAAAAACAACAGAATGCTAGAAAGCAAAAGGAAAGAGGAATGCAACAGAAAGGGGAAATCAAGAAGGCAGAGGTTTGGAGAGGAGGGGGTAAAAAGTTTAGGCGGGCTAAGAAGGAAAGGGAAAAGGGGGAAAAAGGTTACAAAGGTATAAGACAAGATGGAGAAAAGGAAATTTTTTTTAGGGATAATGGGTAATATATGGGATTTTTTTTTTTTAAAAAAAAAGGGGGATTCTGCAAAGTACACATGAGTATTGTAATAGTGGTATTTGTATTATAAGTAGATAATCAGAACTTTTTAAGATCTAATAAAAGACTAAAATATCAAGGTATAACTTTAAAAGGTTTAATAATGAATGATAATAAGTTTTAATAAAATACTAAAGGGAATGTTTAAAATATTCGTTTGAATATAGAGTTTAATGGATTAATGTGTTGATTGTTATGGATTTATTATTGTAGTATTGGTTTCTGAAATAGTAGAATGTACTATTCTGATTGGGATTTAGGTGTTATTTTAAATTTTAACTTAGGGGAATGATAGAAAGGCATCATACTCCGATTAGTGATTCCAGGGGAAACTATTCTTTCTTAAATTGGAAATGAGACAGATATAAATGGAGAAATGGACAAAAGATATAAATTTTTTTTTTTTAAAAAAAAAGCAAGATTAAATATATAAAACAGAATTAAGATGAGGCAAAAGTGGAGAGGAGTTATATAATAGATATAGAATGGTAAATAAGATGGGTAGTGGTATATAAGAAGAGCATGAATTCAATTGAAGTCCATACAAAAAGTGGTAATCTGGGGCCAAGTTACTTTCTAGAAGAAAGTTTTAAGTTTTTATGTCTATGTCTTATGTGTGTGTGTTTAATTAAGAATTAAATAATAAAACCTCGGAGGAAGACTAGATGAGAATAATTATAAACAAGCCAGAGGAAAATATAAAGTTGATGACTGGATAGCAGATAAATCAGAAAGGAAATATGATTGAATAATGATTAAAGAGAAACAATGTGGAATTTGGTAAAGGGAATTTACGTGTTTATATGGAAATGGGATAAATTATAAGTACGTGATATAAAGCAATATGTTACCTGCCTTGTAAGGATCTACAATGGAAAGAGTTTTTATGTTTTTAATGTTTAATGATGTTTTGTTTTGTTTGTTTGTTTGTAAAATCAATAAAACTTGTTTTAAAAAAAAGAAATACTAGATTTTTGACATTAGAAGGACATGAACTGTTGTTGGGGTGGCATGTTTTTTTATGGTATAAAGGAACTAAAACACAGGGGTACTTTAGAAGACATTATATATGGGAGTCTCTGTGGTTAAACTGGGAGAAGATTAAAAGACAATGTTATTTGAAAATTCCAGTCTGGTATTGACTGGAATATTGAAGCATTTTCTTATCCTATAATATACAAAAGGGGACAAACAGTTAGATATGGTGAAATATTGAATGAAAAGGGTGAACTTAAATCTATACAAAAATTAGAGGAACAAGGTATAAAGATGAATTGGTTTTCATATGCGCAAATACATTCAAGGTATGATAAAGATTCTAAAACAGAAGGTTTCTATGACTGATTTAGATAAGATTTTGACAGGTACTGATGAAAAGGTGATTAAAAAATTGTATGGATATTTATTAGAAATTAAACTAGAAGAAGAACGAGTTAAAGAAACTATGATTGCTTGGGGAAAGAATTTTGGATATGGGATTGATCTAGAGAAATGGCAAAAATTGTGGTCTCAAAATTATAAAATGACAAATTATAAAATGATCACTAGAACATTTCTGCACAGGGTGCAGCCAGCTCATTAAGGAACATTCATGATTTTGCTCAAGGGCATCGGAGAAGGCATATTTTATGACAGAGTAAGAATCATTTATAGGAGCAGGAAGTAAACAAAGAATCAGATCTGCTGGTTTGGAATGAAAGAGCACAAAATGTTTGCCCTGACTTGGAACCTCAAGCATCTGAAATGAGTGTGCATTTTTCAGATTTATGTCACAGAGTCATTTCAAAACAGCAAGGAGAGTAATCATTTGGATATGCGTGGCCATGAAGAATGCTAAATCTGAGTCCTGCTCACTAAGAGTTTCACACTTGTTGAACCAATTAGGAACAGCCAGATGTTAAAATTAGCAGAGATCATTGCTCAGGCCTGCTAAAAGTCCCCTCAAATGGGAGGAGAAATGTTTGTCAAAAATGTTTAATCTACAAACCATTCTTTTTTCATTCTGGAAGCAAAGTGGTCTAATTACCACAAAACTTCAAAATAACTTTAGTTCTATAAATGAAGGAGTGTTTTCAGGCAAATTATACCATAAGGCCAATTGTTACTAAATGTTGCCAAGATAAAAATATGCTCTTATCTTACATTTCTTGAATACTATATAAGGGTTTGGCGGGAGGGAGGGAAGAAGGAAGGAAGGAAGGAAGGAAGGAAGGAAGGAAGGAATTTTCAGTACTCCCTGCCAGACTCACTGGAGAAATTGGCAGGAAGTCAGAACCTACTCTTACTTCCACTGATTATTTTTTTTTGCCTGCCCCAGGTTATTCTGTTCTCTCTTTACGTAAGGAAATATCTCAGGCATTGCGACCTAATAAGGCACCACTGCTAGCAATTTATGGTTAGTACAAGATCTAACAACGAAAGATATGTTTTTTCCTATAGAAAATGATATTCAACCAAAATGGATGAGGAGTTAAACCATCTCCAAGTCCTATCAAGGAAGAAAATACCATATTAACCCAAATTTATGTCAGACAAAGTATTTCTAAGATGTTTTCTATATACCAAACTGATAGAATTCAATCAAATTCCTTTGGAACTACAGAAAACTTGGATTTAGCAAGGTTTGTATATTTGAGTACTTAATGTTTTACTGTTAATAGAAAATGAATTCTATTGTATTTAATACAACTTACTTCTGCAATAACATGATCAGGAGGTTTCATTATTGCCTATTCTTCAGGTGTAATTTAAATAATAAAATAAGGATTTAAAACAACTTATTTGCATGTTTAACCACATTGTGGTTAAATCATCTAATATAAATCTGACAGATGTTAAATAGTATTTTTTTCAAAAACATCCAAATTTATTTTGTTTTATTATTTCCTTGCTGTATAATTCTGATGTCTTTATATAGCAATCAGACAGTCAAATTTAATTCTGTTTATATCAAGCAATACCCCCCCCCAAAAAAAGGTGGAAAAAAGCCCGGCTTGATTTTCCAAAAGCTTCTCTATTTTTCTACCAGGTTCTTAATACTGAAATCCTCACTTAATAGCTTTTTGATTAAATGAGTATGTTGCCATTATTGTTTTATAACCCCACTGACATTCTCTCTACCTCCAGCTCTGTTAGATGTTAACAGCCTCCTTAAATGAGAAGCCTGATCTTATTTGATTTTATCTGGAAATAACACTCTGAGTTCCAGGAGATTTACTTGTGTCTTTATGTGGATTGGATTACAGCCTTAGATTTTTTTCCCCCCACAATGCTGCCATTTTTAAAATATATTATTCCCAGTGGCTTAAAAGAAATCTAGAAATAAACTGTGTCATCTTTCTATTTTCAATTTGTACAGCTTTCAGAACAAAATTGGAATATGTCTAAAAGAAAGAGAAAGAAAAAAACAAGCAGACAGTACTATACAATATGTTTGAGTATGTGCTCCAAAACCAACACCACCACTGTTTTTATACATTATATTGTATTGAGCAGCTAAACTGTTTTATTTCCAGTTCAACTGTAGTGTAATCCAAAGAGGAAGGAAAAAGTATTTCCATTTTGCAATGATAAAACTCAAGGGAGTTTCAGGTCATTTTTTCTTTATGAAAAATTCCTTCCTTTTTCTACCTATTTATGGGCTTTAGCAGATGCAGCATTTTGTTCATAACTGCTTAAGGAGTGTTATGATAGCTTGGAATTGGTCTGAGATATAAAATAGAACCAGTACCCTAAAGAATTCATGTAAAAATTCAACCAGGATTAATCTGGTCTACTGTGACTCTATTTTTTACTGAGGCAAAGGGAATTGAGGTGACATTCATAAGACTTCTATATTTTTTTTCCTCTTCACTAGCATACCAATATCATACCAATAATCCATAAGCAAGATACCAGGCTGCTTTTAAAAATGAAATATGACTTTCAAGGGGGGGGGGGGCAATTTATTTCCCTGTCACTTTTTTTTCTTTTTGGATCCAGGCTTTCTTTTTTACTCTGACCATTACTTCCTGCATGCAATCTACAACAATCCTCCCACGTATGACTGTATGACTGTGACCTTGTTGCTTGTATCCTAACAATTTTTATTTCCTAGTATGACGATTGCTTATTGCACCCTATGACTATTATTAAGTGTTGTACCTTCTGATTCTTGACTCTTGATGAATGTATATTTTCTTTTATGTACACCGAGAGCATATACACCAAGATAAATTCCTTGTGTGTCCAATCACACTTGGCCAATAAAGAATTCTATTCTATTATGTTCCTGTTGCCTAATTACAGTCTTTATTAATAATGCACCTTGTGTCTTTCACATTCTAACCACCCCATACTACACCTGCATAGTTAACATAATTAGGCAAAATTACAAATGTGTTTTTTTCTAGGAAATGGCTGAGCAATGTACCAAAGTGGATGAACTTTATAATAGCTGCTCGGTTTTGTTTTGTATCTTCAAATGATCAGATGAATATATATTGGAAATATTGACTGAAGGAATGCAAAAAATACTCTCCGGTATGTAGTAGGAGGTAAAGGGATTCTATTGCTCTGGTTTTGAGGTCAACCATGAAGAAATTACTTTCTTGCACTTTACTATTGGTCAATTGGAGACAGAAAATGACTGGCTCGTTTTTTTCCATACCAAGACTCTGATTTCATAGTCAGCAAAAGTGAGACCAATCCAAATTAATTTCAGTTTTTCCCATGTCTTCATTCCTTCACTAACTTCTTTTAGACAAAGATTATCCATATCAATAGACATAATCAAGGACAGGGTAATATTGTAGTTACCAACTTTGGCTACATTCTTCACAGATCTTTAATATTTCTGGGTTTCTTTTTAACATTTAGTATTGTTCTGTAAGTTTCAATATTAGTTGACATCAGGCTTTTTTATTATTTTTCTCTCTATTATCCAGTTTATAAAATCATCTCTTATCTTTTATGACATGTAATTGCCAGAATAACCAAAATAAGTCTGAGAAGTTCTTTATTTTTCATAGTTAGTTTCAAAATCTTATAGGAAAAGTGAATACTCAAAAGCCAAATTTTACAAAGAAAAACTCAAAGATTTGGATACATGACATTTTCAAATATCTGAAGGATCACAGAACTCCCCTTCACTACAAGTTTTAGGAAGGGATTTGTGTCCACTTATCAGGAATAATGGTATTTCCTACACTACTAAGGGATGCTATATATCACATATGTTCAGTAAAAATTTGTTTTGTCATGATTTATTGATAGACCAGTTTATTGAATTTGTACAAAACAGTTAACCATAAATAGAGGTCTAGAAAGTAAAATGGCTACTTACATACTAAGCCTCTATTATTTAGTGTGTGAGTGAACGCTATTATGATTCTGTTGTTTTAATCTGATTGATTTCCAATGAATTCTGCCCAGTGTAATGCTCTCTTGCATATATATGCATATATTCTGCACAAATCCTATTACTGGTTCCCCTGTGGGAAAAAGTATGAACAGCTGTATTCGCATGCAAGGTATCTGCCTAGATCTTCATATGTTTTTGAAGTAGTAAGCTACACAGAGGTTAATTAACCTCTTATTCCTGATTAGCTAAAATTTGCCTCAAATAATAAAAGCATGTTTTTATGTTTCAGTGGTCAGTAATCAATTTCCTAACAAAGGCCAAGCTATCATACTAGAAATGAAATTTCACTAATTTCTGAAATGAAAGGGGGAAAGGGTTTTTTTTTTACTTTTAAATTTCTCCAAGCTTCATTTCTATACATATAACCAAGGTATTTTTAACTAGCAACTGACCTTTTAAAATGCCTTCTCTAATATGCATAACATTAATTCTTATGCAATTGTAGGCTGATATTATAATATGAAGAAATGGTATGATTATGCTGATGATTTGATATAAGAGGCTCAGTGAACTTTACTTTGGACACATGATCATCAGTTGATACCTTTCATATGCAATCAGTCATCCTGTAAATCAAAGAGAAACTGTACTTCAAAAAGAACAGCAGATAAGGAAGCAAGTTCATTGCCTTTAAAGATTATATTCCTTTTAGAATTGCTTTCAATTTGTGAGGAAAATACCTCAAGAGTTTGTAAGCACCTCACATGAATCTTCAGATGTATTAGAGAGACTTTGAAGTTAGCTGAAAGCAAAATGAATATCTCTTACCTTCTCATAGTTTTATGGAAAGGCAGAATGGCTTCATCAGTTATAAGAACCATTTTGGCTTCCCACCAAAATCTATAATACATCTGCACTGCACAGGAAGATACTAACCTCTTTATAGAAGGTGGTGACTTTGAGACTACAAATGTTATCAATCAGTCAATCATTAAGATATGCTTGTTACATAGCCTAGACCTGAAATATCAGGTAAAGGACACATTATCATGAAGTAAATCTATCCGTGTGATTGCTAAAAAATTAACAAAATCTTGATGGCACATAATCAATCACACAATAATTACAGAATGACAATCAGATAAATTAACAATTACTTAACAATGTGATGAAAACATTTGTTCATATTCTATACTGTAGAAGCATGTAACATGATGGTTTAGGAGAGTTAAAAGAAACACAATACCAATAGCCTCAAAATTCTGATAATTATATTGCATCTCTTTTCATAAACTACATACATCTGATAAATGTATGATATTTGGATACCATGAATCCAGGGATTTCCTTTCTATTTGAGCAGTAAAACCAGATTTGTCATAAATACTATCAAAACAATGGACATTCAGGTACACACAATCTTTTTAAAGGAATACACATGTTTGAACCTGACTTTGTATATTATACTATAACTGTGTTTTAGATATCTTCTCAAAAATGTAATTTTAAAATAGAAAACCTAAAAATGATGCAGTATAAAATAGATCAGGCCTCAATATCCTTTTGTTTTATTGACAAATACAGCCGTTATAAAATTATACAGCAGCAGACCAAAAAGGAATAAAATTATATTTAGCCAATTTCCATAGAACTAGCAAATTTTATTTGAGGAAAAAAAGACTGATTCTTCCAGGATTGTAGGCAGATTCTTTAAATCTATTTTTATCTAATTAATGTTGGATCTGCTTGTCCAGATGATATAAAAGATGACTTAAATTATTTGAAGTCTCTACTAGAACTACAGATTATTGAAACAAATTTTGCTTGGCCATGAACATACAATGAGCACTAATTTATTTTTCAAAGTTGCAATGTTAGAGTTTTATCTCAACTAAAAGTTATTAAAAGCATATTATTTTATAGAACTGTCATGTTTTTCACTTCTGTGAAGCCTGTACTTCATTCTGTTTTTTACCTGTATCTAAAAACTTCATTTGTCGTGTTGAGCGACCGGTCTGTTGTTTCGCCTTTCTGGTTGATTGCTGAATTCCTCTCAGAGAATAACCCTCGCCAGGGTGAGATTTAAAGTAGCCCTCACAAGGGCGAGACAGTGGGACCCTCGCAAGGGTGAATTAGTCCTCGCAAGGACGAAGTTTAAAGTAACCCTCGCAAGGGTGAGAAAATAGCCCTCGCAAGGGCGAGATAGAGTGGGACCCTCGCAAGGGTGAGGCTAGGCAAGACTCTCACAAGAGTGACTGCCAAGCAAGCACAAGAAATAAAACACACAAAACACAAGAGATCTTAAAATGAGGCAACACTTTGAGCCTGGGGGAGATGGGATTCCCTGGCTGCCCTGGAACAGATGGAAATGTCCGGGCTTCTGCTTCTTCTGCTCCTTTCTCCTCCCCCAGGCTTTTTTTCTGTCCTCTTTTATTGTGCTAATCCAAGGGAGGGGGTGAGAGAGGAAATTTACAGAAAGGTAAAGAGACACAATGTTAATCTTTTTAGACCAGTTTACGTGACATGAGCCACATACTCTATAGCTGCTATTTTGTAACTGCTATAGACAGGCATATCTTCTTGGAATACACATTCTTGTCTGGGGTTATTCTTTTATTTAACTTCCTTCCTGTCAGTGCTTTCCTGCTGAGCTGAATACGTGCTTTCCAGCAAGATTTCTTCTTGTGGAAAAATACAAGACAGAACCAATGCAAAATAGTCACATTCATTTCCAAAATATAATGCAAGTTGTTGCAATGAATGTGTGAATTTCCTCAATTTTCTTCGCACTATGAGAACTAAAATAATAAATTGTTTTTAAATAATGGAAAATATTAAGACAAGCAACTAAAGAAAGTAGCAACATATGCCACATTTGATATAAAAAAAAATAAACCATTTCTCATCTGTATCAACATTCTGCCACAATTGAAATTAAGGGTCTAAATGAAAACAGATAAAAGATTTTTTTCAAAAACAACACAGGTTTAAAGTAAATAAGCTCATGGCATTAAATGAGCTATAAATAGATTAGGAGAACACTTGCATGCTGGCACTTATGAATAAGTGTTCTTCAAAGGTTCTTCAAAGGTTCTTAAACTTATGAAAAGGGTATTTCATGTACACCAGTCTATAAATCTTTTGGATTAGACCAGGGGTGGGATTCAAACTTTTTAACAACCGGTTCTGTGGGCATGGCTTAGGTGGTGGGCATGGCTTGGTGGTCATGTTATTGGCTGGGGGTGCCCAACTCAATATCACTCAAGGCACACATCTCCTCACCTGGCCTCTCATGACTGTGGGGATGCTGTAACAGTCTTAAGTGTGAAAAACGGTCATAAGTCACTTTTTTCAGTGCCATTGTAACTTTGAATGGTCATTCCACACAAGCAAAGTACCAGCAAAGGAGGGGAAAGAAACTCCAGAGAAGTTCCAGAGACAGGAAGTCTAGTCCTGCCAAGAATGTAATAAGGGTTAATGGAGAGGCAGTTTCTGCAAGCAATACCAGAATGTTTCCTTCCTGCCTTCCTTACAGGATTAGGCCAGTAATTTCTTCTAACAACTGGTTCTCTGAACTACTTAGAATATTAACAACCTGTTCTAGCAAATAGGTGAGAACTGGTAGAATCTCACCCCTGGATTAGACCAAATCTCAACCAGAGAGTTCAAGAAATCCATAAGCAAAAATAAAGGCAACAATTTATTGTTCAAAAGCTTCCCTGTCATAACTTTTCTGAACATGTACTATATTTGACTTCATCCTGCCATGTGATAGATGTAGAAATGTAGGATAGGTGAATAAAACAATGGTTTTAGTTGACATAGATAGCACTGTTTGTAAGATTATTCCTGGAGTTAGTAATTGAGTTGGAATAGTTGATTGGTGGGGTTATTTTGGGGGCATAGGGGGAGGAAAGGGTAAAATCCAGAAAAGCTAAGGAAAAGAAAAGCCTGCCTGCCTGCCTTCCTTCCTTCCTTCCTTCCTTCCTTCCTTCCTTCCTTCCTTCCTTCCTTCCTTCCTT
>NW_020769322.1:5330386-5387839 GCF_900518735.1 Pseudonaja textilis | reverse complement strand
CTTCCTTCCTTCCTTCCTTCCTTCCTTCCTTCCTTCCTTCCTTCCTTGTCTTACAGTGTTTGGAACAGGCAAGAGAGACAAAGGTGATGTTCCAAATGTGCTTTTATTGCATTGTTAGAACTTCTGATTCAGTACAGGTCTTTTGTTATTCTTATTCCTGAGATTTACTTCACTCTAGGATCTCAAAGCAATGCATAATACACTTTGTTGTTCCATTTTTGCTCATAAACTATCCCTCACTAATCTGAATTATTCCATGTGTTTATCTCCCACCAAGCCCAATTAGCTGTGCTGCCCATAAGTATGATGAGTGTTGTAGGATGCAAATAAAACTGAGGAAAGGAGTCTCAAATCAACCCAATGTTGATTCAGTTAAACATAATAATTCTTTTTCTTTTTAATAATACATTTCACAATCATATCAGAAGAATCACAGAGATTAATGAGTTATGTAAATACAGCAACATTATACACTGCTCAAAAAAATAAAGGGAACACTTAAACAACACAATGTAACTCCAAGTCAATCACGCTTCTGTGAAATAAAACTGTCCACTTAGGTAGCAACACTGATTGAATCAATTTTACATACTGTTGTGCAAATGGAATAGACAACAGGTGGAAAGCATAGGCAGTTAGCAAGACATCCCCAATAAAGGAGAGGTTCTGCAGGTGGTGACCACAGACCACTTCTCAGTTCCTATGCTTTCTGGCTGATGGTTTGGTCACTTTTGAATTCTGGCGGTGCTGTCACTCTAGTGGTAACATGAGACGGAGTCTACAACCCACACGAGTGGCTCGGGAAGTGCAGCTCATCCAGGATGACATTATCAATGTGAGCTATGGCAAGAAGGTTTGCTGTGTCTGTCAGCATAGTGTCCAGAGCATGGAGGCACTACCAGGAAACAAGCCAGTACATCAGGAGATGTGGAGGAGGCCATAGGAGGGCAACAACCCAGCATCAGGACCACTACCTCCGCCTTTGTGCAAGGAGGAACAGGGGGAACACTGCCAGAGCCCTGCAAAATGACCTCCAGCGGGCCACAAATGTGCATGTGGCTGCTCAAACCATCAGAAACAGACTCCATGAGGATGGTATGAGGGCCCGACATCCACAGGTGGGGGTTGTGCTTACAGCCCAACACCGTGCAGAACATTTGGCATTTGCCAGAGAACACCAAGATTGGCAAATTCACCACTGGAGCCCTGTGCTCTTCACAGATGAAAGCAGGTTCACACTGAGCACATCTGACAGATATGACAGGGTCTGGAGATGCTGTGGAAAACGTTCTGCTGCCTGCAACATCCTCCAGCATGACCAGTTTGGCAGTGAGTCAGTAATGGGGTGGGGTGGCATTTCTTTAGGGGGCCGCACAGCCCTCCATGTGCTCGCCAGAGGTAGCCTAACTGCCATTAGGTACCGAGATGAGATCCTCAGACCCCTTCTGAGACCATATGCTGGTGCGGTTGGCCCTGGGTTCCTCCTAATGCAAGACAATGCTAGACCTCATGTGGCTGGAGTGTGTCAGCAGTTCCTACAAGACAAAGGCATTGATGCTATGGACTGGCCCGCCCATTCCCCAGACCTGAATCCAATTGAGCACATCTGGGACATCATGTCTCGCTCCATCTACCAACGCCACGTTGCACCACAGACTGTCCAGGAGTTGGGGGAAGCTTTAGTCCAGATGTGGGAGGAGATCCCTCAGGAAACCATCTGCCATCTCTTCAGGAGCATGCCCAGGTATTGTAGGGTGGTCATACAGGCACGTGGAGGCCACACACACTACTGAGCTTCATTTTGACTTGTTTTAAGGACATTACATCAAAGTTGGATCAGCCTGTAGTGTTTTTTTTTTTCACTTTAATTTTGAGTGTAACTCCAAATCCAGACCTCCATGGGTTGCTAAATTTGATTTCCATTAATAATTTTTGTGTGATTTTGTTGTCAGCACATTCAACTATGTAATGAACAAAGTATTTAATAAGAATATTTCATTCATTCAGATCTAGGATGACCTATTTTTGTGTTCCCTTTATTTTTTTGAGGAGTGTATATTCTGTCAGAAAACAAAATATTACTGAAACGGAGAATCATTTATAACTTTGAAGGTATTCATGGTTTTTGGTAATTGCAATGATTAAAACTGGTAAAAAAATTCATTCTGAACTTAATTGTTTTTCAAGGTATGATGGAAATTATTCAAATTCAAAACTTCAAGAACAGCCTATCTTATTAAAACTGTCTAAGAAAAAGCCTAGGCTTGGGCGTAGCTGTATTTAAAATAAAAAATATGTCTCACATGAGAATTAAACATTTATTGTATTGGAACAAAATATCATCACTTACATATCTGACTAGTCTAGCTAGATGCAGAAACACACTGTTTTCTTTTTAAAGAATAAATAGGAAGAGATAGAGCAATTGTGCTAGAAAGAATTTCTGATGTGTCAATTAAAAGCAGCATTTCAACAGCAGCAAAATGACTATTTCACAGACACTAGCAAGAAAGACTTAAACTTTCACTCTGTGTTGGGATCAAGACAAAAAATTACTAAGATATAGTACAGAGAAATATGTAACTACCCAAGAAATACATCACCAGAGTTTCCTAACTTTTTTTTTCTTTTTTCTGCCTTTTGGGGTAAATGGCTGAGAGAGTGACTAACCCAAAGTAACCCAGATGGCTTTCATGCTGATATCTGTTTTAAAAAGTGCTTTGATCCATTTCTGAAACAATCTGTGCAGAATATTGCAAAAATGAACTCAAAGGGGATTTGTGTTTTCATGTCACTTGCATATACAAAATAGAGATCCGACAGGAAGAAGAGATGCGGAAACTTTACAAAACCAAGAAGCAATCTGAGATAAAAAAAATTTCTGGAAGCCTCCTATGCATTATTCTGTTAACATGCATTGATAAAAATAACTTGCTGGTTACAATTTCACTGACAGTTTCAGAACATTGTTATTATTAGTTATTGTGTTTATTAATTTTTCTTAATAATTAATTTTAGGGCATGGGATTTGAGGTGTTAGTATGAACCCATAATGTGCTATGTTGTTTAGATTGCTTTAGAACATTGGATGCTCTCTCTGTATTGTTATGTTTTAAACTATCTTATGCATGCTTTTTTTTTTTTACTCATTGTAACTCAAGAGTTGCTTTGTGAAATGGAGAGCTATATAAACTTTGGAGAATTTGGCACAAAATTTCAATCAATAAATAAAACTAATAATTGAAAGATTTTATTGAACATCTCCTTGACTGCCTTTCTTTGGATGGGGGTGGGGCAGAAAACCAAACAATATAAAAAGGAAAAAAGAAAGCTTATCTAATTTTCACTTCCTGGATTAATTTTGAATTTGGGGATTACTTATTTAAATTGCACATGCAGTTTCCAGTTCCCAAAATATTCTAAGCTGCATAAATGCCGTAAATATATGTTTTAATGTAATTTATGAAAAAAAATGTTATTTTGAAGGGAACAGACAACTAGAAATATACAATTGATAAAGAATATATTCAAAATGTCATTACTAAATATAAAGTATGAGCTGTTTATTTTTAAACAATATAGTGAGGAAATAAATTCAAAAGGTTAGTATTATTGTGGGGAGAGACAAACTGTCTTGTTGCTATTTTCTGTCATTTCTACTGTTAATACCATTATTTTTATAACAGCAGAACTTTAAATGATTTCCCAGATATTATTAAGTAAAAATGGAGCTATGGGCAAACATGAAATGTGACACTTTACTATCTTTTTCTTTATTATAAATACATTTGTATGTGAACCTGTATGTTTGTTTGTTTGAGTTCATGCATACACTTGATTCTTCAAGGTCATGAGAATGCTTATGAGTATGTCCAGCTTTTTTGCTGATCATTTTGCATTTCCCAGCATGTTATACATTAGGATAACAATTTTCTTCGTGAAAGATTTCAGCATTATACTATTAAGAAGTAAACCTTTCGAGAACATGTAAGTACAGAAAGAACTATATGATATTTGTTCACCAGATATAATTCAAAGTTCTCTTCATAGATGGCAGGTCTTTTTTATGTGAAAGAATGTGCACTGCTTAATTAGATTTTCACATAACAAAGCATCAGTGACCCACACAGCTGAGAAACTGCATCTCTGAAGGAAGGCTTCCCAAAGTGTGCATCATAAAAAATGTTATATTTCATTTTAAGCACAAGTGATTATCTAGGGGGAATAATTACACACTCTTTATTGCATCTATGATGTCTCCTGAACTTTTAAGATGTTAATTGAAGTCCAGATAATCCCCCATAAGACCAAATTAAGCACTCTCTTTACTGTCTGAGAAATTTATTTCTCTTGTAGTCATATTACTTGCCTTCATGTAAGTGCAAATATAGTCCTCACAATCTTAAAGACTTTTGACAGTTGACTTATATTTCCTTTGCTTTGAAAAAGTTTTTCATCTGTGAATTTTCTTCATTTTTTTCAGTACAAGTTCTCTTCAGGAGAGAATATTTGAGGCTAATAATTATTTTTCCATTAACATACTCAAAATTCATATAAAGCAGTATATATTTTGACAAAAATATTAAATGACACATGAGGAAATCAATGTTATACAGGCCAACCCTATATACAGGCCAGTTCTGGTCAAGGCTAGGATTTCATCCACCTCTCTCACAAAGGGCATTTGTGAGAAGTTATCTACTAGATATGAAAGAAGAAAAACTATAACAACCTCATGAGTATTTGACAGAAGTCTGACAGGGTTGTGTCTCATTTCTGCACCAAGAACTTCTCTGTATATGCAATTAAAAATAAGGAAGCATTTATTGAAAACTTCTTGTGAAACTTTGGCTATTGTCCAAAATTAAAAATTCACTCTGAAAAATTCATGTCTTTTTATATTTTGTCTTTATCTTTTTTGATGATGGGTAGAGCAATAGTTTATATTTCAAGGAACCATTATATTTATATTTTGCCTTCTATTCTGGAGTTCCAGGTAAGATATATGGGGAAATCCTTCTCCTATGTCTTCCTGCCTGCCAGCCTGTCACTTGAGCACCATCACTTGAAACTTTGAAGAAAAGATTGGACTCCCATATGTCAGAAATGGTGTAGGGTCTCCTGCTTGGGCAGAGGGTTGGACTAGATGACCTACAAGGTCCCTCCCAACTCTGATTATCTGTTATCTGCCTGCCTGCCTGTCCCCCCCTCTCTTTCTCTCTCTCTCTCTCACCCTGTGTGTGTGTGTGTGTGTGTGTGTGTGTGTGTGTGTGTGTGTGTATGCACGTGCATACATATGCATTTAAAGTTAACCTCATATTTATGGTTTTATTTTGTTTATCAAGTTGCAGCTGCTGCTTGAAAAATATTTTTACAATATTATAATCCATCTTGGGTATTTGAAAACACATTTAATCTGTAATCTTATAAATATTTTCCTGGTCTTTGAATTGAGGTCATTGAGATTTTCTTCTGAAAAGACATGCATTTCTACCAACTTTCCACAGAAAAATTACCCTATATTTTTCTATTAAATTTTATTCAATTTGATGAAAGAGAAATTGCTTTTTTTGCCTGAGTTCAAGAGAAATGGTCATGATCATGAACAGACTTTTGTATTTTTGAATATACATAGTTATGTGGGGCCAAAAACTTTATGAGAATATCCTGTGTTTTAGGCTATCTCCCCTCCAGTGACTTGCATTCTGTCTTCTCATTTTTCAATTAATCTCAAAGGAAAAGCTCACAAAGGAACTTACTCCTCTGGGCTGTTCAGACTGAGAAGTATGGCAGCTAGAAATACCATCAGAAAAGAATATATGTAGCTCTGTGTTGAACTATGGAGTCCTTGGTGCTTTCTCAACTTCAGAGAGCACCAAGGACTCCACAGAAAGAAATTCTTCAGGTGACTAGAAAGACATGGAATAAAAAACAGCAGCAGTAGAGCCTTACACTTACAACAATAATTATAATTCCAAAGTACTAAGAAGAATTCAAAAGAAATTGTCAAGAAGCCTAAGAAAAATGGTAACATACACACCCAATAAACCTTTTTCACAAGAAAGAAAACTTTTGAAAAATGACAAAGTAGATTTTGATATTTATCCCCACTGTCAGTAAGAAAATATGCATGTAAACATAATGTTATTTTCTTGTACTAGTTTT
Source organism: Pseudonaja textilis (assembly GCF_900518735.1). The sequence goes on along the minus strand of NW_020769322.1, from coordinate 5,381,674 downwards.
ATTTGTATGATTTATCTAGAGCCTTAGTCTTGATAAGTGACACACAGTTTTAAGTGACACACAGGTAAAATAGAAAAAAAATAACATTGAGATAAATTAGAAAGTGACACTTTTGTGGTGATTATTCAATGAGATCTCATGATTGATAACAGTTATTAATTTTTTTTTTACTAAGCTTTATATCTTTAAAATAAGAATTATTTATGAAATTTTATCAAACTACATATTATGGTTGGGAAATAGCTCTCTTTTATATAACCTTATTCAATAAAGGAAATAAAAAATGAAGCTGAATGTCAACTCTGAAGTGAACCTGGCTGAAGTCATCTTGTGCTGCCTCACAGTCAAAACAAAAAGTTTTCCTGTGGGAACCAAGATCATCATAACAGGGGCTGTTGAAGGAGAGGAGTAGTGACCAAGCAGCCTGCCAGCTATATTCATTGGACAATGTGACCAGTGACATCTGGGAGGGGGGATTTATAGGTTAATGCTCTTTTAATTAGGTGAAAACTGCAGGAAACATTTAGAGTTGGCTGTGCTGAGTGTTGTGGTCCACTGGCAGCCTGTGGAACTGGCAGCAGAGTTGGACAGTGGGCCAGTCCTGGCCAGCAGAGTTGAATATGGGCCAGTCCTGAAGTCTGGGGAGGACTCAGATGAGGGATCTGCATCTGACACAGAGATGGGGCCAGGGCCATCTGAGAGTTATGTGCTGACTCTGGAGCCTCCAGAATCTGACATCAGTGAGGCAGAGGAACAGGGGGAGCCTGTTCCCAGTGCGTGCTTGTGCAGAGCTGCCAGATGGCAAGAACAGTTAAGACAGAAGGGGCAATTTGGGAGTAAGGCATGGAGATGATTGGCCCCTCCAATAAGACATAAAGGTGGAAGAAAGGGACATGAACCTTTGCAGGAATCAACTTTGTTCATTCTGGTCAGTTTAAAATCTGAAGCTCAATGTTGAGTTTGTGCTCCATTTGGCCTCATACAGCTCATTGGCAATTTAGTCATTGGCAGCATTTTAAGGGAGATAAAGGTGGGTGCTTATCAGCCTTATCCCAAAAGACTGTGACAGATTTCTGTTGGACTATTCATAAACTGTTTCGGACTCATTATGGACTGTGAATGCATATAATTCACAGCTGTTGAAATAAAAACAAGGTTTTTGGGAACAGCATGTGATTGTTACTGTCTCAGGAAGCCTTGGTCAGAACATTGATATGATGCATCCAATAAACATGTTCTTTGACGAATCTACCTGCCTCAGAGTTCTGCTTTCAATGGGTGTATTACTCAGAATGCTGACACTGAAATTATGACATACTTTCTGTTCTTTGTTTGCCCAGGAAGGGTTCTGGTAACATTTTCATGAATTGAATCTTGAATTTTGAGTGCATATTATCCCAGGGCACAAATCTGAACAACAATAAAAAATAATCAAGGAAAATTATAATACAGGTAAACTTTCAAAGTTCAGTTTTTAAATAGTGGCATTTGGCACAGCCATTGACAAAAATGAAAAACACATCACATAATCATATAGCACCTTGGGAACTCAAAGCTATTTCATGAAAATAGTTTTATTTTTACATTAGTTGGAAATAACAACGCAGATATGAAAACAGTTGCTGTCAAATTCACAGTAGTAAGTCTTTGCTTTCATTTGCCATTTCATAAATGAACAATGATGTATGTCTTTTTATGCAAACTCTAGCAAAGCAGCTCAGCTGCATTAAATACTCAACATATCAAGGATGCCAGCAATTTTTTTTTGTATCAAAGCATGGCTTGTCTGCTTATTTTTTTTTTGAAGAATATATTTTGTTAAAAATAAAGGTAGAGAAACTACATTTCTCAAGAATTTTTTTTGATGGAAAATCATAAATGTGAACATTTTTATTAAGTCAAAGAAAAATTATTTTTCTATTATAAATATTATAACTGCATACGCTTCAGGAAAGGTTTTCTGGCTCATGTGGAGTCCAGAAGCTGCCATGACAATTGCTCTTAGTAGACATACAAGGGTGTGGTATTATTATTATGGCGGATGATATACAGATCTTTGGATGAAAGCCAGAAAAACAAAGTACATAGAAACTGTTATGATATGTATAGAATAACCCTTGAGTAACAAGGATATGTACATGGAAACGTTTATGAGAGTAGTTATGAATACTTATTCAACCACACAGAGATACACTAAATTGAGTTAAAGTTTACTTTAAGAAATAGCACAGTCCAATAAATGGTCCAGGTCATATACGTTTAACAGTCCAAAGAATATCTAATTACAAAGTCTTCTTACCAGTTGCCTTTGTCATTTACAGTAAACAAAGATATCAAAGTATAAGCACAGCATAAATACAACCTTAGATAGCAACAGAATGTTAGAGAGACAGCATGTCAGAGATACAGCATGTCAGAGATACAGCATGTCAGAGAGAACAAGCTATGATCTCTAGCTCTCTCTTATGGCAATCTGCAATACAATCAACCAATCAGAACACAGTACAAATCAATACAGTGATTTTGTCTTAAAGCTACAAAGCATACATTGTTGGTTTATACATTGCCAACCCAACTAATTGGTGGACAGATACCTAACAGAAACCATACTTTTAATATTGTCTAGCTACCAGAATATTAGATGTTTGGTCTAAAGCATAGCAAAATAAATAATCTAATAGATTTATTTTTCATTTTTTAAAAAATCTACAGAGTTCAATAAATTTTGTATTATGTATTTGGTTCAGAGCTGAATAAAAACCTTCAGTGAAGAAATAAGTAAAGCTACTCCATTTATTAGTTTCCTTGAGCAAGCTAATAGGTAAAACAGATAAATAATTTTTCTGACTAAATACAGAAAAATTAATCTATTAATTACAGAAGTGTATCCCTCTGCTCTTGTCTAAGTAATCAAGGCTTCTCTGGTGAATTTTTCCCTACACCTGAAGAACAAAATTTCTCCAATAATAATTATTAGAGATTGCTAATTCATTACATAGCTGACTCAGTTTGAAACTTAATATCAATTATCTAGCATACATCACTAATAGGTAGCAGGATCAATTCAGAACAAAGCTACTATTACTCAAAAGTAGAATCCTATGATGCTTCAGTTTGATTAAATCAACGTATGGAGACACCAAAAGGAAAAGCACTATAAAAACATACCAGTGAAATAAGATATTCACTGCTTTCACAAATTTTTAGCATTTTTAAAATTTCTAATCAATTATCCCAGTCCAGAATAAGCCACAATGAATTAATACGAGAGACTAAGCCAAAACCAAACACTTGATATTTATTTATTAACTGCCCGGGTTTGAGATGATATTCTATCTCACATATGTGTAATATATGAATCTACATATCATCAGATTGATTAAACTTTTCATATAGTGGAGCATAACATATTAAAAAATGTTAAAAGTAATATCCATTATTGTAGTGTATCAATAAATTCAAGAGGAAAAAAAACAGAAAAAAGCATATAGATTTTCCTGTTTAACTTTTGATATGTTTTAAAATAAAAGTTATTAGATTCAGTTTTAAAAAGCAGAAACACTAGACTTTTATAGGCTTCAAGTAGAATCTAAGGGGTTTTTTTTGTTTATTTTGCTCCTTTGATGAATGTCTCCATGTGACAGTTAAGAAACAGAAGAAAAGAATAAGATGAAAGAAGTTGGAAATGTCTCTATTGTATGACATAATGGGGGGATCAGTCTCTAACAGGTCTATAACAGATAATCAGAGTTGGAAGGGACCTTGTAGGTCATCTAGTCCATCTAGCCCAAGTGGGAGACCCTACACCATTTCTGACAAATCTCAGTCCAATCTCTTCTTGAAAGTCTCAACTGATGGTGCTCCCACAACTTCTGAGGGCAAGCTAGTTCCATTAGTTGATTGTTCTCACTGTCAGAAAGTTTCTCCTTATTTCCAGGTTAAATTTCTCCTTGTTCAGTTTCCATCCATTATTCTTTGTCTGGCCTACAGGCACTTTAGAAAATAGCTTGACCCCTTCCTCCCTGTGGCAGCCCCTCAAATATTGGAACATTGCTATCATGTCTCCCCTGGTCCTTCTCTTTACTAGACTAGCCAAGCCCAGTTCCTGCAACCGTTTGTTTTATGTTTTAGCCTCCAGTCCCCTAATCATCCTGGTTGCTCTTCTCTGTACTTTTTCTAGAGTCTCAACATCTTTTTTATAATGTGGTGAACAAAACTGGATGCAGTACTCAAAGTATGGTCTTACTAAGGCTTTATAGAGTGGTATTAGTACTTCCCTTGATCTTGATTGTATTCCTCTGTTAATACAATTTAGGATTTCATTAGCTTTTTTGCCAGCTGCTGCACACTGCTGGTTCATATTTAGCTGGTTGTCCACTAGGACTCCAAGATCCCTCTCACAGTTACTGCTATTGAGCCTGGTTTCACCCAGTCTATATGTGTATTTCTGGTTTTTCTTGCCTAAGTGTAGGACTTTACTTTTCTCTACATTGAATTTCATTTTGTTAGATATGGCTCAGTGTTCTAGTCTGTCAAGATCCATCTGGATCTTGAGCCTATCTTCTTGGGTATTAGCGATTCCTGCCATCTTAGTATCATCTGCGAATTTGGTAAGTTCCCCTTCTATTCCCTCATCTAAGTCGTTAATGAAGATATTGAAGAGTACTGGGCCTAAGACGGAATCTTGTGGCACCCCACTGCTTATTTTCCTCCATGTAGACTTAGACGTTGAGTATGGTTTGCCAGCCAGTTGTGAGTCCATCTAGTGATGGTGCAATCTATTCCACTTTTTTCCCCTTTCCTTTCCAGGGAGGGGAGAGGCAGTGCCCCTCAACCTGCAAAGTGGTCCCCCTTTCTTCACCACCCCTACAAGGTGGTTCCAGTTCTGATTGGGACCCTTCAACGAGAGAGCTTGGAGCAAAACCATGCACAATCACAGATTCTGCTTCAACATGATGGAAGCACAACTGGAAGTCAATAATATAAAATCTTGTGGAATGGAATTCACACTGTACTTTCCTAATATATTTTTTTGCAGAAGTTTTTAACTTTGCAGTATCAGAAACCTCTAGACTGATTAATAAATTAAGGAGAGAAGCAACCTAGAACTAAGGGGAAATTTCCTGACAATTAGAACAATTAATCAGCAGAACAACTTACCTACAGAAGTGGTGAATGCTCCAGCACTGGAGTTTTAAGAAGAGATTGAACAACCTTTTGTCTGAAATGGTACAGGATTTCCTGCCTGAGCAAGGGGGTTGGACTAGAAAATCTCCAAAGTCCCTTCTAACTCTGTTATCCTGATTAATGAATAAGTATTTATTCCTACTTCACAAGTCATTGTCATTATCATCAGCCATTCATCGTAACTGACTCTCAGCCACTCTATGGATCAGCATTCTTCATAATCCTCTGTCATGCACTGCCTCCTTCAGATCCACATGGTCATCCCCATTTGATCCTTTATAGCAGTGGTCACTAACCAGTGGGCTGGGGACCACTGGTGGTCTGCAAGAAAATTTTGGTGGTCCACAGAGAAATGTCACCCCCAAAGCACCCCCCAAAGCAATTAATCCAGGCTGTGCAGGAATACAAAGCTGCACCGTCCACCTGGCCCATGGGAACACAAGGCTTGCGTTGCTTGTATTGCGAACAACATGAGGTAGTGAGGGGAGGGGGGAAAGGGCGGAGGGGGAACTTGCCCCTCTTGTTCCATGTGCCTGGCATGGCCACTGTGCTGCTACTTTCTGCTTCTTTCTTCTTCTGCTTTTGGCTGCATGCAAGAAAGCATCAAAAGTCTTTCTTTCTCTTCCCACAACCTCTGCCAGAAATGAGTCTTTGGGACCCTACAAAGCATCTTGCTCCAAGAGGCTGCACCAGCAAAGACTCATTTCTGGTGGAGTTTGGGAAGAGAAAGAAAGACTTCTGCTGCTTCTGCTGCTTTCCTTGCATGAAGCCAAAAGTCTCTCTCCCCCTGAGAACGGAGCTGGAGACTGTATCCTGCAATCCCAAATAAAGAATGATCAATCATTAGGAAAACGGGGTGGAGAATTTTCCTGCAGACTTTTTGGGGGATTTTCCCAGGGCCTCTGGTCCACAAGATTTAAAATTATGAGTTTGGTGATTCCTGAGGTGCAAAATATTGGCAACCCCTGCTTTATAATGTCCAACCAGAAAGTACTAGGGAGCCCCCTTCTCCTTTTTCCACTGATTCACAAGTATAATCAATTATTTAACTAGAATTATAGATGGGTAGGAAATAAGCATAACTTATCACAAGGATTTCTCAAACTTTTCATGCTGCAACCACTGCATAAGAATTGCCTAGGCAAAGGCAGGAAAGCATATTGTGAGTTTTGACTTAACCTATGGTTTGTTTGCACAAGGAGGATCAGATGTGCAAAAACTGTGTGACTTTCTCTGCAATGACTATCGCGATAGGGTAACAAACTACAGTTGAATTTTTAACCTACTGAATGGATCTAGCATTAAAGAAGAAATCATCATACTTCCCTGTAATAAACCTGCCATTGTCTGTAAGGTTTATAAAAATACATTTTCCCTAAGTACTTGGAATACTGTACATGTCTGTGACAGTTGTATACATTTAAGATTAGTAATGCAGAAGTCATATTCACCCTGTACAGTTCAATAACCTTATACTTAAAATGTCAAGCCAGTCACTACAAATAGTGATTTAAGAATGAGAGTAATTAATGTGTCACTTGCTGAAACTTGGATGATATAAAAATAGTGTCAATCTGAGATGTATAACTTCAGAAACTTCACCTCTGCTATTCTCTTTCTAGAAATCCCCTCACTTTTCATTATTTTTTTTTCTGTTCTCCTAGATCCACTATTGGCAATATACAGCTGGTAACAGAGCTACAGCAGATGAAAACATTTTCTGCATATTAACTTTCCAATGTTTATAAGCATCCAAGCTATAAAAAATCAGCCATCTTTCTTAAGGAGATCACATATGAAGATAGGAATCTCACACTTTGTCCTTCATACAATAGGATTGTTTATTTGAGATTACATGATAATATGGGCATGAGAATTAGTGTCCTTTCTATAGAAGAGTAAGAGATTAATTTTAACTGTGCTAGCCTTTGTTTTATACACAACTGCATTAGTGTAGTATCTGGTTGGTCCATTTTTACCACACTGCATGTTTGAAGTATAAAACATTTATTTTTATTTATTTGATTTGTCAATCACTTACAAGATAATAGGTATAAGGATAAACATAGTTATGAATACAAGAAATGAGTACATATAAGAAAAATAAAAGAAACAATAGGACAGGGATGGTAGGCACTTTGGTGCACTTATGCACACCCCCTATAAGTATAAAATTTATAGTATAAAACATGTCCCTTTGTGTATACAGCTACATCATACATGCATGAGTAGGGCTTAGATTATATACATACATACATGAAATATTTGCTAGAGGAATTTACAGCAATTTACAAGGATAGGAAACTTAAGGATCTTGTTCTCAAAGTAAAAGTTGGAATTAAAAGTATATTGCTTTGCATCTTCACAATATACAAATATAAAACAGCAGGATTTCCCCCAAGACGCCATGATGACTGACAGGGAGATTTGTTTCTCTTGCTGACGAATAGCTGATTTTTGCTGCCAAAGTGGGTTCTTTGGCAGCCTGTTCCCTAGATCTGAGTGGGAGCAGCTAGGAATGACCTCAGATGACCCTCATACAACTGTGGATCCTCCTGAGAAGACGAATCTTGGGGACTGCAAGATTCCATCTTTCCTCTCAGCTGTTTGAGGTAGGTTTTTTAAAGCACACCTGTGTTTTAATTCTACTGTTTGAATCTTCTCTTTTATCTTGTTTTATCTTTCAAAAGTTAATTGACTGTTTGAGGGCCGATTTACTTTAATTCCTTGCTGGATTTTAACATGAATTCTTTAAAGTTTTTTCCAATGTTTTACTCTACTGTTCTGAATTACTTTCACTTTCTCTTTGTGGAAGTCAAAGGAGATTTTCTGGCTAATGAAAGTAACCTGTTTGGATTTTCATTTGTATCAGATTTCCACTACAGAGATTTTAGATTTTCTAACTTTTAAAAAGCTCTAGTCTTAATTTTTTAATGTTTCATGGAAATCTTATTTGTTTTATTTTTAAAAAACATTCTTCTATATTGTGAGAAATATTATCTCAACATTCTTTATGGCTACTTTGTTACAGTATATCTAATCCCCCTGGCCTTGAAAGGAATTGTTTATGTCTGGTTGTGAATGTCCAGTAACAACACTATATTAAAAATGCAAACGAAATACCAACTTAACTCCTCTGGAAAGCCATAAAAAAAGAATGTCTTTTAACCTACAAGTTCAAATTGAAATCTTTGGTAAAAGGCTCAACAAAATAACAAGGGTTTTAAATCAACCTAAAGAGGCTATCCAGACATAAGGAATTGTAGCCAAACCAAACTCACAACTGAATGGATTGGAATCTAAATTGCTGTTGGAATATTTAAAGGAGAAGGAATTGGGCTTGGAAACTACAGCTTTGTGGGAGAAAGTTGAAGGTGATATGGATTCTAAAGATTTGAAGTTAATAGAATCGATGAGTGATGAACTGGACTTTCTTTAAAAGATCGGTGGTAATTGTAGCCTGGATTTACTATATCTAATTCGAAAACAATTTGGACTGGACTTTTTGGAGAAAATGGATCAACCACAGAGGTTTATGACTTTGGGGAATAAGACACAATTTTTGAGACAATATTCAACAAAAATTTTGAGAAATTTTATTATTAAGAACCAAATGAGGATATTTGATTCTGGTGGATCAGAAATAATGGTTTTATATTTATCACAGAGAAGAAGCTGTTGTAGATTTTTTTACAATTTAAATACAATAATAGAGTGCTAACAGAGGGTTTTGAATTTTAACTTTGTTGTTGGCTCATTACTGTTGTTAATTACTTTGCCTTTATACAGAGTAGATAAGTGACAGGTCAAATTGGTTTCAAATAGAGGAGGAAGTTTATAAATTTTGGGCCTGCTTCACAAAAGGGGACTAATATTGTTCCGATATGTTAATCAGTATACAACTAGAAGGGATAATACATGTATATGTGGGTTTTGCCTTTTGTATTTTTAATGTACTTTTTTTTCTTTTCTAATGTTTTGTATGTCTTGTTTTGTTTTGTAAAATTTCTTTTTCTTTATTTGGGAGGGAGATTGCATTTTATCTTAATTTTCTGAATAAAATAAAAACAATATTTTTTAAAAAAAGGAACATGAAACAGCGAAAGGGATTTCCATGTGTTATTGAGATCTAAGGCACAGAAGCACATGTCCTTTGTAAAATCAATGTTTTTGTGCTTTCAGGTGGTTCCAGTCTTTATTTTCTACATTAGGTAATTTTCAGCTAAAAATAGTTCCAACAACATGTGAATGAGATATCTAACACAACTAACTGTAGAACTGGCCATTGCTTTAGATCTAACTGCTACAGTAATAACTTATTGGAAGATGATTTCTTAAAATAACTATATTTGCAATTTTGTAATTTTAAGCAAAAATTTATTTCTTGGCTTGCATTTTGAATCAATTTAGAAATGCATTGTCTTTCCAATGGAACTACTATACCATACGAAAAATTACAGACAATTTAACTGCTGATCAGATATTTAAATTAAATAAAACTGTCCCAACATTTTGTAAATAAAAATATTTCAATATTTTGCTTAATTTATTTCTTCATAGTTTCATCCATAGTTCTATTGTTCTAGAACACAAACCCTGTTCTCTTTCTCCATGTTTTCTTTTTTTATGGATACCTGAAGTTTCATGAGCAATTTAGCACCCCCAAGAGCTTTGGACTCTTGCAGTGCAGTACTTAAATGCATATTGCAGGTTGACTCTGCCCACCATCTGGAGTTCTGATGGGCTCAAGGTTAACAGCTTTCCATCCTTGTGAGGTCAGTAAAATGAGGACCCAGATTCTCGGGGGCAATATGCTGACATTATAAACCTCCCTGAAAGTGCTGTAGCTCTATGGGGCCATATATAAGTTTAAATGCTATTATTAAAATTCTGTTAGACAATATTCTTCATCAGAACTGTTTTTTGTTCTCAGGTATGGGAAAAGAAGAGAACGGTAAGTTTGCAACTTATACTGACACTGAACATTTTATCTGGATTTCATTGGGGAACTTCAGTCATTAGCTTTGGGTCCCATGTGTGAATATTCATGTTTGGAAGGGATTGTGATATCAAATATCTGAGCAGGGGGTTGGACAAGAAAACGTCCAAGGTCCCTTCTAACTATTCATTCTGTTATCTCCTTCTGCATATTCCTAATACTATTTATCTTTTCACCTTTCTGTATTTCCTTTTTTCCCCATTCCAGTTTATGTATTCATGTTTCCAAATACTTACTGAAGACCCAGTATAAAATAAAACAAATAGTATCTACAATAATTGCAAATCAATCCAATAAAAACAACTCATAATCGAATGAACAAATATTACTCCTATAACAACTAAAACAACAATACATTTTATATCAGTGACCTAAGGTAAGATTAGTGTGTTTATATTGATGTAGCCAAAACCTGGATCTCCTCAGGAAACAAAATCATTTTGAAGATACAACATACATTTATTAAGAATTCAAATGAAAGCATAAACTTAGCTCACAGTAAAACATTGGCCCTAAACAAAACCAGACAACATTTATATTCCTCTGTCTTACCATATTACAAAGACAAAACACAGGAAAAGGAAGACACAGTATAGATTAAAGTAAGATGTTGGAATGTTGTTGATTAACCCATTTGGGTGACCTTATTAATATTCATCTCTTCCTAGTAAGTCGGCATGGTTGCTATACAATATCTGAGATATGGTCAGTAAATATAAACCATTTTATTCACTCGGCCCTTTGCCTCTGTCTGATTCCTCCCCTTGTCACCAATCAGAAGCAATTCATCTTGTTATGAATGTTTTATTACAAAGAAACTTTAAGCTGCTCATATGGTTGGAGGGGATGCATTTCATAGGTTTTCTACAACACCCACAATAATTTAAAACAGTGTTAATCTAGAACTGTCAGTAAATAAGAATAGACCAGGGCTGTTAAACTCTCAGCCCTCCAGCCAGATTTATCACATGCAGTCTCAGTTTAGCAAAGGAGAAAAAAGTCACAATACATCACGTGATGCTGCTGTGACGATGCAAGTTTGACACCCCTGGAATAAACTAATACCTATACTTTCCTATTAATCATATGACACAGTATTTAATTCTTTTTAAGGCCACCTTATTTCTACATATATGAAAGGAAGAAGCAAACTAATTCTAGAATCATGGAATAAAGTTCCTAAAGACCTAAAACAAGGGTCTTCAAACTTGGCAAGTTTAAGACTTGTGGACTTCAACTCCCAGAATTCCCGAGGTAACATGACTGAAGGAGGAATTCTGGGAGTTGAAGTCCACAAGTCTTAAAACTGTCAAGTTTGGAGACCTCTGACCTAGAATCTGGTAATTATGACTAGGCAGTGAACTGAGAGAAGGCCATATTTAGAAGAACATAAAAGAATAAACAGGATTGTAGGGAAAAAATAGTCAGATGGATAATGGGAAAGTTGTAAGCAAACATGCTAGACCCAATCACTAGTTTAAACTACCTCTGGCTCTCGAAAGAATAAGCCCTCATTCCTACAAATATCATATATTCATCAGGTAAAAATCAGCAACACTTTCTGTAGACTCAGTAAATAGGAACAAAGCCAACTGATCATTGATCAAGAAACAAAATGTATGGGTTATGTGCAAGGAAGGGATTCAATTTTTTTAACAACCGGTTCTGTGGGAGTGGTTTAGTTGGTGGGTGTGGCTTTGTGGTCATGTGACTGGCTGGGCGTGGCCAACTCAAAATCACTCACATCAAGGCACACATCTCCTCGCCTGGCTTTTCATGACTGTGGGGATGCTGCAACAGTCGTAAGTGAGAAAAATGGTCATAAGTCACTTTTTTCAGTGCCATTGTAACTTTGAATGGTCACTCCACACAAGCAAAGTACCAGCAAAGGAGGGAAAAAAACTCCAGAGAAGTTCCTAAGACAGGAAGTCTAGTCCTGCCAAGAAAGTAATAAGGGTTAATGGAGAGGCAGTTTCTGTAAGCAACACCAAAATGTTTCCTTCCTGCCTTCTTTACAGGATTAGGCCACTAATTTCTTCTAACAACCAGTTCTCTGAACTGCTTAGAATGTTAACAACCGGTTCTAGAGAATAGGTGTGAACCTTTAGAATCCCACCCCTGGTTATGTGTGTAAAATATGAATGGTTATAGCAGATATAAATATAGTCTTAGTAAAAAAAAGTGTGTAACTTTTCAGAAAGGAGTAGTGTTGGAGTGAAAAGTTATGTTGAATGAATACTTATTTTAACAGTCAGGCTTCAGGGTTCCCATTCTTCTATATCCCCAAATGCTCTTTGCTTTATACAATTATGTTGTACTCATGGAAACAAATGCTTCAATGACATCAACAGTGTAACTTTAAGAAGACAGAAGCTGTTCCCTGCTTCTTATAGAGAAGCAAAGAATTAGCAAAGACATCCAAACACTGGAATACTTACATAAAATTAGATCAGTGGAGTCAAAATCAGATTTGGTTTTTAATTGGAATAGTTTCTGAATTCCTCTGAATCAGTCCTATTTGTTTCTGGAAGAGGGGGTAGAACTGCATTTCTATACTAAACTGAGATTTTAATTTGATATCTTATTCATTCAGTGAATCCTTCCTTCAAATGCGGAGGGAAAAGATTTTTCACTAAAAAGCCTAGATATAATAGGACATCACTTCCTGCTGACTTTATAGAAGTATTTGATGGCTAATGCCTGTCATTTTTTTAAAAAAAAATAAAGTCATAAGTTAAAATAAAAGTTGCTAGTCCCACAGTAAATATTTTATAATAAACAGCTTTGTTTGGGTGTTTAATCCCATTTAATGAAAAATAATTCATTCTCTTTTCCCGCCTATACTACTTTAATCCATGAATCAGAATGGCTGCCCACACATTAGGTGAACTCAGGCTGATCTTCAAGTGAATAAGACAAAGCTACACATATCTCTTGGATGATTGGGACCTTAGATGAGCATTTAGTGAATGACTGAATAGAATTCATTGCTAACATCTCTTTCTTCAATCGTTTTCTCATCAAAATGTATTTTCTCCCTCCCCTTTCTCCCCAACTAAAAGCTACATCTTTGTGCTCTTCAATAATGAATAAATACTGCCATCTTCTGTACAACAAATCTTTCACTAGACTGACTGTATCAAGATGTTTATGGAAAATTCAAACCATTTCCCAGGTTTTATAGTTATGCTACTATAAGTTGCAATTTCTGAATTTTTTAAACAAACAATGAAAGACATTTCCAATAAATAAATAGATGTGATATCTGCATGATTAATTGCCTGGAAAATAAGATTAAAAAAGATTGAAAAAATGGAAATGCTATTGTCAGGACATTAACTATGCTGAATTTAACTAGCTTATTTTCATTTTGATCCTTATGTGTAATCTATATTTCATGTTATAGAAGGGCACATTTGTCTAAAATATATAATTGGAATGGGTTTTTAAGACCGTCAAGTCCAATTGCTCCGTTCAAGAATCTAACTCTTAAAATTACTCACAAATTGGGGTCATGGTTCTGTCTGGAGAAGCAATGAAATATGGACCATCATTTCTCTGGATAATTGGTTCTGTGGTTGTACTGCTCATATTATAAGAAAGCTCTTCCTAATGTTTGAACCAAATTTCCCTTTCTGCCACTTAAGATAATTATTAAATAGCTCTTACTCTTGGGTTATACCTTATGTAACAGAGTTGACATTGTTATGCAGGACACCTTTCTAGATACAGGTCGTCCTCAATTTATGATTACAACTGAGTCCAAAATTTATGCTGTGAGAAATTTAAAATTTGTGAATTTTGTCCCATTTTACGACTTTTCTGGTTAAGTGAATCACTGAAGTTGTTAAATTAGTAACATGGTTGTTAAGTGAATCTAGTTTTCCCAGTGACTTTGCTCATCAGAAGGTTGCAAAAAGTGGTCACATGACCCCATGACACTGCAACCGTCATAAATATGAACCAGTTGTCAAGCGTCCGAATGTAAAGTATGTGACCATGGGGATGCTACAACTGTCATAAGTGTGAAAAATGGTCATAAGTCATTTTTTTCAATGCCGTTGTAACTTTGAACAGTCACTGAATGAACTGTTGTAAGTTGGGGACCACCTATCTTTTATAAAATCTCCCATAGCCCCTTCTATCATCCCGTTCAAAGCCAAACAATTCCCATAGACCTTCGTAATAAAACTTAAGCTTCCAATCTCCTGATTATTTTCACAGCTTTTTTTTTTTTTTGCAGTTGTGCCAGTTTCCAGTAGTTCCTGATGGAGCTACAGTATGCTTACTTTAATTACTCCATTGTGATTACAGATTCTTACATATTCATCATTTTAAAATATTGCCAGCTTTCAATGTCATATTAATTGGTCTATAGTTCTCTCAACCTCTGTTTTTTCACCCTCTGAAGACAAGGATATTTGACCTTCTGCAGTCATTTCGTATTTCATCTATTTTTCAGGATTTCTCAAAGCTAATGGCTACACCATCAGCATGTTCTGATGCCATCCTATAATGCAATCCACATGGGCTTGGAGATTTGTAAGGTCGGTAGGCATTGTCTGCCTCAAGCTATAATTCTCCTTCAATCCACTCAACACAATTGCTCAGCAGAATGCATATCATCAGAGAAAGCTGAGCAAAAACAGTTGGCATCTCTCTACTATTTTCACTGAGCAATTGGTATTTTATTTACTTTCTCTTCTTTCTAGGTTGAACCTACCTGAAGTATCTTTTTTTTTCTTAATATCCTTTGCTCATCTCAGTTCTTTCTAAACTTTAGTTTACCTTATTCTTGCTCTATAAAGTTAGGCTAGTTATATGTGCAGTATATACATATAGTTATATGGCAGACCGTACAGAATAATAAAAACAAGGACAAATAGGCTGAAAAACAGCTTCTATCCCAGGGCAGTAGCTCTTTTGAATTCTGCTGTATAGTGCAGTGTTGGTGTAGTGTCAGGGATTTTCAGTTCAATGTGTGAAGGGTGAAGGATGTGTGTTTGTGTTTATTTTCATGGTCATGGTGTGCACTGAAGATGGTGTTTGATTTCATTGTGCGAGGTGCAGTGACAATAAAAGTAAACTAAACTAAACTATTTCCTTGGTGATTATCCATTTTTCGCCTCTTGTAAGAATTATTTTTATTTTCAATTTTTTACTAAGAGTTTTATACAATCACATTGGGTTTATTTGTTTGGTTGTTGCTATCATCCTTCTTATTTTTCCTCATTGAATAGAGATTTCCCTTTTTACAAATGCCTTTCCAATATTTTTTTCTATATAATTTCCTGGGATGGAATTTTATTTGTTGTTGTTGTAGATTTATTAAAATCTATCTTTCTAAGGTCCACCTTTTGATGTACCCAATTTTAATTCCACTTAATTTCAAGGATTACATAGACACTTTCTCCCAAAGATGCCACTAGATTCACTTTATCTACTTATATTCTCCCTAGGTTAGAATCAAGTCAAGGTTAGTTGATATCCATATGTCTTCATCTACCCTTTGAAAGTTATCAGCAAGACAAGACAGGAATTCGCTGGAAGAATGAGACTTATCAGAATTTCTCTCCCAAAAGATATCAAAGTAATTAAGTTCTCTTATCGCTACCATTTCCTGTTTCTTTCAAAGACCTGAAGTTGTTTTTTAAATATGTGCATGTTCTTGTTGTTCATGTTCTTGGTTGGGTGATTATGGTGAAGTAAAATGGTATACTTTTTCATCAATGGATATTTGGATGACTTTGCTTTTAAATAGCTAATTTAACAAACACCAGGGTTTTTTATTTATATGCAAAAATAACTATATGTATTCCTCATTTCACTGTGGGAAAACACTGTATAAGTTAATGACAGCTGCCTTTACTGAAAGATTTTGTCTTTAAATATTCAGCAGAGTCAACATTTCATTATTTTACTGTGCCAGGTGGTCATTATAGGTTATTAAATAACATCATGACACGATGGGGGAAATTATACAATGATAGCTCCCTGCTGAAATAGAGAGAGAAGGAGAGAAAGAGCAAGAGAGCAAGAGAGTCACAGACCGATCAACCAACAGACAGCGATAATTTCTACAATAAAATCCTGCATTACTGCCCACTAGGTAAATTTCTGTATATGTGTTGCATGCATATATGCATATAGAAACATTAATTAATTAATTTTATTATTTGTATCCTGCATTTATTATTTTTAGAAATAACTCAAGGTGGTGAGCACATCTAGCACATCGTCCTCCCTCTAGTTCCCCTACAACAACCCTGTGTGGTGGGCTGGGCTCAGAGTGACTATGCCCAAAGGATTTGAACTCACAATTCTCCAACTTTCTAGGCTGGTGCCTTAACCACTAGAACAAATAATTATTTAGTTTGGGATAAATGAAAAATAATGAGGCAGGCAAGGCAGTATTTTGTCAACATGGAAACAGTGGTGCGGATGAGGAGAGGCCAAACCATCATTCATCTTGAAAAATATCTTGAAAAGAACATCACTCTATATGCTGTGTATCTTTCATAGAATAATATTAACATCATTAAATGGAACTCAGTGACTTCTGTCAGTTGCATTTCAAACAAGCTTCTTCTTCCCTGCAGGATATAATAGGAGCGGTTCAGTAATTGTGTCCCTTTGACTTTCTTAAGATTATGCATTGTTTTTCATCTGTATCACTTTCCACACAAAGCTATCCCTCTACAGTACAGTGGTATTCAGGAAAGAAACAGTACTTGGTGAAGAACTGTAGACAGACAACTTAGTACAAAAGAATGCCTCTTTCCATTTTTAAAAAAATATTGCAGTGATTTCACATGAAATGGCTTGGGCCAGGACCCATATATTTCTTTCTTTTGATCACTGTATTGGTTTAAGCAGCACATATTTCTTGTACATTATACTTTGGCAACAGCCATACACGATATCTGACATTTTCATGCAAAAGTACTGTATCATTATAGATTTCTGCAATATCATTACAGTACATATAAATGGATGGAAATTGCATTATGAAGGCAGAATGATGGCTTTGATATTTGATTACTGCCCCACCTCTACAAATGTCTTTGTTTAAGGTATTCATGTAAATGCTAAATGTATTTTACCACTCCACACTCTGAAATAAAAACCATGGTGGAATTTATGGTACAGTTGGTTGGAAGGTAGACAGGAAATGAACAAAAGAAAGTCAAATAAGAAGGTATGATGGAAATTAGCAATATCATATGCAATCAGATATACATTTGTAATCTATAACTAGATGAAACTTCATGTTATTTATTAATGTAATAAGTGTGAATGATTATTTTACATAATTTGAGAGATGTTGAATTGAGTGAATACTGTCTTGCTCACGTTGCGATAAGCGGACTGTTTGGTTCTATTATATTTGTGAAAATATGTTTAATAAAGTATTTTTCTAATTAATAAAAAGTCATGGAAGGATGTCTACATTCCAGTTGAAGAAAATTAGATGTGGCATTTTTTAAAACAATAATTAGGTAGGGTGTAGTGTCATATGTAATTCTCAGTAATGACCATAAGAGAACCATGAATGAAGGCCAAGGCTAGTGCTGTGTCTAGAAAATATTTATTGGCTGCCAAACATTGATCTTAACTTACAAGAGGGATATTTCTTTGGGTAATGGTCCATGAAACTTTATGCTGAATGTGGCAGAGAACTATCACAATTTATATAAACCAGTATTCTTGATTAATATTAATACCAGCAACATTTTCCCTTTGTGAATTAGCAATATCAGTACATTAGAGTCTACAAGTAAAACTCTTGTTTTATAAACATTCTTTGTCTCCCTATTTCTTTCTCAAGTAACTTTATTCCCCTACAATTTAAAAATAATGTAGAAAAATCTATCTACCAGTTATTTACGGTTCAACTGGGAACTATGCAATTTTACTACGTAAGTCTTTTCATTCCATCTTCCATTCCCTACTGTTCAATGGGTTCAACATCCAACAGGTCATAAAGGCTATAGGCTATTGTGGAGGGTTCCTTTTTTCTCCTCCCTTTCTTTCTTGGGATCTTCCGAAGCATGCAAATAATTCCCTCCTGTTTCTCAGTAGGCCTGCTTTAGCCTAAATACTACTGGCACTCATCCGCATTTAGAAGAAATGATCCATTATATAATACTTCGGAGAGAAATATTTGCAGCCACTGAGCCATAAACTTACTGAATTTTTTTAAAAGATAAACTCTTTTTCAGATCAGTAATATTAAGAATGAGGCTCCATAATGTCAAAAAATGTATTCCTGAGTTTTCACAGCTGATAGAAAAACATCTAATGGCATATCCTAATTTATTCATAGATTTGTTTTTGCTTTCATATCTACTTTTATATTTTTGCTACTATGAAACAAGCGTGTGTGTGTGTGTGTGTGTGTGTGTGTGTGTGTGTGTGTGTGTGTGTAAAATAGGAATGTACCCTTTGGTGAAATTATCCCAAATTAACATTATTCATATGTTCCTTCTCAAAGCTTTCACTCTCTGCATAATTTTAATGGGAAAAGTGGTAATCAGAGATACGTTATTCCTTGGGATATATGCCACCAGAAAAGGCACTGAAGAAGGAACTCCTTAGGGAATGGAATCTTCAGTAGTATCTCTGTTCCATATCTTACAGGATGGGCAGATTTAACCAGACCCTAAACCATGGACGACTTTAAAGGCAATAATCAAAATAATGAATTAGATTAGAAATTGACTGGCAACCAAAATAGCTTTTAGAACAGCCTATGTGGGCAAATCTAGATGTACCTGTTACCTGTTACCTGTTTAATTGCTGTTAATTTAGTAACATTGTTGTTATGTGAATCTGGTTTCCCCATGGACTTTGCTGTTGAGAAGGTCAAAAAAGGGGATTACATGACCCTGGGACACTGCAATGATCATAAATATAAAGCAGTTGCCAAGCATCTGAATTTTGATCACATGACTGCAGAGATGCTGCAATGTTGTAAATGTGAAAAATGGTGATAAATCCTTTTTTAGCACCTTTGTTACAATGAACAGTCACTAACTGAACTGTTGAAAGTTAGAGGCCACCTGTATTGTATCCCTATGCACCTACAATTTTCCTGCCTAAGTGCAGGACTGCAGGACTTTATTTTTCTCACACTGAATTGCATCTTATTGAATATTGCCCATTTTGCTAATCCATCAACATCCTTCTGCATCTTGAATCTATCTTCCAAAAGTCTATCTTGCAATGTTTCCCCCAGCTCAGTGTCATCGAAAAATTGATGAGCTTCCCTTTTAATCTAGATCTTTTGTGAAAATGTTAAACAGCACTAGGTTCAGAATAGAAATTTGAGGTAGCCCACTGCATGCTTGTTTCTATGTAGATAGAAACTGTTGATGACTATCTACAGAGTGCAGATGATGTCCAATTGCAAATCTATATGGTGATTGTACTGTCTATTCCACATTGCTTTATCTTACCAAAAAGTAGGTTGTGGTCTACTTAGTCAAATGTCTTACTGAAGTCCAAGTATACAATTGCATCACCTGTCCAGCCCACAATTATTCATAGTTAGATATTATCAGTTTATTGATGATGCTTCACTCCAGGCTGATGAACAATCTAACCTCTTTACATACTCATATCTCAGCAACTGAAACTGATTGCTCAAGAAAGAAAACTGCCACAAAATGATAAACCCTACTGTAGGAGATGACCTGGCTGAGCCCAAGGGAGTGGATGCATCATCAGTCATGAGTCTCTTTATGTCTACAAGAAAGCTAAGACCACCGACCTTGAATTCCATTGACTCTTATCTACCCCCATTTGCTTTGATGGTTAATAGTTCAGGTTATTGTAGAGCACATAAGCTATCAATAAACCTTTATATTCATCTGAACTGCCTGGACTTCCCTGATATCCTGCACTTGACATCTGCTCCCAAACTCCTAACTCTTGTAGCTGGTCCAGAAGGACACCCCAGCCAATAGTATTTTTTTATTATTATTATTATTATTATTATTATTATTACCTTTATTGTCAGAGTACAATATGTGTACAATGAGATTAGTATCAAATGCTGCTGACAATTCTTACAAAGCCAAGAGAGTTCTACTGACCCATCCCAGACATGCCAGTGGTGAACAGGTTAACCAATATGGTGCTGTTCCTATGCTCAGGCCTTGAATTCTAAGTAATGGAAATCTAACTAATATTTTTCCTCCCAGTATTTGTAATTTCAAGACCATTGCCTTCTCTATAGATTTTCTAAAATATAAAATTGGACATTGGACAGTAATTATCCAGGATATGTGGGTCAAAGAATAACGTCTGGATCCAGGTTTTGCACATCCAACACTGAACATATTGTTGGAATAAAAGTTTTAGATATTTTATGTAGTCTGGTAATATTACTGAAGTAATAATAATAATTTGTTGAAATACCCAACAAAAATGTGTATTTTGAATCTACAGTGCCTATTCTTCCCCGTCCCTGAATCTCACATAGACACACACATACACACACACATACACATGCATAGCTATACATTCAATTATAAGCAGTATATACAGTACATGTGTGTATGTATTCTTTTAAGATGCTTTTGAAGACAATCTGAATTATAATTATAACCTTACTATTTATTTTTATTTATTTTACTTATCACATTTTTGAACTGCTCATCTCCCTGACAGAGAGACTCTAGCCTTGTTGATTGCTTAACTTTAGTGGCAAGAAAATAAAAATCTGTCATATCAGACCATGTTATATAATATCATGAGGTAAAGTTATTTCCATAGGGCTTTTTTTTACAAATGATTTTTGCCACATGTCGAATTTTAAATGCAGTAGTGACAGTGTGTTTTCAGAGTATGTTTTCTTGATTTTGCTATGTGTGTTTACTTACACATACATTTGTGTAAAGATGTCTTATATTTTCCTCTATCAAGCAAATGTCATCTGAAGGCAAGCAATACCATAGCATCCATATATGGGGTATGTATATAGATTGAGACGAGTATTAAATGCATGACTGAACTTGCAGATACATTTTTGTGATCTCATACTGCAGGAATTGGATGTAATATTTGGATCACCTGATTGAATAGTCCACCCACCTAAAAGGCATATTGCCCGGGTAAATAGGAAAGTTGCACCACTGAACCATTTCATTACCACATATATTTTGTAATTTTTTTCCAGAAAATCTAAAAATAGATTTAAAAATATAAAATGGACAGCACCAGCAATACTTTTGAAAGAGCAATAATCAGTGATTCCCCTAAATGGATTCTTGTCCAATTCCAGTGTTCATTCACATTCTTTTCCTTTAGACCCAATCCTACCAGTGGAATATACAAAGCAAGGGGGAGGTGGGGAAGGTATTCTGTTTCCTGATTCATCTCACTATCTCCATTATCAGAGAAAGAGGTGAACAAGCAGTGACAGCAAGCAGCAGCACCAGGAGAATTTTGCCATTGGCAGGGCTTCCCATTTTGCAGAGATATTGGCCTTGTCAGGTGCTCAGTAATGATCAATCCTAATGTAGGTCTAAGTGCTTACTTAAGTCACGCTGATTGATAATGAAAAACTAGTACTAGCTTTAACACATAAAACATTTCCAACTCTCTACGTATTTTTATCTAAACTTAGCAAACAGTTGCACTATGGTAATTAGGGTTTAAATTTTCTGTTAATAAATATCTTTATCAACTTCAATGAGATTTTAATTCAACTAACTTTAGCTGGGTAATGATATAATTATTTTTGCAATATATTTTGCCAAGCTGTCTCTGAGCTCTTTCACATATGACATGGGATGAGTTTTTTTTTTCTTTTTAAATCTCCTTTGGAGGCTTCAACTTAAAAGATTTTGTAGGCAAAAATTTCAACATACGTTAGGATATATTTGATGGATATCATAATTAAAATAGTTCTAACAGTGCAACACAGAAATTCTTTCTAAATGTGGAAAACTGTAGGAATATCATAGAAAGAAAAGAATTGTAAATATAAGCTAATTCTCTAATACTATGGAATGTGTTGCCATTTGTATTATAAAATTGTATGTGCTGAATTGTTACTAAATATAAAAGGAAATCGCTTTTCAGTTCTTTGTTAGGTAGAACTGCAATGCAGATATGGGATACAATCATGTATTATTTGAGAAATCCTTTTATATGTCTGCATTGCATACACACTCAGAATTTAGAATGCTAAGCATACTACTGAAAGGTAATTCAATCATTCCCAATGAATATATTGATCTGGAATGAAGACATTTCTGGATCTTTGCCTTAGCCTTTAACCAAAACCCTATATGTTTTCATGGAGCTACAGAAAAAGAGGATATCCCTGTTCTTTTCAACATCAAGAAATACTGCATATTGCTGCATTGTTTTAGAATATTTTAGATGCATTTTCTAATATGAATCAGGAAAAAAATGAAGAGGAAAATTTAAATAAGAAATAAGAAGAAAAAATAGAAAAATAAGAAAAGATGAGTATATTTTTCCAAGTTTTTTTATTTTTAAAAGTAGCTTTTTAGATTGTGGTGAATTTTAGAAATACAAATAAATATTCATTGATCATGAACACGATACAAACAAAAGGAAAATTGTGTAAGGCAGGATTTTGGATATTCCTTACTGGATTGCCAGGAAAATCCAAATATAGAACTGACAACATTTGAGAATGCAAAATAAAGTTGTCATGATTTTAATCTCCCTCAGCAGGTGGAAGCACTTAGCTGAATTTGGATTATCTTGGTCCGACCTGGTTAGTGCTTCCATGGGAGACACCAGGGAATTATCTAAATTTGGTAATTGCAATTTGCTTAAAGAAGGTAGTAGCAGACTACTTCTGTAGAATAGACATAAAAAGAGTCAGTTGGGTCTAGTGGTTAAGGCACCAGGCTAGAAACTGGGAAACCATGAGTTCTGATCCTACCTTATGGCAACTAAAAAGACCAAAGAAGTATTTTTAAGGAGTCCTGACACCTTTAAGATGAAAGCCAGCTGAATGATGTTGGGCTAGTAATTCTCTCTCAATTCAACTTCACCTCATATTAATGTGGTGGAAAAAATAGGAGGAGGAAGAAGCACCAGATATCCTTACCATCTTAATTTATTAAAAAATAAAGGCAGGATAAAAATGAATGAATGAATCAATAATATAATATAATCTTTATTTAATCTTTAGAAATCAAGATTGACTTCAGAATGTTACTTATTTATTATATAAACAGTTTGAAGTTCATAATACAATTTTGGTTACAATGGAAGAATTAAGAAAACATTAAGATCACTTCCCAAAGAGTGACTCTTGTCCTTGCATACCAGTTCAGACATTTATATCACCAAAGTTAGTGCACTTATTCCCCGTTTAGGAAAATACGAGGACCTTGTAGAAAAATAAACAATAAATGTATCACACAATTCATGCAGCAGCAGGATTCTTCTCTCCTATCTATCCTTATGACTTTTTGTCTTCTGGCTAATACAAAATCACCCAGATAAGCTTGTCAGTTTTTTACAATATTGGTATCTATTAGAGTGCAATTCCAATTAAACAAAT
Source organism: Pseudonaja textilis (assembly GCF_900518735.1). Next base: position 5,357,933 of record NW_020769322.1, on the reverse strand, counting down.
AAGACTTATTTTGATAAAACAGTATTAAGAGCAGAAGTAAGGTGTTGATTTCATATACAATTTACTGTAGTATTCAGTTTCTAATAAAAGCACACATTACTGGCCTTCCTAATTTCTGACCACTGGTTTATAACATACGTATCATCAGGAAAAACACATTTATATTCTGCTTCTCATTCGTATATATAATACCTTTATGAGAGATACCAAGCCCACTCACATATTTATTTGCTCTGTTTCTAGTCATTGCTCAAGTGTAATAACTTCAAATATCCTGTTCCAAAGGGAATAGCCAGCTTAATCAGAAGGTGGAAAGCTAATGGCTAAAGTTATTAATTTACATTTTAATCAGGTGCATTTGCAAAAATATGCTTTGGTAACAAGAAAAAAATGCCATGGAGGAAAGGGAAACAAAGAAACAGAAAAAAAAAGAAACAAAGGGTTAATCTACATTGTCTAGTTGCCCCATTGTCAGAACAATGGGTAGCCATTTCTTGAGGGCCGAAACAGACAGCACTAGCTTTCACCTCACTCTTGTATTGTAACAATTTGAAAGTAATCTCTCTTCCTCCTCCTCTTTCTAGAGAGCCATGCCCATTTCTATTGGAGTGCTTCACTTCTTTACAAGCTAGCTCTTAACAGTTTGTTGGCTACTTTGCAAAAGATATGTCCCTTCAACTAAGCCGATGTTTACCATTAACTGGAGTGCCTTCCCTTTTGTGATATGAAGACACTATAATTCCTGTCTTATAAGTTAAGGGTTGCTAGCTTGAAAACCAATGGGAATGTGTGATTTTTTTTTAATGATTATCATATAGTTTTACCATTTATTATTTTTCCAGTCACTTGAGAAACAGAGTTTCACTCCTACACACACACACACATTCTGTAAGAGAAAGGTGGAAAGGATCAGAACAAGTAAACAGTCCAAACATACAATTTTCAACCTGTTGTCCAAGTGTCTCAGTCCAAACAACAGGATTATTTTTCAAGTCAGTTTAGAGTCAAACTGGTATGAGTAAAGGACAGAAGCAATTTAAACAGTAGGTATTGATAAGCTCTAACATCAGAATGAATTCTCTGAATGTGAAACTATTCACAGAAAATTTAGTGTTTTTTATATTTATTGAGGTCTGGACTTGTGGGAAGCAAAGTTTTGCTTTGGAAACATGCTCTGAAAACACAGCAGTCCTAACAAATGCTTGACAGTTGCCATAGGTATGAAAATGTAAACAATTTCAGTTTCCTACTCATTGCTATAATACAAAATTTTACAATGTTCTTACCCTGCTGACCCTTAGTTTTTACTACAGAATTGCAAAATGCTATAATCATAATCATTATTCAGTATGCAGAGAATTAGAAAGGGCTTAAAAGCACATATATAGGTATATTAATTGTCAAGCTATTCAGGGAGGACATTTAGTCTGGATTTAATCTATAAAACCTTAATACTACTGACATAATTAGATACTAGGAAGAACTGCAAGCCTGCTGTTTTCATTCAATTTAAATACTAATTTAGTTTGTTTGGCAAAAATACTGTAAAGTATGAACTTTCAGGGCAACAGTGTTCTAGTACAATGTGGAAAGGAGGGCAGCAGAAATTAAGATTGATTTTAAAATCCTGACCAGCAATTCATAAATAAACCAATCAATGAATTGATCCTAACCGTCTACCTCTGCACCAGATATCTATGCACCTTGTCTATGCATGTTCAGAGTGCAAGGATTGCTATGCTTTTCCAAATGCACAACAAAGAAGGAATTTAATTTCCAAAGGAATTATTTAATTATGTTTATTATTCTCGAGAAGGTCAGTGGAGAGTAATGAGTAATGCTGACTATACCTGTAGCCCAACTTATCTAGATGACAACTGGATAATGCTACATTATAAAGAAGAAGCTAAAGTTCTATACATTTAACCTGGTGTCCTGAATTAAACGGGCTAACTTCTAAATATGCATAAAAGATGCATAAAAGATGCATATCAACAACAGAGATTTTTGTCAAGGGTAGCATGTTTGCGAAGCACAGTAAAAATTTATGGCATACAAGGCCTCAGTGGATGCGGGGATGATATCAAGTAACCTGAAACATATGCCACTGAAATTGTGGTGTTTTAGGTTTTTCTAAGTTCAAGGAAGATTTTTATAAACTATATTCGAAGTATTTCAAGGGGCTATTTCTTCTTCCTCTGTATTTTCCACTTAAAAATGGCAAAAAAAAACACATCATTAATTTTTGGTTGCTAAGGTTGGATGTGGTTCTAAGAAAGAAAGGAAAAAAAAGGAAGGGAGATTTCAAACCAGTGCTGACTCCTGGAAACTGCCTGGATAGATCCCAGCAGTTGTCCCACGGGTACTTTTTCAAGAGGCAGCTGGACTTTTTGGTTTTTCTTTGAAGATATTTCACTTCTCATTCTTTCAGAAAAACCAGAAAGTCCAGTTGCCCCTAACCCTAACCCTTGAAAAAGTACCTTTGAGACAACTCTTAAGTGGGCGCTCCGATGAAAGTGGCAGGACACGAAAATGCAGGTAAAGCTGTTTATTCTGACTCCAGAATAAAAAGTGGCAGAGCCACAGCCAGTGCCGGCTTTTATAGCTGGTGCTGTCCAACATTTCAGTCACTGATGGGGGCTTTATTTCTCTCACCAGTGGCTGAGCCAAATGAGTGGAATCTCACATCAGACTCCACTCCTACTGAATATTAATTGCAACGTGCAGTGGCATCATGCATATTTAACACCCCTTCCCTTCTAGTTAAGACTCGCCCAATCCTATACCATACGTAGTCCCGTAAGTAGGTGGGGCTTCTAGGGGTGCATCTGGGCCTGTGGGTCTCACTTGTTCCTGAGGTGGTGGCCTGTTTGGACAGGCCTTCTACTGCTCCAGTCCCTTCCTGTGAAATCGTCTTGAAACTATCTTGAGGCATGGCAGGTTCCGTTGAACTTGAGGCCTCAGAAGTACTTTGTGGGACTTCTTCTAAAGCTAAGTATTCCACTGTCCTATTTGGGCTTGAGGTTAGGCTGGGGTTTATCCCTGCTTGTTCTGCTGCCCAACTATTTGTTAGGGTTGGCTCTGTGTTACCATGTCGGGCTTCTGTTTGAGTGTCAGTGACCTGGCCTCTTCTTTGATTGATGTGCCTATTCCATATTTTCCCCGCTTCAAACTCCACTCTGTAAGACCTAGGGCTGGTAACTCCTATTATTTTAGCGGGTACCCAGGTGGCCTCCCCCGTGTAATTGTGTGCATAAATGGAGTCCCCAACTGTGAATTTCCTACACTTTCCCATTGAGTCTGCCTGAGGCTCGTTGGTGTAGTTAGGGTGTATTCTGTCTAGGGTCAACCTTAACTTTTAGCTCATCAGTAACTCGGCCAGGCTTTGGTGTGTTGTTGCATTAGGTGTGATGTTTGTATTAGCAACATCCTATCAATCTTTTCTTGCCAGTCCCCTGGACCCATCTTCTTGAGAACTTCCTTAGTGGATCTGACCATTCTTTCCACCTGCCCATTTATAGGCCATGCTGTCCAACATTTCAGCCACTGATGGGGCTTTATTTCTCCCACCAGTGGCTGAACCAATAAATGGAGTCTGACATCAGACTCTACTCCTACTGAATATTAATTACAACGTGCAGCGGCATCATGCATATTTAACAACAACCATAACCTCATGACTGAGAATCTCCATAGACATTCCAGCAACATTTTAGTAAGATTTTTTTAATACATTTTGCCATTATCTGCTTTGTACACAATGACTGGCCCAAGGCCACCTAGCTAGCAGTCAGTACTAAAATTCATTTTTTAAAAAATGTTTATCCAACCTTTATTATTTTTACTAATAATTCAAAAAGTCAAACAACACACCTTCTTCCTCCTATTTTTCCCACAACAACAACTCTTGAGTTGGGCTGAGAGACAGTGACAGGGCAACCAGCTGGCTTTCATGGTCAAAGCAGAACATTTCAATAGTGATAAAATATGATACAATCATGTATGTATAGAGAGAGATTTGGTGGGATTGTTTATATATGAGCTTATAAAAATATAAAACCACATGGGATCCACTTTCTAAATGCAGATGCAAATATTTCATTTGGAGAGCAGAAATTAAAGAAATTCCTTTGGAATCATGTATTCCTTTTCTGTTCTTTCAATTTATTTCTAGCATTTCATATAAAACATTTTTAAATATTTTCCATCTTTTTTCCTCTGTCTCTTTTGGGTAACTGACAACTCTATCCTGCTAATAAAAACCAGTGATTTAGAGTAGAATTGTTACTATAGAAATATGGAAGAAACATTTACCACCAATTGTAAGTTCAATTTGGTGTGTAAATAGGCAGTATGTGTTTCAGTGGAAGAAGGAATGTGTAAACATTTAGAAGTTATTTCTTAAAACACTTTCAACTCAGTAAAATATATATAATGATAGAAGTATAAATATTTCCCTTTTGAAAATTCTTTAATGTTATTTTTCACCTATTAATCTAAATAGAAAAATTGTTTACAAGTTTCATCATTTATTAGAAGACTGCATATTTTAGAAACGTAAAGCCTACTCCTCCAATTTTATGTTACAGTAAGAGTTCTGTGAAGTAGCTTGGACTAATGAGAGAAGATGACTATCCCAAAGTCACCCAGCTGGCTTCTGTCCCAAAGCATAACTAGATCTTACAGTGCTCTGGTTTCTAGTCCAACACGACACATGAAACAGTTAACAAGTGGTTGAAGTGTAGTGTTTGTTACGAATTCACGTACAGGCATGTGGGATATCAGGTTATTCTACTATGATCTCTCAGAAAATTGTTCCGGGGCAGATGAAAAATAAAATAAAGCCAGAACTCTTAAGGAATCTTGAAATTTGGCAGTGGTCACTATAACTCTAAGAAAAATCTTCAACATTATTCAGTTAAATACACCTGCTGCTTATATAATGGCAAGTACATGTTGATGGGACACTACACCCCTCTATGACTAGGAGGCACAATTCTCTTGACCAAATGCTCAGATATAGGTGTTTTGTGGGTAGGCATAAGAAGTGATGAATATCTTTATGCCAAATGCTATTTCTTTAAATCCCTTAGAACTCTTTGCCAGCATAACATGCTAATAAGAAAGTATCATAGATGTCAAGTTATATACCATTTCAGCTGCATGTTTAGCAAACATTTTTTTTAAATGGAATAAAATTTATGAGTCACTCTGATTTTCATTTGCATGGAAGCTTAGCAGTTATTCAATTTGTAGTAGAACTGGGAATAAAATCTCACTGAAATCAAAGGAAATTTTCCTCCTAAAATTAATTATAGATCATTTTGATATGACTCTTAGTTTTGGTGATATAGCTAGTAAAATTCAACAGTTATAAATGCTGCATATTTAATACAATATTTTTCCCCAATAGATTGAAGAAGAGATGAAATTGAGGTAAAATATTGGCTATATATTTTATTACTTTTGGATTATTATTATTATTATTATTATTATTATTATTATTATTATTATTATTATTATTTATTCATAGTAAGTAATTAATACTTACAATACATTGAGGTGTATATTATATGTCCCAGCTATTAATTGTTCTCTTTACTTTTCATCTTTGAAATTTTCAAAGCATTTTCCCAAGACTTGCAGATGCAAGGCATTTCCTTCTTTCAGTTCCCTCTTCCTGGCCTGTAGTTTCCTTGGCAACAGTAGGGACATGATTTGTTTTTGCCTTCTTACATGATATTTATTTTTCAATTTCCCAATCTAATCTTGAATCTCAGGAATTCCAGGTGACCCCCTTTCCAGATGTAATTCTGACCCTTCTTAGCTTTTTCACCTTCAACAAAGATGAACAAGGGATAAGATTGCCAACATCTGAGGGAAATAGGTTTGGGTTACAGAAGTCAGTTTTTAAGCTGCATTATGGAGCCCATATATTCCAAAAGTAATATAATTCTGAAGTCATATTGAAACTTTATGAAACTAAAATGGTAAAACAGGTGAAGAATAGAAAGTCATTGGTGCAATTGTCATATTTTTCATCTTCTACACAAAAAGTTACATTATATATCATAATACATTCTTGAAAAGCAGGGTCATAGACATGGGTATCCTCTAGACAGTTGGATGGAGCAATCCATATGACTGAGTAAGCTTCTTAACAATATCATTGTAGACAGAGATATCAAGAAATCTGAGAACAAGCAGTACTTTAAAAGAGAAAAGCAGGATTGAATCAAGTTGTTCAATCTCAAAGAAGAACTGAAGCATTAAAGTTATCATGTCTTAACTGATGAGATAGTGGAATTTGCTACAGACAATGAGGTATCCTAACCTCAATCCTTTCTTCAAATATATCTTTTTATCTCTCATTTTCTTTTATATTTTTCTCTTATATACAGCCTTTATATCTCTTCCTGTCTCACATTTTCTGCTATTAGCACAAGAATAAGAATATTGTCATACCACTTAAACCAAAAAAGACATGGTTGGTTGGCTCGTTGGTGGGTTGGTGGGTTGGTTTGATTGATTGATTGTTTGATTTGTATGGGCACCCTTTTTTAACAAAGTATAATATGAAGAGTTTTGGATACATCATATCTATAAGCAGTCATTTCAAAAAATGCTTCTGGTTTGTATTTCATTCTGATTTCTAAGTGCAATATGCTACCTTTTCTTGTTTTAAGGTAATTTTATATCTTTCATGAATTAGGCAATTCAGTTCATGTACTTTAGCAAATAAGTTTTCAAACTAATAGTATTTTCACAATTCATTTTTAATTATTTTTAAGATAAATATAATTTTAAGAATATTTTGATTTAAAATCTAGTCACTGATTTAATCTATTTCATTTGGTTGTAGGATTTATAGGTTCCCCCAAACCCCCAATGACTAATTTGCAAAATAACTAATTTTTGTTACCACAATAAAATGTGTGTTGTATAATCCATGCAGAGTTTCAGAAAGGAGATGCCTACTGCAGATCTCCCTCTCAGATGGGGCTTAGAAGTCAGGCTTTTCTGTAGTGGCCAAAATCATTTTACATCTGTGTTTTTAAATCTACTTGATTGTCACTTATTGACAATAACCAGCCTTAGAAAATGCAATCAAGCTTTTGGCGAATAGCTTCCGCCTTTTAGGCTCAAACTATCAACAGCAAAGGAACCAGCAGCCAAGAAATATGTCACAAAAAATATGCAAAGGAGCCTTGAAGCCTTTGGAAATGCTATTGAGATGCCAGGATGTGTCCATACCTAAAAAGATCAGAACTGTGCAGGGAGTGTTTTTTTCCTGTGACATTCTATGACAGCAAAAGTTGGATTTGAAAAAGCAGAATAGAAAGAATATTGATGTTTTTTTAACTTTGTTGTTGAAAAGACTACCATTGACAGCCAAGAAAACAAAGAAATGGATCACTGAAGAAATTAACGCAGCATTCTCATTCCAGGCACAAATAACTAGACTTAAATTATTCTATTTTGAGCACGCTATGCAAAGACTTAGATCTCTGGAAAAGGCTTTAATGCTGGGAAAGAAAAGAAAAGAACAACCATCAGTAAGGTGGAAAGACTCAATTATAGTGGTTCCAAAAGACTGAGAAACTGAAAGATCAGATTTGGAACAGATTGTCCTAAAAATCTATCTCCATGATTGCCATCTGGAAAATGTTTACAGGAATCACTTCTGTTATGTTCTTATATTGATATTGATTGTGTCTTTTGTATAAAAAATGTATGAAAGTACAAGAAGCACTGCTTCTATTCTTTTTTAGGTTCTGCACTTTATTATATCATCTCAGGAAAGCTGTATGAAAGATTTATCTTGAGATTTAAAGAACCATTAAAGGAGAATATTTGTAACTCAGGGTTGAAATGAGGGATCTTTGGTGCTCTTTGAGCTTAGTTGTTTTCTTGCAGATGTTTCATTAACCCAAACTAGCCACTAGGTGCACTGATGGTGTTATCTACTTTGGCTAATGAAACATCTGCAAGAAAACAACCAAACTCACAAAGCACCAAGAATTTTTTTGTCTGTCAGTTTTAAATCAGATTAAGTGAACAGATATCTTCTGATCTTTGTTATAATTCACTCAATTTCAGTAATATTAGTAAGTATGGCTGGTACATTCCATCCTACCCTTTCTCATTCCTAGATGTGCTCTGCCTCCTTGTGGTGGATGGTGTTGTTCCTGAAAGCATGAACAAAAAACATTGAAAGTGTGTGCCAAGAGTTGGCATCTTAGCTGCCCATCCAAATGCAAATATCCAAATACAGGTAGGGTACCTATGTTGAGCAGCAGCTGTATAGAAAGATGCTGAAGGCAGATTATCCCTTTATGTTTTTGCTATAAGACTTTAACTTGATCTATATTTGACAAAAAAAATCCACTCTTATATTATGAATTATGTTTGTGGTTATGATTTTTTATGAATTATGAAATGTGTAATTTATACATTATACATTTATTTCCCATTCTTATAGAATGTGTTTCTGATTAGATTCTTTATTCATTTCTGCTTATTACTGGAATATCTTCCAGATTCTTCCATTAGCTCTAATGTTATATCTGACCATGTTTCAATTATTTTAATACTTCAATTTCAACCTATTAAGATATCCTAAGGATGTTGGTATGTTAATACTTTTTTGTCACAATATTTTTTTAAAAAATGTTATTTTAGACAATTACCCTTGCAATTTGTTTAAAGCTAAACATGATTTATCTACTTAATAGGCTGTACGAGGTAATTTATAAGGTGTGTATATAAGGTTATATCATTGACTTCAACAAATGAAACACTATTAAAGAGTAGTTACTGTTGTTTTCTTGTACTGAAAATAAGACAACAATAAATTTACAGTATGCTTATATTAGCTAAGTTTACAATTAGAAAACAGTTTAGTGTAGTGGTTACGTTACAGCAATATAATATCTTTAGGAAGGCGGAGATGGTGTTACGGATCATAGTGAAACTGCCCTTTTCCAGGAAGGAGTGAGGAGAGGCAAGAGAAACATAACCTAGAGCTGTATTAGAGAAAGAATTGATTTAGGATAGCTACCTCCTAGAATCTACCATGGTATAGAGCCACTGGGATTAAAGTAGTATAGATTTAATCTGCTAAAATTCTGTCTATATGGTTTAACTATAAAAAGGAACTGAACTTTGCCTGGATTGTTCTATGAACTCATAAAATAGAAATATTTCATGAGTTGACATTGTTCTTGGGTTGAACCTAACAGGTACCAGGCTAGGAATCAGGAGACTGTGATTCTAGTGTTAAGTATGAAGCCAGCTGAGTAATGTTGGCCCAGTCACAGGCTCTAACTGCTAGAAAAATGGTTATGAGAAATTACTTCTGAAATCTTACCAAGAAAACTGCAGGAACTAATCCAGACAGTTGTCAGGAGTCAAACCGACTTGAAGGCCCAGGAGAAAAAAATTGGCTATTTTTAGACTGATATGATTTAATTTTCATTGAGGAAATTGACATTAAATGAATGGGATTCAGATGAAGAAGCTAGCCAGTTATTGGCAGTTACAACAAGCAAAAAAAATCAATAGAGTTTAATCTCTGAAACAGTTATTGACAACAAGCAGACACTGCTATATCCAGAAGTATTAATAATCTTATTTTCTTTTTTATAAATCAGTACAAATTGGATGATAAGGGGGGAATCAATACAATGTCAATCCTTTTTGTCACATAAATATTTGATGAAATTTTGTCACAAAGAAATTGTGAAAGATTTGGAAAACTTGTCCTTAAGCTGCCTTTTGTTAAAGAGCCCTGTTCCCAAACCCTAGGGAGGCAGGAATGCTTTGCAATATAAGTAGTCCTCAACTTACAACCACAATTGGGCCCAAAATGATTGTCGTTAAATAAGAAATTTGTTAAGTGAGTTTTGCCCATTTTACTATTTTTTTCACCACATTTATTAAATGAATTACTGCATTCTTAAATTGGTAACACAATTGTTAAGTGAATCTGGTTTCCGCATTGACTTTGCTTTTCAGACGGTCACAAAAACGGAGCCCGTGACTCCTGGAATGTTGCAAACATCTTAAATATGAGTCAATTGACAAGCATCCAAATATAAATCATGTGATCATAGGGATGCTGCAATAGTCATAAATGTGAAAAGAGGTCATGTCTTTTTTTCAATGCCGTTGTAACGTTCAATGGTCACTAAATGTTGTTTATCCCCTGCCTGTATCCCCATCGACAACTGATTGAACTTCATTTCTTTGTTCTCTGAATAGTACTTTTAGAAATATTTTACTGAAAAAGGTGAATAGAGAGTTGCATCATCATATAGACATAAGAAGTGGGAGGTAAATTTAATTTTGGGAAAGTATTGGATTTCCTTTTTTGCAGAATGGAAACTTGGATGGATAGAATTTCATCTTGGAAAAAGACAATGAGCCCACCTTTTTATTTCAGTCATTGTTTCATTTTTATGACCATAGCTCATAATTACAATTAATCTGAAATGGGGACATCCAGACTCTCAACTCTATTAGACCCACATTGTTGGGGCAATATTCTGACTCTGTAAACCACTTAGAGAGGGCTGTAAAGCACTGTGAAATGGTATATAAGTCTAAGTGCTATTATGCCCCTCAAAGAATTCTACATACATTCAGTTCCATTGTTTGTTGGTATCTGCATCAGCTGTTATTGGTGGTCAGGCAATTGCAACCTTATTTTCCCTTCAGTTGTAAAAGGGGACAAATAATACATTACCTCTTTAAACATTTTATCAATATGTTATTCTGTTAAAGAGAACAGAAATTGAATTGAAATTGATTTTGAAGTTCAGCTAGCTTGTTTGAAAGAATGAACCCAGCTCTAGAGAAAGTTCAGTGCTACACACTAATTACTCCTTTTAATTACATTCATTTTCTTTCTTTCCCCTTACAGAAAACAGCAAAAAAGCATTACATGCTTTGTAATTTGCATTGCTTGTAAGCATTTTTAAGGTAATATAAGCAGACATTTCTATTTTTACTATAAACATTTGATATTAGGGTACACAAAATGGAAAGCATTCTAATTCGTTATTGCTTCTATATTGTATATAACACCTGGGGCTTGAATGAGAGCATAGTTTATGTATGCATGTATGCTGTGTTCATTCATCATGAATACAACGCATTAAAATAATTCAATGATAAGATTTAACACTGTTTAAATTATCCCTTGGGGCAAATAGAAATGGCATACCTTATTCAAATATTCAAGAATAAAACAAGTTCTGCTTCAAAAATGTAGCAAGAGCACAGGAAGAAATGTGACACCCAAGGCACTGGATAAGTGGAACTGTTTCATCACAGACGTTTACAACGATCCCACAGAGCAACACATATTAATGCAATAATACAATTACAACTGACAGCAAGCCCAAGAAGAATCTTATGGCTGTACATGAAATAACAGCTTGGGAATCACCTCCTCATAGTCACTCTTGATTGCTACATGCTGGTAAAATAATGACTTGTTCTATCTAGTAGGATGGTGGGGATTGGGGGAGAAGCAGTATCTACTTTAAAAAAAAGTCATACAAATTTTACTGCTGTAGGAAATAGCATTCAGAAGAGAGAGAAAGGCAGAATGTCAAAGAAATAAATAAAGGTACAGATGAGATCAGCTTTCAAGACTCAACAGTTGTTGCATTACTCCAGGAGTATCAAACTTACGTTGTCATGGTGGCATCACATGATGTATCGGGATTTATTTCCCCCTTCGCAAAATTGGGCATGGGTACAGCTAGCGTGTGACACATCCGGCCTGTGAGCCAGGAGTTTGACAGGCATGCATTACTAGGAAAGCTGCCTCTTTGTGACTTTGAAAAAGAAGGTATTGAAACACACTGGCAAAGTTGCCAACAGATAATTTAGAAATTAGCTCTAATGATTTTTTTCCCACCATTATTTTATATGCTAATGAACATTGATTTAACTATGTGGAAACTCTGGCTCTGCTCTAAAGGTCATTTTTGCTTGTTCACTCTGCAGAGTGTGGCTCTTGGTTCTTGGCTTCTACTCCCAAAGCCCTATTCTAATAATCACACTGTGTGTTGGTTGTTCATTGATTTATGAAATTTCACAGTTACAATGAAGAATTCTTTTTGAATTGCAGCATTTAGCTGACAAGGCTAGTCTTGAACAGCTAACTGCATAGAGCTATCATACTTCAGCTACAAAAATCCAGATGGCAGCAAAGAAATATTGTATAGACAACTTTAATTTGGGGTTGGTGCCAAAAAGACTTTTGGATTTTTATAGCCAGGATATGGTACTCCTGAAGTTGTATTTAATTACAACCATGATGGGTGACTAGCAAGAAGGAGGTCTTTAAACTTCAAAAAGGAGGTTTTTTTAAAAAAAAAATCCTCAGAGAAGCAAACAGCAAATCATTTTTATCAATGATGGGATTCAATTTTTTTTTACTACCGGTTCTGTAGGTGTGGCTTGGTGGGCGTGGCAGGGGAAGGATATGTAAAATCTCCAGTCAGAGGTGATATTTGCCGGTTCTCCAACCTCCTCAAAATTTCTGCTACCGGTTCTCCAGAACTGGTCAGAACCTGCTGAATACCACCTCTGATTTTTATGCTGTTGTGGGGAAAACCATCTCAACGTGTTCATCAAATCACCAGGAGTCAAACTTGATTCAATATATTTTTTGCTTTTTGCTTTTGTAGCATTTGTTGTTGTAAAATCATGGTTTCTGATTATATACTGTAGCAGCATTTTCTGTTTTTTCAATGCTACTCTATCATAAGCTAATTGAAAAAAAGCTTCTTAGAAGAGCATTCTGGGAAGAAATATCAACCTGCCACATCTGTCAAAGAACCCACATCTACTTTCTTAGCTGAAAGTAACTCTTTATCCTACTAGTAAAACCCAAGGATTGAAGAGCAGAAACCGAGCACCAACTCTACAATTGATTAGGAAACTGTGGGGTTTAGGCTTGACTGTTATTAATTTTTTTTGTAACACACTATGACATTCAATTAAAAGATGTTTTATAAATCTAATAAGAATTTCTGGATCCTTTACTGTTAAAAGTTACTGAAGTATAATAGATTCAGTCCCTGGTGAAATGGTGAAATATACTTTGAAAATAATAATAAAATACATAGTTGTAATAATTTCACTAGGAAGAAAAATTGGTCTAATTCCATATTAGCAGAAGTTTCTGAGAAGGGAATTTAAAAGGGGAGTTTAAATATCTTTCCTACTATGGTTATATTTGATTTTTTTTTCACATTAAACTTGTTGAGGTAAATACACAATAGATGGACAGACAGACGGACAGACGGCCGGATGGATGGATGGGTGAATGGATGGGAGGACAAGTGGTAGAAGTAGCCCAGGAGGCCGATTTTGGACCTAAGATTTAGGGCCTATTTAATCAATCACCTCCAAAGATTTAATCCCAAATATATTGACATTCTTAGCTTCTTATTGATGAGTTAAGTTTTTTATTCCGTCTCAATAAATTTACAAAAAAATGTTAGCATTATATTAGCTTTTTTAAATGTTTGTATACTTCATATTTGGGGAAACAGCAAATGCATTAGCCTATATCTGATCAATACTCTTTGTCTTCCAGAAGTTGAAAACCACCATCAAAGTGGAAAATGGTTAAACTAAATGCCTTCTCCAATGAGATGCACACTCACATATTCCTGATGGAGAAGTATAGGAATGTACCTAGCCAAGATTACTCTCATAAATGTAATTCATGAAGAATATTGATCCTGAGACTGATGCAAAATTAGAGAATTAATGACAACTTATTTGTTTGTTTGCCGCAGGTGATAAATTTAATAATTTTTAACAGCAGTGCCACATTAGAAATAAAACAATATTGGATGAAATTACTGGCATTCCCAGTAGACAACATTTGAGTTTTGCAACAAAAACAATAAAATAACTGTGTGCATGTGGATGAAATTACAAAGAAACATAGCCAGTTTCTCAATATTTTAAAGTTGCAGAAAACTTTAAAAAAAAAATCCAGTAGGTTATTTTTACCTAGATTACTCTTGCATAAGTGTCAGTGATATTGAACAGGCCCTTTTGCCAATCAGCTGGAGCACTGCATTAAGCACCACAAATGTGAGCATATTAGGATTATTCCAACTTCTTTTATTACCCAAATATTATCAGCACTTTACTATTACATGCAAATAAGCCTCTCAGAATAAAATCAAATACATTTACTGTTACAGAAAAATTGTTGGAAAATATAATGATAGTAATATAACATGTGCATATAAATGACTCCATTGCATCTGCATCTCTGTTGGGTATTGCTGCTGCCACTGTTGGTATTGTTTTGTTCTGCTTTCAAAACCCAATACATCTTTTTTTTTCTTTTAGTCTTATGCTGATAACCAATTTCCCCTGCAGAACATTTAGTTTTTCTTTAACTTCAGAGAACATAGCTTAAACTCATCCTCAGGGGAAGATATAAGTGGCTAAATTTGCCAAATCTTTAATCTTCAAAACATTCAGAACTAGGAGAAAAATGAATAGTCTTAGATCCCTTTTGTAAATGCTCCATACATTTTGTTTAATGTAAAGAAACATGTGGTAGTGTGATATATTTATGTTATGCTTATCAGAAGCCAGGTTTTTTTTTTTACTTCAGCTCTGATCTTCTATTTGGTAGAATGCCAAATATGAAATGTCTGCAAACACAACGGAAGAGAACTTTGCTCAGAATCTGGGCCAGCTAGTGCCTTAGAGATCTGTTCTGATAGGCAGGTGGATAATCTGTAGTTTCTGATGAATGCTATGGAAGGGCCAATGGTGATGGGGAAAGTTCATATACCATGTTACTGCTCTTATTGTGTACAATCTGTGCACATATTTATCCAAATACATACACCAACCTTTCCTTTTTGCTCATAATATAGTAGCTTCTGGAAAGTTAATGTATTTTGGATTATAAAGGAGAAGATTTTTAAAAAGAAAAATGGCTCTATCATGGCCTCCCGTCAGGTAATAATTTAATGTTTAAAAAATTGATAATTAATATCAACATATTTATCAATACAAGGTGTGGCCTTAGTCTTTACAAACTCTTTGCCCCACTGTAGCCGGTTAAAATAGGCCATGTTACAGTATTTTGAATACCTGGTTTCTATCTACCAAAAATTTATATCTAATTTTTGCTTTTTGTGAGTTCTTTCCATTTTTGTAATTTATGAGAGATCAGCTATTGGTCTAAAATGACTACAACATTGGTTTGCATATGTGTTATGTATTACAAACTATTCCAAATACAATGTTTTTATGTTAATAAATACAAGAATATTAAAAATATGGAATATCAATAGAATACTGAAGATGAATTCTCCATTTTGGCCAGGACAATTAAAAGCAAACCAAAAGCATGTTGACCAAAGATAGAGCAAAATTTTGCTAAATTATTCACAAAAAGAAAGTGTTGCATAACATTTGTATTTGCACCCACCTTACAAAGTTCAGAATTTTGAGGAAAGAGTCGCATCACTGAAATCCAAGTGAGCATTTCATACAGTTTATGCAGGGATGGGATACGACAGGGTTAACTACCACTTCGGGATTTCCGAGCTTCCCTGCCTGCTGTGAGCCGCGCGCCTGTAAATCGTCATTAGCACACTGCATGCTGAGAAGCAGCCTTTGAAACAGCCCTCTTTTCTTGTTTTTTTAACTGCAGCTGTGCCTCGTTCAGCAGCTGAAGTTGAAAAAAATCAGGAAATAAAGATTAGGTAAGAGCCTGGGTGGGCGGGTGCGCAAAAACCTCAGCAGACATAGAACCAGTTCTATGTCTGCTGCTCTTCAGAGCTACCAGTTCTACAGAGGTGGACAGAACCGGTAAAAACTCACCCCTGAGTTCATGGCATTTTTCTTTGTTAATTATGATTTAATTCCATTGTGATTTAACATAACTGGCAATATAAACTAAAGAACTATATTTAGAGAAAGAGAATTAGAAGTATGACGTTATATAAATGAAGCAGAGCACAAATCTAAAACTGATTAAAGTAGAATATGGCTCAGATGTGAACTACACAAGTATTATGAAATGTAAACACCAGTTACTGTGCCAGTATGTAGACAACAGGAACAGTTTGGCCTGATGGAGACTACAGATTAGTGATCGAGGACATCCTGCACATGCCCAAAAGACCAAAATTGAATGAAAAATATGACTTCTAATAAAGCCTACGTCTATACTGATGTTCCAGACAACTCTTGCCAATGATCTGATTTGATGACGTGAAACAAGCTCTTGAAATTAGGATCAGGGCCACATGTGCCACAGGATCATGAAATCCACCCACAAACTTGAATACACGACTATTGTACTTTTTAGAAAAGGTACAGTATAATTTATTATATTTTCATTCAAATACACCAGCTGGAAAAGTATTCCTTCCTAATTCTGTCACTTTTAATTTCACTGGTAATTTAACATTAAAAACAAAAAGTAAATTTTAATTCACAAGTTTGGTTTGCTTTAAATCATTTGGGGTTTAAAAAAAAATATGTAGTTATTAACTTTGAAAAAGCCCCTTTTTAATTTCCTCCTGACAGCTTTAAGTAAAAAAAAAAAGAGAGAAAGATCTTATAACTTTGGGACAAAAGTTACTAGATCAATGTACAAAATAAAGCAAATGTTGCATGAAAGCATTAAATAAATTAAAATTTGTACTATTTCTCAAACTTATATAAAAAATACATTTTATATCAGATTTGAATTTGGCATAATTATGCAGGCGTGATTTTCAAAAACTGCTTAAAATAGAACAATCTTAAATATATTCTAAAACTAGTAGGTCTTCACATTGGTTTCCTTTATAGTACAATGATATAAATGTATACTCAGAATGAAGTTGAACAGAATTCAACATAGGCTTTGTCCCCATATAAGCTGCATTATTTTCTTACACAAAGGAATTGTAAAAATGTTTACTGGAGATTCAAAAACAGTGGAAGCTGAGATAAGGTAAAAACAAGTTTTAATTAAAAACAAAATTACAGCTTTCAGTCATGGTATATGGGGAAGATGTGGTTTAGAATATATTTTTTAAAATATATTCTTTTAATAAAAAAGTTGGACATGACCACATATTTACTCCTTCTCCTCCCTTGTCCTATTCACAGTTTCTCCTGTGAAAATAGCAAAAAAAAAAATCTCCCTATTGGAATGGAAGTGAAGATTTCATGAAATAGAGAACACGGAACTCAGCAGATCAGTTCATTTATGAGTGAAGATTTTGACCTTTGCTATTTCATGTCTTGCCAAATATGCATCTCTAGTTGGTCCACATTTGTGTAACACAACTTTCTTTTTCTGTCCTTTCTCCTTCTCTTCCTTCTCATCTCTTAGTTACTATCAAGAATAAAACTCATAACTATATTAAAAATTTATACTTTTATAAAAATTTATAAAAACTCTAATTAAATGTATATTTATATACTGAGAATATCTATTTAATGGTTTGCTGCAATGATGCCTGTGGACCTAGTCATTCTGCTTTTTATCTGTTATTCCTGTAATGGAAATACTTACACAGGATTCAGTGGAGAACAATGAAAATCACAACACTATAAAGAATATGAATACATGACAGATAAAGTAGTTAGGTGTAATTTTGTTGCACCACCAGCTGGGAAGCTGAAGCAGGTTGATGAAATTTAGGGCTACTGAATCTGATGATGGGACATAGACTATAAAGTTAGAGCTAGAGATCATGTCCCTGAATGGGAGTTGTTGAAGTTTGATAGACAAACATTTAGTCCAACAAAAAAATTTCAAAAATAAAGTAGTAAGCCAACAAAATGACAAGCACCATCAACACACTAGGCAGCTTCAAATTTTTATTTTCATGAGGGTAAATGCATGCTTGGCAGTTCCATATAACTGCAACCATATATCTTGCCATCTTTTCCACACTACCCTAACCCTTATCACTGACTTTGCTGCTTTGTTTGTTGACTTTATCTCTCAGCCATTCTTTCTGACAGAAGCTAATACTGAGTTTAGCAGTAAATAGATGGAATAACTGCCTTCTACTCCTGCAAAGCATTTATTAAAAAAGCAATATTTGCAAAGAAATCATTCATTCATTTTTCATATCAATTTATATTGCATACCTTTTGAAAAAAATCATGAAGAGTTTAGTAATAAGATTTAGAATGAGAGACAAGCAAGCTGCACCAGTCCTTAGCTTAGTTGGAGGAAAGAGAAGAAAACCATTGAGGAATGCCACTATTATGAGTATAGAAGGAAGGAACCTTCATGAATCTTTATTATTTATTTATTAAACCAATTTTTATAGTTTTTCATCTTACAACAAGCAATTCTAGATAGCCTGCAATAGAACTAAAACAATTAATAAATATAAATATATTTTAAAAACAGACTAAAATAGGTTCTTGCCATGGTGCATTTTATTGTAGCAGCTCATCAGAATCTCAGATTAGAAAGTTTGTCAGAGAATAAAATTAGAGAAATCCTGAGGGTTTTTTTTTTGTAAGTTTTATTTGAGTTTTCACAAAAAGAAAAGAAATACAAGTAAAACATCTTTTTTGAAAGCAGCATAATCCCGGGTTACATCTCTTTGTACAGACACAAATTCAAGTTCATGCTCATTTTTATATTCCATTCCATATCTTATTACTATTCTACATTTTCTACATAGCTTCTCCCCTCTTTTAACTCTCTTAATTTTATTTTATTTATTTCATCTCAATTCAAATCATTGCCTTTATATCTTTCCCCTAAAATTATAACACTTAATATAATACATAACTTTCATTCGGATTCTGCTTGGCATATTCTAAAACTACACATTGTATTCTTGAAAAAAGTAAAAAAGATTATACATGTATAATATAATTAAAACAACAATCCGTTCCAATTCAATTCTATCATTAATATTAATATTCATTTAGATGTTAACATTTTGCACATTACTTTTCAAATAAATATCATACTTATATGGGAACAATTATAAACTTTCCATAGTTAATTAGAGAAATCCTGAGTCTTGATGAGCCTTTATATGTTTGTGTGTTTTGAAAAATTCATGT
Source organism: Pseudonaja textilis (assembly GCF_900518735.1). Next base: position 5,338,835 of record NW_020769322.1, on the reverse strand, counting down.
TCATATGAAACCATAATTCAATATTCTCTAGTAACAAGGAGAAGCAATATTTGTTATAGACTACAATAGTGAAAATGACAACTTAAGTAGCTGATCCTTATTTACAACAAAAATAATAATACCTATTAATCCCAGAAATTTGTGATTTGTTCCCCATTTTTAAACTTGTAGATTCTGTTCTGTTGCCAGTAAAGAGACTCGCAGACCGGAGTTGAATTCAGCTCTTTAATAAGCACAGTAACTTCAACTGCAGTCGAACCGCAGCAGCCCTTTTTATAGCAGCTGCTCCATGGCTCGCAACCAATGACATTTAGTTAAGCTTCCCGCCGCTATTTGTGGCCAATCAGGTACTAACGTTACTAACCAATCATATCATTGCTTTTGTCAACCAATAGGAACATTGCCCTAGAAGTCTCTATTTAAATACACTACACCCCTCCCCTCTTGGTTTGTTCCAATGTAATGTAGTCGCACAGGTAGGCGGGGCTCTTGTGAGTCCTTGTTGACCTGCGCAGTTCAGTTCCTGTGTTGGTCTCTGCCGGTTCGGACAGGCCAGCTGTCTGTTCCTCTCCTCCTTCTGGAATCTCTTGGAAGGGTGCCTCGACCATGCCACTTTGGTCGTGTCTTGGGATTGTGGATCTTGCTCTGTGGTCTGGGCTTGCTGGAGTGGCAGCTTGGTCTCCTTGCTGTGAGTGTAGGCAGGTCGAGTCGGCCTGGCTGCTTCTCCCCTGAGGTTCCTTCAACTCCTCTTGTTTCTTGAAGTCTTTTAAAGGTAAGTAATCTTTATTTTCTTTATTAATTTGTTCCCCCCCCCTCTGGATTTTTTATTATTGTCTGGGGGTGTTTGGGAAAATGTTTGTTCTGCGTTTCGGGGAACGTCAGTGTCTCATTCGATGTGTCAGGACCATAGCTGGTCGATGTGTCATTTCCACGATCTGCCATCGGTGGTTTCTAAACGGTAGGAGCGAGGGCCAGTGATTTGAGTAATCGTTGCCGGTAACCACAATGGTTCTCCGGTAAGATTTTTTGCATAGACTAAATCGCCTGGTAAGAAGGAACGGTACTTACTGGATGAGTCTGGTGGCTTCTCTGGGTTGTAGGTAGGGTGCAGTCTGTCCAAGTAAGATCGCAGTTTTCTTCCCATCAAAAGTTCAGCTGGGCTCTTGTTCGTAGTTGTGCATGGTGTTGTATGTTGGATGGTGAGCATGGTATTGAGTTTTTCTTGCATATCACTACCATCAAGCCTTTCCAGTGCTTCTTTCGTAAAACGAACCATGCATTCCACTCTACCATTTGCCGCCAGATAAGCTGGCACTGTCAAAGCATGTCATATTCCATGTTCCACAAGAAACTGTTCAAAAGCCAAGGCTGTAAACTGCGGCCCATTGTCCGATACTACTACATCTGGTAGACCGTGGGTGGTGAAAAGTTTTTTTAGTTGTTTGGTGATGGCTTCTGTGGTCGTTGAACTCATGATGATGACTTCCAACCAGTTTGAATAGGCATCCACGATGATTAGGTAAGAATAACATTTTGTGGGGCCAGCGAAATCCATATGGATTCTCAACCAGGGGCCTCAGGGTGTCTCCCATTTGAGGACTGGTGCTGAGGGGGGGTCTGGAAGATTGGCATTTGTTACATGTTTTAACCCAGGCTTCAAAGTCTTTATCTATTCCTGGCCACCAAACATAGCTTCTGGCCAGGGACTTCATTTTTACTATGCCGGGGTGTCCTTCATATAACATGGTTAGCACCTTTTCTTGTAATTTTTGGGGAACCACCACCCTGTCTCCCCACAAAATGCACCCTTTTTCCAGCGACAATTCAGTTTGCTGGTTTTTAAATGGTTTAAAAGTCTCGGTTTTTATGTTTTCCGGCCAGCCCCGTCCCACCCAGTTCAATATCCGGCTCATCAGTGCATCTTTAGCAGTTTCCCTGGTGATGCCTGATGCGGTGATTGGCCAATTTGGCATCGTTCAATTTGTAGTGTCTGTGTGGTGGGAGCTGGATCATTGTCATGACCTGGTAGTGGTGTGCGGCTTAAGGCATCTGCATGGGGTATGGCTTTCCCTGGGCGATAAATGAGTTTGTAACTGTAAGCTGCTAGAAATTCTGACCATCTAGTCATTCTTGGAGACAGGATGTTGGGGGTTGCCCTGTCTCTGGCTAGGATTCCCAATAATGGTTTGTGGTCAGTAATCAAAGAAAATGTCCTACCGTATAAGTATTTGTGGAAACGTTTCACACCCGAGATGGCTGCCAAAGCTTCCCTGTCTAGTTGGCTGTAGTTTCTTTCGGTTTTGGATAACGTCTTGGAATAAAAGGCAATTGGTGCTTCCCTGCCGTCTGGTAGTGTGTGGCTGAGTATTTTGCCTATTCCGAACGGCGAAGCATCGCAGGTGACAGTTAGAGGTAGCGTGTTGCTGTATTGAATCAATACTGATTTTGATGTGATTAGATCCTTAATTTTTTGGAATGCTGTTTCTTCTTGGTGGCCCCATTTCCAGTTGGCTTTTTTATCGAGTAGTCTATGCAGTGGTTTTGCTACAGTTGCCTTCTGTGGCAGAAAGACATGATAAAAATTAATGAGACCCAAAACAGCCTGTAAGTCCATTTTGTTTTTGGGTCTGGGGGCTTCCTTAATCGCTCATATTTTTTGTGTGGGGTGGATTCCTGCTTTATCAATAAGGTATCCCAGGAACTCAATCTGGTTTGTGGCAAGTTGGCATTTTTATTTTTTGACCTTGAGTCCTGCTTCTCTAAATTTTGTCAGAACTGCCCTTAAACGGTCTTTTAGTTGTTTTTTGTTTTCAGCAGATATTAATATGTCATTGAAATAGGGCACCACCCCTTTTAAACCTTGTAGAAGGCATTCCATTAGACTCTGAAAAAGGCCAGGGGCCACGCTTACACCAAATTGTAATCTATTGCATTTAAATGCTCCTCTGTGCGTTATGATGGTTTGTGCCTCGGCTGTTTCAGGATCAACGGGTAATTGTTGATATGCCTGCACGAGGTCGAGTTTTGCAAAAATTTTGCTTCTTCCCAATGAATGCAATAGGTGTTGGACTACTGGAACGGGGTATGCACTCTGTTGCAATGAGTGGTTGAGGGTGGCCTTATAGTCACCACAGATGCACACGGACCCATCAGGTTTTATAGGGGTCACAATTGGGGTCTCCCATCTGGCGTGGTCAGTCGGCTCTAGAACCCCCTGAGTGATTAGTTTGTTTAGTTGTTCGTCAATCTTAGTGCAAATGGTACCCATCTGGCGTTAAGCCTAATGGGAGCTATGTTCGGGCTTAAATTAAACTATATAGGGATCCCACGGTACTTGCCTAAAGTCCCATCAAATACATCATGGAATTCTTCCATCAGGTCTTTTTCCCAGTCAGTCATGGTGGTGTTATTTATTCCTGTTACCTCAATCCCAAGCGGTTTGAACCATTCTAACCTGAGCAGGCTGGGCCGATCTCTGTCAACAATGGTTAATGGCAGGATCTAGGTGTGCCTTTTAAAACTTACTTTGAATTGTCCTAGCCCAACTACTGGTATTCTGTTACCCTGGTAGTCCTTGATGATTAAGCTTTGCTTCTCAAGTTCTTTGCGTTGTATATCGGGAATTAATCTTTTTATTGTGTTCCATGATACCATTGACAAATACAAACCGGAGTCTACTTCCATCTCGCACGGCTCGCCTTCAGTCAGGATGTTGATTCTAACCTTCTTAGTGTTTGTTGTTCTGGCTGTCCCAATTATGATAGTTTGGTGCGTTTCTTCCTTTTCATCTTTCCATTGACCCTTTCCATCATGGTTCCAACAGCTTCCAGTTGTCCTTCCTTTGTTTCGGGGGGGGGGGGTACTGCCCTGTCCCCTTGAATTATAGCTCTTTTTGTTTCAGCATACCCTTGCAATGTGTCCCCATTTCTCACAATGCTGGCAGGTGGCGTCCAGGAATCGACATTCAGATCTCAGGTGGTTTCCGCCGCAACCCGCACACTGGAATTTGGATCTAGTGCTTCGTGTCTCTCTCTGGTTCCTTTCTGAATAGAGTCTGTTCACTTCCTCGTCTTCGTCATCTGAATTGGTTGATGATTCGATGTCCTCATGGTGAGAGGATGTGGCAGCGTGCTTTTGGGTTCCCTCTGTCTTCTTCTCTTTGTTTATGCTCGGGCTATTTGCCATATTCATCTGCTTCATTTTTGCTGCAGATTTCTTTGCGGCTTCTGTGGCAATTGCTTCAGCGATGGCTTCGTTGACGGTGATGTTTGGTCGGTTTAGTAGTTTGCTCTGTAAAGTTGCATCTCTTATTCCAAGGACTATGCGATCCCTCATGGCTTCGTCCATGTTGAGGAATTCGCATGCCCCCCCATGTCTCTTAATGCTGCCATGAAGTTTCCAATATTTTCGCCTTCTAGTTGGTCGTGCTTGTAAAACTCGTGTCTTCTAATTAGGTTGGATACGGCTGGTGTGTAAGGGTTCCTCAGCATCAGATTCAGGTCTGGCTATGCCATCTGTTTAACATCATTTGGTCTTGCTAACGCTTTGGCCATTTTAAAAACAGTTGGACCACAATGCGTTAGGAATACGGCTCTCTTCCTTTGGTCGGTGGTTCCTTGCAGCTTGTTGCTTTCTAAAAACATCAGGAATCTGTCAATATACGACTCCCAATCTTCTTCGGCTGGGTTGAACGGTGCGGGTGGCGAATTGTTGCCGGCCATCTCACTGGTCTTTCGGCTGTTGTTGCCATGTGCTTACGGTCTTTGTCTCTTTAATCCCACCTTCGTCGCCTGTGTTCTGTCACCAGTAAAGAGACTCGCAGACCGGAGTTAAATTCAGCTCTTTAACAATAACAGTAAGTTCAACTGCAGTCGAACCGCAGCAGCCCTTTTTATAGCAGCTGCTCCATGGCTCGCAACGAATGACATTTAGTTAAACTTCCCGCCGCTATTTACGGCCAATCAGGTACTAACATTACTAACCAATCGTATCGTTGCTTTTGTCAACCAATAGGAACATCGCCCTAGAAGTCTCTATTTAAATACACTACAGATTCATTTTCTCATTAATGGATAAATTGCTTCTCTTGTAATTTTGATAACGCTGTGATTACCAGATCACAACTTAAATCCATAGCTAGGCAATAACTGCAAAACTTAAAGTGATCTTTTTCATTCCTATAAGGAAACTTAACATTTGTTATGTTATAGTTGGAGAATTCCTTGGGGTATTAAAAAGCAGGTTTTTGCAAAGTCTAAATTTCCTGATTTCTCACTCTGAAAACATTGCTTTATGGTAATAGCCAGGTGTATTTGAATAGCGGAAAATTTCCTTTTAATTTAGTCAAAGTCTAGGGAGTGTAGAATTCTGTCATCAAGCAAATCAAGTAAATCTGTCATCAAGCAGCAGGAATCTCTCCTGGCAGCTGAAATGAAATTGACATTTTTAGCTTATTGTAAGCATTAGACACTAGCACAACACTTAACAATTTTTCAGAGCATAAATAAAGCACATACTGAGCAAATTGATAAGATTTGGTAAGATTTTGATCAGCATGAAAACAGCAGAGTTAAGAAATGCTGTCACAGATTTCTATTGAAACCACTCAAACTGATGGCTATATTTATATATCAATTAACATAGACAATTTCCTCCCTTCAATTGGTTTTTTAAAAATTTCTTTAGAAGTTCATGGTATTTCTAATACTAATAAATATGATTTTAATGGCATTTAAATTTATCATTTGAAAAAGACTAAAACACTGCTAAGATCTGAGTTAATTCTATTGTTTTTCACTGCTGACTACCTAAAGTCTTTCCAAATTCAGCATTTGATGTGTCACCAATTAGATAAGTCCAGTTAAACTAACTACCAATTACTGCAATATTTCTTAGGTCATGGTAGTACCTATGTTTTCTTAGAAAACTAGCTCCTTCTTTCTATCCTTTCTTCCACTATAAATTTTTTGTTTCCTTTACTTCCTTTTTTTTGAACTTCAATTCCACAAATGAATATCAATAATTGTTGCTCTTTGATGTTCTGTTGGAATTTACTGGAACCTAAGTATTTTGGTTTTACAATCTATAAATAACAAATTTAATAGTGGTATATATTGCTGCTATACAAAATATGTGGTCCAAGGGTTGCAAAGGTTTCCGCATCTTTCATTTTGTGTCCACAAATCACCAAACATCAGCAATATGACATCCTGCACAACCCCCCTTTGTTTCCTAATAAAGGTAATCCTCAATTTACAGCAGTTCACTTAGCAACCGTTTGAAGTTGTGACATAACCCCCAGTACTTACAACATAGTCCTGAGATTACAAATGTTGCAGCACCATAGTAGTCATTCACCGTTATTAATGACTGCAGAGGCATTGCAACATTCGCCTTGCCTATTCCCCCTTAGCCGAGTCTCCACAGGCACTGGGCCTGTGGAGACTCACTTATCTTGTGAAGTTCTAGAAAGCATTCAGTTTCTTTGCCTTCAGTGCTTTGCAGAGAACCGAGGCCTAAAGTATCGTGAGATCTCACAGGATCAGTAGCAGATCTCTCTTTATCTTACAGTACTTTAGGCCTCAGCTCTCTGCAAACAGAGGTCTGCATGTTATTCATGTCAAAAGGCCTTACAAGCTAGCGGGAGGCTTTGAGGCAGTGAAATTGTGCTGCCTCAAAGCATCTCATCAGCTTGCAAATGCTTTGCACACTAAGACTGGAAGCTTCTGGGTCTGTGGTGGGATGCTGCCAGTGTAACAACCGGTTCACTAATCACGCACTTTGCATGTAGCTTCCAAAATTACTTACCTTCAATCTTACTTTGGGGAAGTAAAACAGCTGAGATGCAGCAATCTGCTCTGCTACGCAAATCAGCTGAGCAGGTATAGGTGAGTACAGAGCAGGGGTAGGCGGACTCACATGAGAATCAGAGTGAACCAGTTTGGAGCCAGCTGATCATCGGAGCTAAGGGGTTTGCCCGAACCCGTTCTATTGTTTTCACTTTTCTAGGGGCTGTGATCTTGCATTTGCAGGTTGATGGGATGCTTTGAAGCAGCGTGGTTTTTCTGCCTCAAAGAGTCCCATTGACTTGCAAATGCTTTGTGTGCTGAGACTGGAAGCCTTTGGGGGAGACTCATTGAGGCTACCCACCACTCAAGAAGCAGCAGGCAGCTTCAGTGAGTCAATGAAGCCAAGCAGGATATGCTTGTGCCACTCTCCCTCTGCTCTCACTGCTCTGCTTTTGGGGCACTGGAAGCAGGCAAAGAAACTATAGCAGAGAGGAGATAGCTCCCTAGATTTTCATAAGGTACGTGAGTCTCCATAGGCTCAGTGCCTGTGGAGACCTGGAGAAGCAGGATGGGGGAAGCAATTGTGGGGAGCATGGGGTATCTCAGTGGGTTGAGAGAGGGCTTGGATGGTCAGAAGCACTCCACCTACCCATGGCCTTCTCCACCCTGAGATACATCATGTGCACTAACAACCTGTGCATTCAATTAGCAAATGCACGGGTGAAAGCAGGGAGTTTTAATATTCATTTTATATAATTCACTCCAATGAATCCTCAGGTTATTAATGTAATTGGCAGGCTCCATTACATGTGTAACTCAAGGACTATCTGTAGTATAAATATGTCCATTTGTAAATAATCTTAATTGGCTAAAGAATACAAATGATAACAATAGAAGAAATGTTTGCTTATATATTTTTAATGTTCTTCATGTATAATCTTGTGTTTCTTTACAGAATATAAGTAAAAGTCAATGCTTTGTCAGTGTCTGTTTTATCACGAGAATCTATAAAATTAAACAAGCTAACTTCCTTGAAGTATTTAGTAAATAAATGTAATGGCAAAAAACAATGAAATTAAGTAAAAAGTCAATATAATTTTATGTTCTCTTCAATTTTAAAAGACTGTTTTAAATGAGTAACTCCTTCCTTAGTAACAATCTAATAAGTTTTTAGGGTGGTTTTTTTTTTAGTTAATAAAGGGCACATAAAATGTTGTATTCCATCCTCTACTGAGTTGAATCCTTCTATTATATTGCAGTTTCTATTATAAAGGCACAGTCAACCATGTGAATCCTTTCAACCAAATTTGATTTAATATTTTGTATCCTACTACAATTTGTTCTGAGCAAACTAGAACATTTTGTTGAACTATGATGTTTCAGAGTCATATAGGTTGAACATTATGCCTAGTTTAACATTTTAAGACTAGCAGATTGCACTGCATTATCTGGCATTCAGACTTAGATTCTTTGGAATGTTGCTTCCAAATGTCTTCTTCACATCCAGTGACAATGTAATGGCAAATTAGCAACTTCCTGCTTTGTAAAATTGGAATAAGAATAAATGGATTGAAAATTTGGGCATTTGTTTAGATAGATAGATAGATAGATAGATAGATAGATAGATAGATAGATAGATAGATAGATAGATAGATAGATAG
>NW_020769322.1:5309570-5330376 GCF_900518735.1 Pseudonaja textilis | reverse complement strand
TAGATAGATAGATAGATAGATAGATAGATAGATAGATAGATAGATAGTGTTTCTCAACCTTTTTATAATAGCACATACTGTTGTAATACTAGTGCACTGAAGTTCTGTTTTAAACTCTTCCCTGAATATTTAAAGTAGAATACAAATACATTAAACATTATCTCTGCAAGAATATGAGAGGCAGATGTGCAAAGATCAAAGGGCCTTGTAGCTTGCACGCAATAAATGCATCACTTTCAGCACTAATTTTATGTATTCCTTTAACTACTGCACTTAACAGTTAAATAATTTTATTTTGCATCAGCTGCAAACTCCAGATCATATTTGAAAGTAATTGTAGTACTTATGACATAAAATCTTTATAGAAAAGTCCCTAGATAACCCAACCTATTGTAATGCAATCCAGGTGATCACAACTAAATGGATATCTGTTATACAGGGAAAAATCTTTTCCTTTTTTGTATTTTGTGTTTCATGGTTCTACTCCAAATTATCTGATAAGTTCAACGAATCAAAGAAATAGCAGTGAACATTACCAAAGCAAAGGAGATATAGGCTAAAAAGCAACTAGATCAATTTCTTATAGATAAGGAACTGCAGGGTCAAATGTTGACAGTCCTATAAACAACAACTTATTTATCTTGGATTGAGAAGTGGCTGACTTTAACTATAAAAGAAGGCAAGCTACAGCATGTTTGATATTGGAGGAGTTCCATGGACCCCAGATACATTGCTAAGGTAGATAAAACTACTTGGGTAGATAAAATTATGGCACCAACAAGAGTTATAGCATACTCAATGCTCCTGCAAACCTGACCATAAAACAAACCTTTTATTTACATCCTGTTAGGTTTCCATTCTTCCTAAGACTGGATGAAGAAAGATTAACTGCTTTCCTGAAATGAAACTGACAACCCTTTCTTTATCTCTCATCGGAACACACTCTCCAGAGTTTCTTCCCCCTCCCACTGTGCAACTCTACTGCTTTGAGGTCCTAATTTATTTCTCAGCTACCAGCATAGTAGAACTGAATTACTTTCTTCAAAAGTAATTCCTCACAAAAAAAGGAATAAGGATTACCAAAAGTAATAATGCAGGAAAGAAATTTTAGCAAGTGAAAAAAAAGTGCACAATCACGCTTCATTTGTATAATGAAAGAAAGAAGCTATGAATTGTTATGATGGTCCTTACCAGATTTTTGTACAAAGGCAAATGGCTGAAGTCACCTTCCATAGTCAACATCTGAGCCAGCCACACATAACTGATCTCTATATGTAGTTCTTGATGCTCTCTGAGCTTGTTTGTTTGCTTGCACTGATGATGTTACCTTGTTAGGTAATCAAACATCTTCAAGCAAACAAACAAGCTCAGATAGTATCAAAACTCCATAGTTCAACTTTAAGCTACAGATATTCTTTTCTATAGGAAACTTCTATTTTACCAAAATGGTTTGCCAAATGATGAGATATATACTGTAGGACTGGCCTCCTGGAAGAATGGACTACAGGACCGCAATGTTTCTGTCATTAAAGCTGGGGAAGCATGGATAAGTTATCAACATTGACTAAGATAAGTAGAATGGAATTCTTACTCACAAATGTTTCTCATCAAAGAGACACTGATAAGTGTTTCAGAATTTTAACTAGCTTGATAAAAAGATGGAAATCAGCTCTAATATTCTTGCAGAATAATGTAAATAAGAGGTTTTGGAGCTGAATCAGCAACATTGGGGGCAGATGGTTAAGTAACTATCTCCCTGTCAGCCACTCCTAATTAAAGGATTTGATAAGAATAGAGGAGAGTACAATCGTAATACCTTCAGATCTCAAAGCAGTTAAATTAGCTTCTTCATTAGAAAACTAGCTTCAGTCATCAAAAATGGCCAAAAAGAAAGCAGAATCCTAGTTCCTGTGCCTCTGATTTGACTATAACCTCAGAACAATCCCCTTAGTTTGGCATGTAGCTTAAATTTTAATTATCCTAAAATATTTTCTGTAGGCTGAAAAATATGACACTGTGAGGTCTAGTCTTGCTTGAAGCACATAGACAGCTGGTGACTTTTGGCCTGTCACATTTGTTCATCCCTAGGAAGGACTGCCAAGCCATTTTGAAAAGTGTTGCCAAGAAAACTGCATGGACTTTTGCTGAAACATTCAATCTGCTTCTCTCTAGCAAGAATACAGAATTTATCAGGATGCTACAAATAATAAAAATTTAATATATATTCTTGGTGACATAAAGACCAAGACAATTTAAGTATTGGAACATATAACTACATCCAACATTCTTATCCATAGGGGCTTATTACCCTTGGCTTTGTCCACTTTTACTGATCAGCTATTTTGATGGTGTCATCAGATAGCCACTAGTTTGTTCCCTTTGGTTATTGGTGTGACACACATGTTTCACATGCAATTTCCATGAAATTACCTTGGATCTCTCACCACTGTTCTTTTGGATCTTTCTCTTCTAAATCCAGTCGCTGAAACCTATGCATAGCTTCTATAGCAATGTGAGATGTTCAAATTGAATTTTGGAAGATAGTACCTTTTTTCACTTTGCACAGTTTGAGTTTCAGTTTAGCCGCTATTAGCTGATGGTTTAAGCTACCATCAATGCCAGGAAGTGTCTGAACAGATGCAAATGAACATTTACAGCATTGTCGGCATAAAATAAAATCTATCTGATTGGTGCTGTCCATTTGGTGCTGTCCATGTATATAAATGTCACTTGTATTGAATAAACCATGTGTTTATTGTGCTGAGATAATTTTCCTGGTAAAATTGCACTAGACGTCATTCTGATCACCTAGTCCAAACTAGTCATGCAACTCCTCCTTGGCCTACCTATGCACTGAAATCCCCCATATTATACAAAAGACCATTTTTGGGGTATTTACTTAAGAACCCATTGAAGCTCACTGTAAAAAACATTCAATTTCATCATGAGTCTACAATTGGGGTGTAGATTTATAGAATGTTGACATTGATATCTAATCATATCATTTATCATAAACCATAAACTCATCTGATTTTGAATTAACCACTGCCTATCAGTGAAACTCACTGATGCCAAGGATATCTATGTTCACTCTAATCATTTCTCTTTTTACAGTTTTGAGTTTCCCAAGAGACGTGCCTCTAACATTTCATGTTCCAATTTGATATAACTTTGTACAGTGTAGGTGACCTCTTTTGTCATGGGCACTGTCAAATGTTGGACTTCCTGAAGGCTTTCCTCCAACATCATCATAAAAACCCTGACTGATAAAAGCTGGTCCTTGCTCTTCTCCAGTAGCTTGCAGGCTACCATCCAGCCTGGAATACCTGCTATTGGTATCCATATCTGAGCCATGTTGAGTTATTGACATGAAATGTTGTGGTGAGATTTCTTTTTTTACAGGGTAGTTCACCATTGCCATAATAACCACATATATATGTCAGAATTTCTTCACTTGCTCCTGATTTATTGAAGATATGCAGTTTAGACTAATATCCCATAATAAACATAGAGGTTGCGCATAATTCTTTACCTTTGGTATGTTTTTAACATGCTAATGGTGAACATTAGCCCAGACTTTCTTGACCACAGCTTGAGGAAAATGCCATGTTACCTTTTCTGACAAAGTTCTTCAGCACAGTTACAAATCTACAATCAGTCAGCTACACTAACCCTTCCTATAACTGAAGCAATTGTGGTCATTGTAGCACTGCAGCTTGAAGTACAGCACAATAGCTTTGATATTGTAAATTAAACCAAAATCCTCCTTATTATTGTAACAGACAGACTTACATGTGTACCAGGAAAACATATGAAGACAAGATACTCTCCTGCAACTCTTTAAAATAGCCATGTCTCTTTCCAAAATAACAAATAATATTTGTCTTGAAACTCATATTTCTTCTAGATTGTATCCTAATATCAGCTACAACAATGGTAAACTGGCATCCTAATACCATCTCCACACACCCAACATCTGGTGGACCACCATAGGAAACAAAATACAAGATGAAAATGATCCAACAAAGCTATTCTTATGTGCTTACCTGTAAGTATGAGTAGAAGAATTATTAGGAATAACTATAAGTTCTAAATAAGGTCAACAAAACTAGTGAGAACTATTTATTTCTAGTGCAATGATAACATTAACATATTTATTATATAAATATTTCTGGACCTCAAAAAATATCATACTGTTCCTCTCTGCTTCTTTATTTTTCTACTCCACTCTTGTAAGTAAATTGTAAAAATGAATTCTATTGCCATTTAATCTCTCCTTCCTAGAAAAGGTTTGATCAGAGTAAATGGAATGGGAGAAATTTTATGACCCTCGAAGAAAGGGAATTTGTTTGATTCAAACCTATTAATCCAGAGAGATTAAGGCTAATTTTTAGATTTTGTTTCAGTATATTCTCTTCAAACATATTTTCTGATTGGTTGCAGCAAATACCTGGAAAGAGTGAATGGTTGTTTGGACACTGTGGTTTGTACACATCACTACAAAATGATGAATGAATTCAATTATTTTGACAGCAAAAATACTCAAAAGAACTAAATGTTAGACCTTCCCTATACCAATTACATCACCATGTCATCAGAAAATTCCCTGTAGCCCTAACAGCCTTTTTTTAAAAGAAGAAAAATATTGTATTGCTCGCATCTAGAAACTGAATAAAGTATATTTTAAAGAAATTGCTAAGCATCTTTATACACTGAGAACACTATGCTACTCAATTTATATTTAAATTGTTACCTTACCTTCAAAACTTTATTCTATTCATTCAGTGTTTACACATCACTGGATGAGAAAACACATTGAGGACTCCAACACTAATGATTTATATAAAGTCTGTGTATCTCTGGAAGTGTGGCTGGATGTTGTTATAAATTACATGGGTGGAAATGCTTACTGGCATAGAAATTCACAGGGAGTAGCAAATGGGTTAAGATTAACTTTTAAACTGTATAGAAGTTCTGTATAGAACTTCATGAATACTTTGCAAGTCACTTAATATCTCCAAAAAAAGGTCTGGTGTCAGCATTATTGAAGCAAGTGTTATTGACCAATATGAAGAGTGTAATCTGTTAACTTCGTGTTTCCTTATTTAATTGTCTTCATCTGATGCATTATTATGGAAACTCAGTGGCATTTCCCATTTAATTTTAATCTGTAATATTCTCAGGATTATAATACTTTAGTAATGTTTGAGCTAATTAAGTTTTGTACCTTAAAAACAACAAATTTCTTTTGGTGTGATGACCTGGGGCGTGGCACAAAAGCAACAAAATCACAAAAGTAGGTAAAGTCCCTTTAATACCTCCAGCTTGGCACCCAATGCCCAGTTATCATCAGCTGGAGAAAAAACTCTCCCAAGAACAGTTTTTAAAGGGAAGAAATTCAGTCTGAACCCAAAGTACATATAAACTATAAAGAAAAGACTTCAAAAGATAACAAAACACACTCAGTTGGGAGGATGCCAGAACCCAGATAAGATTTGAGAAACAAAGATAATTCACGCTTTGCTTCCAGCAAGGTGCTGTGCGCAAACACCCTTTTATATCCTGTTTTCCCAGCTGCACCTAATGAAGGGAACCAGGGCCCTTTTCTCCCCCATAACCCACATAACTCATGTTGCTCTCTTCGTTCCTCTCTCCATGACCCAGGATGAAGAGGGGGTGGCCCTGGGTCTTCCTTTGAATGCCCAGCCGGACTGAGCCCTTCCCCAGTTTCTTCCACAGACACCGGAGCCACACTCCCACTCCCTGTCAGCTGCTCAACCTCCCCCTCTGAATCAGATTCCAACAGGGACATGACATTTGGTATGGCATTCAGGATGATTGAAAAAGGACATATATTCTATGCACTTTTAAAGTATATTGTTAAAGAAGAGTAAGGCTGTTTTCTCAGAGTTAAAATATTACTTTTTTACATATACAAGAAATTCATAGTTCAGATATTGACACCCAAACACAGATACAGACATATACTGTCTATATAAACAGAACTAACCGTAGGGTGCTCATTGACAGATGCATTTATATAAACAATCTCTGCCATACGGTATCCTGAATCATTCTGAACTTCAATCCCCAGGTAGTTTCTCTTTTCTAAGTGATTTTTTTTTATGTTTAAGAGCACTGAGGATATGGTATTGGAAAGCTATGGATGCCACACTTTCCTACATATTTCTCAGTGGCCTATGGAATTGTATTGCTCATTGTTTTTATTATTACTGTTATTATTTTATTATTTCCTGAAAATGTCTACTTTGATGCTGTTTCAAATGTGTTACTCTAAGCAGTTTACAGGTATAATAAAGCATACAAGATGTAGAAAAAAAATTAATGAGCTGTTTTAAAACAATATAAAACAAAGTCATTTCCACTAAATAATACTGCCCAACACATCTAGCATCTAATTCATACACCCCTAATTATGAATATATATGTTGCTATAAAATCAGGTTTTAATACATTTCTAAATGTTAGTTATGAAGACTGATACATTTATATCCAAAGGTAGTTGATTCTACAGAAAAGGAAACTTTGCAAAGAGGGTCCTATATCTCACCCTATTGCCTCTCACAGAATTTGGGTTTATAATAGTTTTGCTCAGTGAATGGACACATATTATTGCTCTAACATAGTCTGTAACATAAGATTTTTCTTCATCTGCTAAAGTAGGGGTGTCAAACTCAAGGTCTGGGGGCCAGATCCAGCCTATGTGGTGCTTAGATCTGGCCCGTGGGACCGCCCTGGAAACAGTGAAGGACCAGCCACTGGCAGAGGGTTGCAGGAGGCTTGTTGCATTTAGAAGTCATGCTCTCAAAATTAAAACAAAAATCAAAAATTTTTCCTCATAATTTCTAATGAGCAATTGGAAAGAGCAGGAAAAAAGTACGAGACCTATAGAAACATTAGTAAAGAATACCCACTTACTTTGATATACATATACATATATATTTCATTGCACTTTCTTGAGTGGAAATCAACCTAGGACAAGGTTATACAATATCATCTATCCTTTTCTTTGCCTGCCTTGAAGAAACATTTTGCAAACTAGACTGGGCAAAAGATGGAATAAAAATCAATTTTAAATTACTTAAGATCTTCAGACAATGTTGTTCTTTTCTCACAAGACCCAGAAGAGCTACAAAGACACATACAAGAGCTACACGAAGTAGGACAACCATTTGGCTTAAACATAAATCTGAAAAAGAGCCAGGTTATTTTTAATAAATTCACCAAAAAAAGAACAAATTTAAATCTGCAGAAGAACTATATGTAGAAAGTTAGCACCCACCCTTCTAGAAAAATGAAATATTCTAGGAAATATTAAAAAGACAGAATATTATATCTCCCTGGATGAGAAAAGGAGAAACATGCTATTGGAAAACAGTCTCCACCTTTGTTAATAGCCCCAGAAAGACAAAAGACATTTTATCTACAACACAAAAGACCTTCAGCTCCAGGGTGATGGGATTAGCCCTCAGATCCAAACAAGGACAAAGCCATTGAGCCATAATAGGAATCACCCAAAGCCCCTTCATTGCATCACCCAGCAAAATTCAACCAAGGGACTCAAGACAACCTATCAAGTTACCCCTGCATGCTCCCATGGGAGTCTGACAACCAATCAGGATACATTTCTTGCCACAGGAACAAGAAGTAAGTTCAAAGCCCAACAGAGGTTATAAATCTCTCTCCCTTTCTCACCCATGTGTTCTTTTTGCCCAGGACCTCAATGTGGTCTTGTCCACCATTAAACCATCTTTCCAAGCAATCGCCATGTTTCCAGTGTCTTTCTTCCCACTTGGAACTGAACCCAGATGGAAATTTCCTCCAACAGTAGTAGACCATTACGTATACTTTGGTCAACAGATCTCAATGGAAGGTGATACAATAAAGGAAATGGAATAATGTGTTAAATGTGGTTGATAAGCATTCAGCAAGCTAAGCATAATTTTCAAGAACACCCTCCCACTATGTCTGAAAAGAAAAGTTTTTGATTAGTATGTGCTACCTGCTCTAACATAGGCTAGTAAAACATAACCACACAATTGAAACAAAAGCTATGAGTGGTGCAAAAAGCCATGGAAAGATACATGCTCAGCATTATAAGCAGGGGTGGAATTCATCCAGTGTTACTACCAGTTTGGTGACTATGTTTTGCATCTGACTAAGCACTTGTGTAAAAAACCTTAAGCTGTGCTGCCCAGACAGCTGATAAGCGTTGCGTGCAGGTGTGCAGTGTTTGAAAAGCCTCTTTTGTCCTGCTCTTTCAGCCTCAGCTATACTGGTCAAAGCAGCTGAGGTTGAAAAAGTAGGAAATAAAGGACAGGTAAGAGCCTGGGCCAAACAGCAGCAAACACAGAACCGGTTCGGTGTCTGCTGCTCTTCAGAGCTACCGTTCTATAGAGCCGGGCAGAACTGGTAGCATCCCACCCTTGATTATAAGATAGGAAGACCTGCATATGGATTAGAGAACAATTGAAGGTATACAATAGCATCAAGAGAAAAATAGAAATGGAAATGGGCTGGTCACAAAGCAACAACGACTGATGGCAGGTAGGTCAAGGCAGTCATAGAATGGATCCTATTTGATAAAAAGCATCCACAAAACAGACCTAAAACAAGATGGATCAACAACATCAGCAAGTATTACAGGCCCAATTGGCAAAAGAAAGCTCAGGATTATATTGGTTGGAAACAGGCAGAAGAGGACATAATCCTGCATTGGATAGACAATGGATAAAATGATGATGATGATTACACACACCAGAGGTGGCATTTAGCAAGTTCTGACAGAGTTCTGGAGAACAGGTAGCGGAAATTTTGAATAGTTCAGAGAACCAGCAAATACCACCTCTGGCTGGTGATTTTACAGTATCCTTCCCCTGCCACGCCCACCAAACCACACCCACAGAACTGGTAGTAAAAAAAATTGAATCCCACCTCTCTCTCTCTCTCTCTCTTGCTCTCTCTCTCATACACACACACACCTATCTTTGAGAAATAAAGTGTCAGACAACTAGATTAGAAAAAATGTCTTTTTTCTCAAAAAAGATAAGAAGGATCTAGAAAAGTGCAAAATAGTTGATACATTTCTGGGAAGGTTCTAAAGAAAATAAGAATATTCTCTGTATAAGCATATTAAAAATACAATCCATGTGTACAAGAAAAAAATTCTTGCTTTTTTAAAATCAGTTTCCTTAGTAATTATGGAATGGCACAAATGTAATATGTCTCAGTCTCTGCAAAGAATATGACAAACTATCCAGTGATACTCTGTTCAGCAATGTGGGCTGTATATTACAATACTTAAATCCAAAGAAAATTCTAATGATCAACAATTATTCATTTTCAAGTAGTAAAAATTGAAGTCTCGTGTGCTCCAGTCCTGGTCTCATTTTTTTCCAGTTTATTTATTGATCATATGAATTAATAGATTGAGAAAATGTTTACAGATGCAAACAACAATTTGTGTCTAAGAGTAGGAAAAAAAATTAGAATAGTCTTGATCTACCAGAAATTTTTTTTAAAGGTAATTAGGATGAAAATTAATAAACAAAATGTAAACAAATCAAATGCATAATAATATGGGAAAGTATCTGTCTTCACATCCTTGTACCTTCTGGATTAAATTATGAAGACAAATGGAGAAGTAATTCCAATAATTGGGAGATACAATTATATTGTATTAAATCTGATTAGATTTCTGTAATAAAATTTTTGCATCAAATGTAATCAGAAAGAGCAATGTTATTTTCAATTTTTTTAGCAGGAAGGTGAAATGTTATTTTACATATAATATTTTCATAGATAAATCATAATTCACATTGCAATCAGTCGTGCACTAGCCAACTATTCCATTTTAATAGCTTACTACATTGCATCCAAGGAGTAATGCATTCAAATTCAAATTTAATTCAAAGATTTCATAAAGAACTGAACTCTGGATTTAAGAACAAATTTATTATATACTATTCTTAGCCAATCAGAAGGGCATGTGGACTAAATATTATACAAAACAAAAGTAAAACATAATCTCAGTGGGGTAAACAGTGTATGCCAATTATATTTTTATGTTGGCTCTTTTAATGTTCTGGATCATATTTCTTTAATACAAAAATTATTTTGTATTTGTGGAGCATGAAGAACAAAATCTGTCTATATAATAACAATTATCAAAGTAAGCTATGACGGTCACAATTAATTTCTATTTTAAAGATTAGAGAGGCTATTATTATACCGCTGCCACTAATATGGCACTTTATGTATTATAAGAGAACAGACACCTGTTGTAAGGGATATAGCATTTCAAATTCAACATCAGAGGAAGATGGGGTGGAAACAGTAGGTCAAAAATCAATAGGAAATGTACATACCCATGTTTCTCTGACAATAAAGCCCCACCAATAGGAAGGCCCAGCATGTTTTCTAGGCATAAGGTGAAATTAAGCTCTCCCCCAAAATTTAGGCTTATTTAAACCATGCGTTCCCCACCATTTCTCACATCTCTTGAACTATATGAGGTGAAGAGAAATGGGGGAAAGGGCAGGAGGGAATTTGCCTTTAGGAGCCCCTCGCAGATAGCCTTACCTAGAGCACCCCGCAGGCAGACTTGTCTCTATTGGCCAATGAAGCGCCTCCTGGGCAGAATCGCCTTGCCACGAGGCCACTTCTATTGGCCGATAGAAGCTTCCTGAGGGCAGGGTCACCACTTCTATCAGCTGATAGAAGCAACCTCGTGTCGAGGCGCAGCTGCTCGCAGGGCACTCCTAACAGGAGCATCCTGTGGGCAGCCATGCCTCATCACAGGGCCACTTCTATTGGCCAATAGAAGCACCCTGACAGCAGAGTCACCAGATGCTTCTATTGGCCAATAGAAGCAGCCTCATGGCGAGGCATGGCTATGCATTGGGTTCCCAACTGCAAACTCAATCATGTACATATACCGTACACAACCTGCCTTTCTCCTACCTTCTTCTTGAGGTTTTGCTTGCAGTCCGACCACTTGAATGACATCTCTTAAATCCCCCATTCGTAGATATTCCAGTACATTCAAATAACTTAAATATTACAATATTCATAGACAAAGGAAGGGAAACATCAAGAAGAAGGTAGGAGAAAGGTGGGCTGTTTAGCTTGCAGTTTTACAGACAGCAATTTACACATTCCCCCCCGAAGCATACCTTCCCCCTCGAAGATGCTAGTGGATGGCAAGGGGCACAAAGATCCCCCCAACCTCCCTTTGAAACCAGTTAAGCAATTGAGTAAACTGTGAGTTCCCTTAGTTGGCAGCATAAGCGGAGGGACCCGGAACTGCCCATTGCAGGTGATAGGTGGAATCAGCTTCTTTAATGACCCTCCTGCGGCCCATTCCATCCAAGTGGTTGCAGTGGGAAATTGGGGACGGGGGAAATAAAGCTATCTGAGGGAACAAAGAAGAGCAGCTGGCTCCGGAAGCAGAAATGCAGCGGGAATCTTGAGATTGTCTGATATTTACTCTGACAACGGTATATGTACGTGATTGTTTGCAGTTGGGAACCAGATGCGTAGCCATGCCTCAGCCAATAGAAGCAGCTGGTGACTCTGTCCTTGGGGCACTTCTATTAGCAGGTAGAAGCGGCATCGTGAGCATGGGGTGCTCTAGGTGGGGGTGCATATGAGGAGAGGAAATTAAGTCACCTCCCAAAAGATGGTCTAGCCATTTTTTCAGGGCAAAAAAAGAAGGCCCGGCCTTAGTTTGTGAGAAACACAGTATATGTTAACAAAAGTTTTCTTGTTATAATAGGAATTTGAGTAGACATAGAAAGAAGAGGTCTGTACCAAAAATATGATCAAAAAATGAATTTTAAAGGAAAGAATAAAGTAATATAAGTGAAAACTGGAAGTGGCATTGTAATTTTCACCAAAAATAGTATTCTCAGAAATAACTGCTGCAGCTTAATAATTGGGATCATAGTGAAATTTATGGTGATACTGGAAATGCTGGATAGATATAGATAGATATATTTGGACACGGAGGACATCTGTAGGAATGGACCAGATCAATGCTCATGAGGTTTCAATGATGAGCTCAAATTTTCCCTGCACTCTCCTGCATAAAATTATTTCTTTTCTGATGCTTATGCATGGTTTGGCTAGTTAAAACTTTACATTTCCCAAAAGTACAGATACCATTATAAAAGTACAGAGCTCAACCCCCATTTTTACACACACATGCTACTTTTTAGTATATTTTAATGGTTAATCATTATTTTATATTTTTATAATGATTGAATTTACATAAAATTGGATAAAGAAATTAATTAATAAATACACACCACCTTCATTGATCATGTTCATGTGGTATTTATCCCTTAAAAGTACCTTGCAGGGCAAGGCAAATGGATAAGTTAGTACTTTCTCACATAAACATTTGATACCTGCTAGAAGTATAAAAGATGGCAAATGCCATATTTTGAGACTCTGTGTAGAATTACTCACAAAAATACTATACCTTATCAAGGATAGCATTAGATATATTTGAACATTCTTTCATGAGCTCAAGGGCTCCCAGCTATCAAAGGAAAGTGAAATTTTATTATGTATTATATTCTTTTATAAAATATTGCCATATCTCTTCTGTAGAAATTATCTTTTCAATCAATTATTATATTGCTATTCTTTGCTTAATATTTCATGTGTGTGTTTTTTTTCTTCCACTCACATTGTTCAAAACAAAACACAGATTATGCAATTGCCAAAAAGAATATAAAGGTACATGGAATTTTGGAAAATGAAAGTATACAGCATTGTATTATTGTTTTATGATTGGCACAGAAAGCAAAGTAAGAATCATGTCCACTTGGCTTCTCATTTGTATATAACTGCATATCAGTTAAATTCATAGAATGATTCATCATAAAATATGCAAAGGCATTTAGAACAAGTCCATAATCTTATATGCATTTCATAAGAAAGTCTTTTGAATTATGCATGCACTTGCTGAATATTTAAGTGTAACTATTTGGCCCAAACTAGAAAGGATTTTGGAACAGTTAGCAACATTAAAAGTAGCAGAAGAGAATAACAGTTGCTTTGTTCTGTTTTCTAAACAACTAAATATACAATCAGTTATAAATTATGATCAATATTCTAAAACTATAGAAGTAAATGGTCACTGATTTCTATATTTGTCACTTCACTTTAATTGTCTAAATTCGTGTAACAATAGGAGACATCCACTAGTTATATCTTTCTTGTTGTATAATGACAATACACTATCTTAATACAGAATAAAAGAAAATTGCGTACAATTTTTCTACCAAGAGCACATCTAATGAGCCACAAGATAATGTGAAGCCATAAGATGTTTTCCTCTTCTATCTTACATCTATTCAGCAAAACAGGTTCATGTATTCAATTGTATAAAGGTCAGTCATATCACTAATTCTTGTCTTCATTATGAAGCATAAACATCTATTGACCAAGGGAACTTTTGCTTGTATAATGCATTTACAAAAACTTTCACAAACCTGAAATCTATTTATGTGTGCTGATATTTTTAGAATATGCTCAAGTCTCTCACTTACTGCAGTTAGTCATAGAAGTCAATGACTTGTCTTAGAAAAAGCATACTGTGTAGGACTGAGGCAACTCAATGTAAATCTGTATATGAACCAATTTTCAGGAAAATGGTTCCATTTTATAAAATATTCTGGTCTGTGTAACTAGCCAGATGAATTCTAATGGACTGTAGTCCTAGACTGAGAATGTAAGAGAAAAACAGAATATAAAGGAAAGCAAACAAAATGAGAACTTAATTTCTGGCTGGTGTTCCACATCCATTGTTTATTCTGCCTTAGATATATAAAAAATGGCTGGTGGATCCAATAAATGTAATTGATTAAATGTCCAGCAGAATTTATGAGTCTGATTAGGAAACAAATGTTTTGCATGCAAATTATATTCTTTGCTTTGATTCATTTTGGAAATCTTTCTTTAGTGTAGAAATGAAAGTGGCATTTCAATACTGTTTACCTTACTTGTATGTAAACACCAAAAAGAATAAATAAATCAGCTTAGAAAAAAGACTGCATATTAGTTTACAAAATGAACATTATCTTATTGTATAATTTGTATCTGTTTTTCTTAGGGTTTGCAAAGATATTTTTATTCAAAGTACAACTATATAGGAGAAATCTTTCCCCAAAATTTAGAATATTTAAAATATCGTGTTGTTTAGTTTGGAAAAACAAATTTAAAAGCATTAGTACATGGCAAATAAGTTGTACACAAGAAAAATTTTCTATCATGATTAACATTAGCATAGAAAACATTTGTAAGGTATCCTTCTAAGCTTTCAATTTTCTAGCTTTGTGGAACGTGAGTCACTATAGTTCTGCTTGGGCAATGAATTTCCACACAATTTTCCACATGCAAGCAGATGGTAATGATACTGAAGAGTTGACTTTCATGGCTACAGATGCTTGTTGCACACACAAAAATAATCTCCTGTGTTGACATCTACATACAAAGCAGGGTTGGGATTCTCCCAGTTCGCACCTATTTGCTAGAACCAGTTGTTAACATTCTAAGCAGTTTGGAGAACTGGATGTTAGAAGAAATTACTGGCCTAATCTTGTAAGGAAGGCAGGAAGGAAACATTCTGGTGTTGCTTATAGAAACTGCCTCTCCGTTAACCCTTATTACATTCTTGGCAGGACTAGACTTCCTGTCTCAAGAATGTCTCTGGAGGTTTTTTACCCTCCTTTGCTGGTACTTTGCTTGTGTGGAGTGAACATTCAAAGTTACAATGGCACTGAAAAAAGTGACTTATGACAATTTTTCACACTTACGACTGTTGCAGCATCCCCACAGTCATGAAAGGCCAGGCGAGGAGATGCATGCCTCGATGCGAGTGATATTGAGTTGGGTACCCCCAACCAATAATATGACCACCAAGCCATGTCCACCCAGTCACATGACCACCAAGCCATGCCCACCACCTAAGCCACGCCCACAGAACCGGTTGTTAAGAATTTGAATCCCATCCCTGATACAAACCTTATACCTAAATGGAGCTTATAAAATCATCTTAATTCTGTTCTTAAACTGGCAAATTTTAAAGAAATTTTAAAAATATAGCTAGATAGAGCTACAATTATTTTCCTAAAAAGAGCCATGGTGGTGCAGTGGTTAGAATTCATGACTGCAGGCTAACTCACAGTTCACTCCAGGAGTTCGATCCTGACCGGCTCAGAATTGACTCAGCCTTCCATCCTTTTGAAGTCAGTAAAATGAGGATCTAGATTGTTGGGGAAAATATGCCAACTCTGTAAACTGCCTAGAGAGGCCTGTAAAGCACTGTGAAGCAGTATATAAGCCTTAGAACTATTGCTATTGCTAAAAAGCTATTGCAACAAAATGTAAATTATGCCTCTTCAAAAAGTATTACAAACAGCTTGCATTTAACACAGCATTCATGGAGCAAAACATGAGATTCAGAACCTTGATGTTATATTCCCATTCTTTATTTTGTCTCTGAGATATGTAACCTGTAGTCAAAGTTGTCCTGATATTGAAATAAAAATGTATTTTCTCCTGATGGCATGAATAGTTGGAATTCTGTCATCAGATTTAATAAAGCTCTCAAACTGATTTTGGCAAAAAGAAAGCTTAAGCCTTATAGAATTGAAATGCTCTATTTCCATGGTGTAGTGATGAGCCTTTTCCCCTTCACCAGAGTCTCTAGCTGAACATGTTAAAATATTTCTTTTAGGAAATGTAACTATTTACAAAAGGAGATAGATTTTTTTTTTAAGTAATAGCTTTTTTCAGAAATAGCTTTGTCCAGTAATCCAAGGATTTCCTGTTTCAACATTTTTCCAGGTAGAAAAGGCTACCTTTATATCTCAAGTGATTGGAAAAATGATAAAACAAGTACACTGGTGAATTTAGTAAAAGGGGGAGGGAGAGGGAAAAGCTTAAGAAAGAAAAATAGCAATTAAAAATGTTTCTGATGTAACATTTGAAATAGCAACATCTGTTTACAAGGTAAGTATTACAACTGCTGCACTATTACTGAATTCCTGGTAAAAATAAGGCTACAAAATATAAAAAGGCCATAGTAAGCACTGACTCAGTTGAGGGGGTATCCATGCTTCTGCACAGTAGCTAATGTGCTGGGTTAGCTTGTACTGAACGGACATAAATATTTGAGGTGATAAAAGAATACTTTAACATTGCAGAATAAAAGCAAATTTGATGAATCCGTTTTGATAGAAAGATACCACTACAAGGGGACTTCCTTTATAACATGACATAAATCATTACCAATTTTCAAGAAATATTTTACACTATTAATTTGACATTACACACATTCTTAATTTGATATTTTATTTTTAAATACTGAAGACAATTGATAAAGAACAAAATTAAAATTATAGCAGGCCAAAAAGAAATTTTTTAAAAAGATCTCTCCAAAAATCTTTTTAAAACCCTAACAAAATTTAATAAATTACCGTACCAAATGTCTAACATGTATGTTGTACATATAAACGCAGCTGCTTTACAAAAATTACCTTATAATAGTATATTATTATCACATACTAAAAGGTAGAAATAAATTACATAATAACACCATTGTATTACTATAAACTATTATTAGTATTATTATAAACTATCATAAAATCTATACCAAATAAGAACATATTGTTCACTCTTTGTTTGAAAATATTGTCTTTCCAAAAGAGATAAATTGCACATTTTAAAAAGTCAGTTCTTGCAACAGAATAACAGAGTTGGAAGGGACCTCAGAGGCAGTGGTGGGATTCAGCCAGTTCGCACCACTTCGGGAGAACTGGTTGTTAACTTTCTGAGCAGTTTGGTAAATTGGTTGTTGGAAGAAATCTTTGGGGCAGAGAACCGGTTATTAAATTATTTGAATCCAACCACTACTCAGAGGTCTTCTAGTCCAATTATAACTGATTCAGCAGATATACTCATTCTCTCATTAAGGTGCCATTCTTACCATTATGCCTCATGTTACCTGAATTTCATGTATTTAATCCTTATTCCTCGGGGCATCTAAATGTGTGGTTTTTTTAAAAAAAAAATTGTTTCTTTATACAATTCCTGTATTTGACACTGATTATTCTTCATGTTTATGTTTCACTTAGCTAGCTGCCTTGGGCACTTCCACTGAATAATAGCAGTGAGATATTAATCCCTATACATATATCTTTGTCTCGTTGGCATACAACTCTTAGTGACTCTTTGCACAAAGAAATTCTTCGCATTCATTAATCATGTATTGACTTTGAAGTTAAGGGACAGACCTATTAGTTCCTGGAAAAGTGAGTTGAACAAGGAGAGTGCAAGCTTATCCAAGATGTTGCCCACAGTTTTCAAGGAAACTACCTGATGCTAACTATCTTGGACCATCTATATTATTTCCTCCTAAGATATAATTTCTAGAGTACTGCAGCTACCACACAGACTTCCAACAGTGTGTTATGAAGTGAATAAACGATTTTCCATGTTGTCTCTTCTAAGAGTAGAGGAATTCAATATAATACCATCATTTTAGGAAGGAATGTACTTAGCACAGAACTTTTTTTAATAGAGCCATAAAAATGATAAAAATATTTTTTAAATAACATAAATTTCACAATATATTTCCTTTAAGAATTGTGGGTGTTGCTATTTTACATATGTTTTGTTCAAGGTGTAAACAATACCCTGTTTCTCCAACAATATGGCCTCCCCCAATAAGAAGCCCCAGCATGTTTTATAGGCATGAAATGAAATTAAGCCCCTCCCCCCAAATTAAGGCCTATATTAAAACATGCGAAATGGGGAGAATGGTGGGGGGGCTTGCCATTAGGAAGTACTATTGTTGCACACCCGGATATGGTGCTGCCTGCGTTGACCCCAATACGAAGTGCCCCAAAGCTGAGGTCAACATCCAAGCCATCGCCGCCCACCCGCCCAAAGATGTAAGGGGGGGGAATTAAGTAACCCCCCAAAAGACGGCCTAGCCATTTCTTCGGGAGTCAAAAAAAAAATAAGACCCGGCCTTATTATATGAGAAACATGGTATTAATTTGTATTCCAGCAGTTACACCTTCAAATGAGCTTATTTTTTAGCACACTGCTCAAAAAAAAAATAAAGGGAACACAAAATAAGACATCCTAGATCTGAATGAATGAAATATTCTTATTAAATACTTTGTTCATTACATAAGTGAATTTTGTGACAACACAATCACACAAAAACTATCAATGGAAATCAAATTTAGCAACCTATGGAGGTCTGGATTTGGAGTTACACTCAAAATTAAAGTGGAAAAAAACACTACAGGCTGATCCAACTTGTAATGTCCTTAAAACAAGTCAAAATGAGGCTCAGTAGTGTGTGTGGCCTCCACATGCCTGTATGACCTCCCTGCAATGCCTGGGCATGCTCCTGATGAGGTGGCGGATGGTCTCCTGAGGGATCTCCTCCCACACCTGGACTAAAGCATTCCCCAACTCCCGGACAGTCTGTGGTGCAACGTGGCGTTGGTGGATGGAGTGAGACATCATGTCCCAGATGTGCTCAATTGGATTCAGGTCTGGGGAACAGGCGGGCCACTCCATGCCTTCGTCTTGTAGGAACTGCTGACACACTCCAGCCACATGAGGTCTAGCATTGTCATGCATTAGGAGGAACCCAGAGCCAACTGCACCAGCATATCACAAGGGGTCTGAGGATCTCATCTCAGTACCTAACGGCAGTCAGGCTACCTCTGGCAAGCACATGGAGGGCTCTGCAGCCCCTTAAAGAAATACCACCCCACACCATTACTGACCCACTATCAAACCGGTCATGCTGGAGGATGTTGCGGGCAGCAGAACGTTCTCCACAGCATCTCCAGACCCTGTCACGTCTATCACATGTGCTCAGTGTGAACCTGCTTTCATCTGTGAAGAGCACAGGGCACCAGTGGCGAATTTGCCAATCTTGTTGTTCTCTGGAAAATGCCAAACGTCCTGCACGGTGTTGGGCTGTAAGCACAACCCCCACCTGTGGACGTCGGGCCCTCATACCACCCTCATGGAGTCTGTTTCTGACCGTTTGAGCAGCCACATGCACATTTGTGGCCTGCTGGAGGTCATTTTGCAGGGCTTTGGCAGTGCTCCTCCTGTTCCTCCTTGCACAAAGGCGAAGGTAGCGGTCCTCATGCTGGGTTGTTGCCCTCCTACGGCCTCCTCCACATCTCCTGATGTACTGGCCTGTCTCCTGGTAGCGCCTCCATGCTCTGGACACTACGCTGACAGACACAGCAAACCTTCTTGCCACAGCTCACATTGATGTGCCATCCTGGATGAGCTGCACTACCTGAGCCACTTGTGTAGGTTGTAGACTCTGTCTCATGCTACCACTAGAGTGAAAGCACCGCCAGCATTCAAAAGTGACCAAACCATCAGCCAGAAAGCATAGGAACTGAGAAGTGGTCTGTGGTCACCACCTGCAGAACCACTCCTTTATTGGGGATGTCTTGCTAACTACCTATGCTTTCCACCTGTTGTCGATTCCATTTGCACAACAACATGTGAAACTGATTGTCAATCAGTGTTGCTACCAAAGTGTACAGTTTGATTTCACAGAAGTGTGATTGACTTGGAGTTACATTGTGTTGTTTAAGTGTTCCCTTTATATTTTTGAGCAGTGTATATCAATGCGCTGTGGAACTTAGCTACTTCTAAATGTCCTTTTAAAGGTTTTTTTATCCCACTATTTTATAAGCAAATCAAAGTGGCAAACATGCCTAATACTCTTTCCTCCTCTTATTTTCCCACAATAAACACGCTGTGAGATGAGTTGGTGAGCGAGAAAGAGACTGGCCCCAAGTCACCCAGCTGGCTTTCATGACAAGGAATGTTTTGCTGGTTGGCTTAGGGTCCTGAGGGGAGTGTTTACCACTGGAAGCATGATAATTGCAGTTGTTTTTATTTTGATATCTTTTTACTATTGGTAAGCAGCTCAGAGTTCCCTTATCAATGAGAAAGGTGGCAAAGAGAGGGAAGAAGGAGATTGGGAAGTTGGGAGAGAGGGGGGGAGGGAGGGAGGCTGGGAAGGAAGGAAGGACAAAATCTACATTAATCTTAACTTTATTGTACTACAAATATGCATATCATCAGGGGTAGGATTCTACCGGTTCTGTCCACCTCTGTAGAACTGGTTGCTCTGAAGAGCAGCAAATAGAGAGCATACATAGAACCGGTTTTATGTCTGCCGGTCTTTTGGCCCACCCACCTGCCCAGGCTCTTACCTGACCTTTATTTCCTGCTTTTTCAACCACAGTTGCTTTGCGCGACACAGCTGCGGTTGAAAAAGCAGGAAAAAAGTGCCTTTTCAACCTCTGTGCACCCACGCGCAGCACTGGTCAGCTGTCCAGGCAGCTAGCTGATGACAATATACACATACGCGCAGCAAGACATAAAATCACCAAGCTTGTAGTTACACCAGTCGGATCCCACCCCTGCATGTCATTCAATTCTCAGATCATGTTCTTCTAACTCCAATAACCTTCTGTTTCTCAGAATCCTCCCCTCTTTCATCCAAACTAAACAACAAGCAGCAAAGTATAATTCTGAACCAGGGAAATCTAATCCCTTTTTTCTTCTTTTGCATCTTATAACTGCTTCTAAAGAATATGTATTGTCTGTGAGTGTTCCTGGAAAGAAAAGCAGAAGGAAGTGTCCTTGAATTACTGAAAAGTGTCTGTTATGTCCTGAGGACTCAAGGAGTTCTCACTCAGGTCCACTCACT
>NW_020769322.1:5242933-5309560 GCF_900518735.1 Pseudonaja textilis | reverse complement strand
TGTTGCACTCATGCTCTGGTTCAGCCTCTCATTGCTCAAACTTAACAGTGTCCTTGTACTACCACTGACAGTGAATGGTTAGAGATGTTTATGTCTGGTTTTTTTCTTGCAACTTGGTTTTAAAAAAAACAACTGCTTTGTTAAAGATATCTGCAAGACTATTTTAGACTAATTCCTAGGGTTTGTTTTTATCTGTGCCTTTATTTGGATATTTCCTTTGGACACAGAGGCAGAGGGTTCTAATGTTTGCCCCTCCTTCCCTGGTTAGTTTATGTTATATCCTCTTTTGATTACATACACTGTTGTTGTCAGTACTTTAAGACAGTCCTTTAAGAAGCAGAAAGTATCTTTATCGCAAGGTTAGAATGATAGAATCTTGCAAGTCTGAAATCACTTCTCCTATTCTTTACTTTTACTTTCCTGAAAGCTAGGAAAAGGCCCTTCTGAATTGTTTCCCATGTCCCTTTTCCTTCTGTGTGCATGATGGTTGTCTAAGCTGCATTCCTTCTAAAGTCATTCTCAAAGACCACCACATGTCTTACTTGACCCTGGAAGGAGCTATCAAATTTCCTTCCTAAGAGTCGAAAGTCCTTTCCAAAACAATCCAAGGATCCAAATTATTGTGATCAAAGCATTTTGAAATTAAAAGCAGATATTTTTAGTTTGTAATAGTGGTTCTCTAAATAGAATTAACTATATAGTAAACTCTGGATTAGAATAAAATTAGATTCTTATGATGGTGCTGTAGAGATCAAATTAGATAAGGTTTTATCCTGACCCCAAATATTTCTCAACCTGTGAGTTATAACAAAGGTAAACAAAAATGAAGTTCAACCTTATAAACTATTTTACTATAGAATAGAATTTTAAGCAACAACTTCAAGTTATATCTTTAGGTGTTTTAGAAGATAGCTTCTAAATGTTGGCTCTTTGTAACACTCTTTATTCAACTTCTCTTTCTCATAAGAAAAAGAGAAGAGAAGGAAAAAAGAGGGCGGGGGCTTCTCTTTTAACTGTGTTCCATATTACTAGCTCGTGTATCTGTTAAGGAAGGACATATATTTACAATTCTGGTATGCCTTTACTGTTTAATTAAGCAATAATTTAATCATTATTTATTTTCACATTACTTTATTCCTCCTGGATTTCCATTATATCCATAGATTTATAGTCAACGATGTATCAAGGTGCTATTGCCTTAATGTTTTAGTTCTCAATCTCACTAGACACGATGTTCCCTAGTTTGATTAGTTCCATTTCTTAAACTGATTTCAGATCAGCTTTATAAACAAATCTGCAACTTCCCTGTGTAAACTTAAAATATTTTTTTCCAAATTTGCTTTATGTTACCTCTGTTAGCCTACTTTGATATTTTTTGTCTCTTATTTCACAAGCATTGTATTTTATCTCATTTAATAGTGTCAGGATTTTTACAGTAGGATTTGCATTTGGATTTGGCACAAAACAGACAATTCCTATGGTAACCCGTAATTCCAATCCATTAGGTTAATGCATTGCAGCTGCTGTGAACAGTGGGCATGCTATCTTTGGTATAATGAAGCCTGGAATAGCACAGAATATAAAACTAAATAAATTGAAAAAAGTTCTACATTAAAGCAGTTAAAAAAAAAAGAGCTTTGACTTCTTTTCTGTCAACATTCTAGACCCTTAGGGATGATATTATTCATTATACTTCTATTAATTAAATTAATACAAGTTGCTGAGAATCAAGTAACATATAAGTGTAATAAGTGATCATAAAAATAAAAATTATAAATCCAAACATAGTATGGAATAAAAATTCATTTCAATGGTCACTGATTTTATTTAATAATTATCACAAAGATAATTATTATGGCTACTAACAATAACAGATGTATTTAAAAAAAATCTTTGGCAGGGATCCTCCTTCCTGCCTCTCAATCTCTAACCTGCCTGTTTATTTTTTTAAAAAAAAATATGAAATGATATTTTAAAGTAACATGAAAATGTTGGACAACTTTAGTCTAGTGAAACAGTATTAAAAATCCATAGTAATAGTAATAGCAATAGACATATACCACCTCATAATGCTTTACAGCATTCTGTAAGCATATTGTCCTCAGAAACCTAGGTCCTCATTTTATTGATCCTGGAAGGTTGGAAGGCTGAGTCAATCATGAGCTGGTGAAGATTGATCCCCTGACAGACAGCAGAATTACTGCATTCTAACCACCACACCACCATAGCTCGTGTGCAGAAAGCTAGTGGCAGTAAAATTCGCCTTCTGGCAATTGAGCATTTCGTGACTGTCCACACTCCTTATGGAAGTGATTTTGTAATTACATAATCACTCTTCTCCAAGTTAAGATTTTTTATATCTATAATAATCTCTCAACATTATAAACATGCTCACTGGCCACAATCCCTTTTTTATGGATTAAAGAACAGTTGATAAGGAATTTATATTTAAGAATTGGTACCTTGATTTAAATGCATAATTTTGAGACAATATGAGATGTTAGGGTTTCAAAATTGTGTGTTATGTTCACTAGGAACCTGAATTTTTCAAACTACAAGATTTACAATTATCCTTCATGTATGTTTACAGATGCATTATATCGAGGCACAGATTTGAACATACACTCCTATAATGGTCTTGAATTTCATATGCTGGTACAACACCATGTGTTTCAAAGGCATGCTTTATGTAAGGTATACTTTCCATTTCCTTGCTCACTGTAGAATAGGCAGAATGAAGCAATTAACCATACTTCGTGTCATAAATGAAATATAGAATATATAACATTACCTTAATAGGTACCTGTAACCTGATCTTTCTTTGGCTAAGATTTAGAGTTGGAAAACAGATGCAGGACTTTAGAACATAGTAAGGTACCATATACTGAGTATATATTTAACTTCATTATATCTAAATTTATTATTTAACCTTCATATATGGGAAAGTATTAAACCTTGGACTCTCGGCCTTTAAAGCATATTCTTTGGCTATAACCTAATAAATATGCTCACTTTAAAAGTGATCATGGCTGACTGGATAAACAACATTCAAGAAAAAGATTTAAAAAGGAAGTAAATGGTAAAGATTTCCAGACAACTGCTGCCAAAAAGTTTTTTTTTAATGGTCTAATCAGGTATACAGCAAAATTGTATGCTGTTGTATTCAAAGTATGAGACCACTAAACAAAAGGTACCTCATACACATACAGTAAGTATTTCCAATATTCTAACTACAGGCTTTAAATATTGGCCGAGGTCATACTATGTCTCCAGCACAAATATCCAAAATCTGAAGAACAAGATTTGCTTATAGCTCTGGAAAGCCTTATGCTTAGCTTTTCCTATCCTTAGTTTTTCTAATTTTCCTCAAAGTGTGAATAAAATCTACAATACTTCTGAAGGTCCTTGGATATTAATTTGAAATAACTAATTAAAAGGTAGCCTCAAAAATGGCACAGCATAAACAGTTTTGAAAAGATGGTTTCTTCTAATCTGTAACAAATTAGTTTCCTTTAAAAAAAGTTTTATAGAGCTATCTAATCAAATTGTTAGATAATCATATGCACTGAATCTCTAATTAGAGTGTATAATTTGGTTAATTTAGTTTGTTCTTCAGTTATTAAAGAACATGATTTATTCTTATGAAATTAAAATGATCAAACATGCTTGATAAAGCCACTTTTGGAAGCAGATTATATTATTTTCCACCCATATGTAATTATATCAGCATTATACCTCATTAAGATTATTTGGAACCCAAAGTAAAAAAAAAAAAAACCATTATCAGGCCCAAGCTTAGAAACAACGCTGTGAAATCCAATCATATTAAATCCTTTATTTTCTTACACCTAATGGACAGAATCTTGCCAAAGTAAAACAATAACTTTCTAACCTACTAGATATATCCTGAGAGCTTCTGGGTATGGCTATCCTTCCCCACCCAGTCTGGGACTGTTCAGTCCCTTAATCTGGGCTTCTCTCTAGGAAAGTTCCATGCTGTCAAAACTCTCCTTAACTGCTGCTCCAGCGGCTCATTCTATCACACCCTTCCCCAATAGACTAGCAGTTAGAAAGCACCGAGAGCATGCCAAATGCAATTTGCACTGCCTCAAATAATCTTCCAATTACAGATTGATAAAATTCCATTTCAGATTTAATGGTAGGAAACATTTGTTGTTTATTCAAACTATAATTTTAAATAAGTTTTCATATATGCCGCTTCATGCTGAATTGCATTTAAGTAATTTCACCAAAAAATACGTTTTACGGTTTTAAAAGTTTTCATTTATTATGCGGGAAGGAGACAATTTTACTCCCTAGAAAAATACTATGTAATATTTAGAAAAAAGTTATAGCCATCATTCAAAGGAACGTATGTATGTGTATGTATAAAATATTGTTGTATTACTTTTTACACAATGAGAATAGTGTGTGCATAATAACAACTGTTTGTTTCTGAATTGCTAAACTGCTACATTTTTTAAAGGCTCACAGAGATATTTTGGAAACCGGTAATCTACTATCCTATCCACTTCCTATTCGTCTGTCTATCCCATGAAATCAACAATTAAGGAACCAGCTTAATCTTTTACTACACTAGTTTG
Organism: Pseudonaja textilis; assembly: GCF_900518735.1. The sequence goes on along the minus strand of NW_020769322.1, from coordinate 5,304,956 downwards.
TTCTCAATAAAAAACAAAGGAAAACCTGTCTTTGTTAATTGCTTCAACAGAAAACATTCTTAATAATCTAGATATTTACCTTTTAAATGATGTTTTACTTTTGTTTTTAATAACTTTATTAGATTTTTAAACAAGAAAGATAAAACTAGCAGAAACTATTTAAGAATAAAGAAAAAGAAAAGAACAAGGTCAAAAGTGCAAAGGGGGAGGGAGAAGAAAATATAAAGAAATAACCTCCAATTTTCTTTTATAATAGTTATGGACATAAATTTAAATATTTCACTATGATTTTCATTTTTTTCTAGTCATCAAATCAATATATCATAATTTCATTTTTTTCTCTTTCATGCAAAAAGTCCAAAAGAGATTTCTAACTGGCATCAAACTTACTGTTTTTTTTCTAATCAAGAATGTCAGGTTTGCTACCTTTACCATCTTCACCATCCTCTCTGCCATTGTGAGTACTGTCAAAACTTTCAACAATTATGCATATAAGAGTCTTGCTGCAGTTAACTAATATAAAAGAAAGATTGCATGAGTTTTTCCAACTTTTTGTCAGTCTCAAATAAAACCTGTCTAGATTCAGTTGTTCATTAATCTTTAAAATCTTTTGAATTAATGTATACATTTGAAACTAAGTTTGTTTAACTTTTTATAGTCCACTAAGCATAACTCTTGTTCACATTTCTAGTATAAATTTGAAATACCTTTATACATTTTAGAACAATTTTCCAGTAAATATCAGTGATACATCATTTTATAAAAATACTATTAAATACTATTAAGATTATATCATAATATTGTGCCATTTTTATATTACAACCAAACATTTTAGCCAATTTCATCATGCATTCTTTCACTTGTTCTTTTTTTGTTTCAAATTTCAGTAAAGATTGATACATTTAACAACTTAGTCTTACAATGCTCAATACCAAAAGTCCTTTTATCTATTTTAAATCTTTTTAGCAATTGTACATATGGAAACCAGTGAAACACATATCCTTCTAATATCAAATGTTCCCTTGATTTTACTTTGCAATCTCCCTGAAGAAATTCTAATAGTTCGCCATAAATTAATCATTTGTGCTTAGTTATCATTTCTCTTATATGATGTACCATGTTTCCCTGAAAATAAGAACTGGTCTTATATTTTTGGCGGCTCCAAAATAAGTTCTAGGGCTTATTTTCAGGTAAAGTCTTATTTTTTTCCATATACAGGAGGCCCACTTCTTCTGCTTGCTGATGGCCACAATTGGGCAAAAGGCCATGTGGTGTGCCAATACCAGCACCACAAGGCGTGGGGTAAAGCTGCCCCACACATCCCACACCAGCTTACCTCAGGGCCCCGCAGTCAGGTAACAGATACCAGATAATCAGAGTGGAAAGGGACCTTGTAGGTCATCTAGTCCAACCCCCTGCCCAAGCAGGAGACCCTACACCATTTCTGACAAATGGCAGTCTAATCTCTTCTTGAAAGTCTCAACTGATGGCACTCCCACAACTTCCGAGGGCAAGCTGTTCCATTGGTTGATTGTTCTCCCTGTCAGAAAGTTTCTCCTTATTTCCAGGTTAAATCTCTCCTTGTTCAGTTTCCATCCATTATTCCTTGTCTGGCCTACAGGCGCTTAAGAAAACAGCTTGACCCCTTCCTCCCTGTGGCAGCCCCTCATACCCTCAAACCCGACACCTGCCTTGCCTCATGGTGGTGGCTCTAGCAGCCCAATCCAGCAGGACTCCACATCATCACTGGCCCACTTTTTCAGCTTGCTCACTGAAGCACTAAGACAGAGCAAGCGCCCAGCTGCAGGAGACTCGTCTTTACATCTCTCGGCTTGCCTGAGGACTGGGCAGAGCATCTGATCACCTGCTTTCTCCCTGTGCCTCTGCTCCATCTGCTGCTGGTGGTGCTGCACAAATATGAGCTGGCCACCTGCTCCAGCCCACCAAATCTCGGATTTCCTGTGGCTCACAGCACAGCCGGATCACCTGCTTCCCACCCATCTCTGCCTCCGCCTGCTGCTTGGACAGGTAATCAACTCATCTGTGCTGTTTTAAGATTAATAAAAGATAAAAATGTTAAACAAATATGAAGATATAAAATCAAATAGAATGAATGAGGAATAAAAGGGATTTCAAGGTTGAGAAAAAGGTAAAATATTTGGATTTTAATTTGACACATATCAGTGTCATATTATTTCAAACTAATTTTATGTTAAGAAATGGAATAAAGTTTCAAAAAGAGATGGGTTAAGATGAGGTAAATTACAGTTGTCATTGTCGAGGAGAATTTATGTAATTAAGATGAATGTTTTGCCTAGAATAGCAGAAAGACCTACCTTAAGTTGTATCACAGGGGGAAAAAACCACGTGTTAAATATAAAGTGTTACAAGATGTTAAAAAAGAGATTTGGGTTTACTTGATTTGAAATTATATTTTGCAGCTTGTCTAAGTTTTGATGGAATAGTCAGTGATGCTAAAAAAATAAAAGATTACTGAAATTAGAAGAACTTGGTTTGAGATTTAGGTGGCATGGTTTTCTATGGTACAATAAAAAGCTAAAGTTTCAAAACTCATTTTATTATGTGTGCTGTATTGACAATATGGAATAGATATAAACCAGAATGCTCTTGTGGCTTTCACCTCAAATTGTGTTTTAATTTAACAATTAATTAATTAATTGTAATTAATGCCAGAGCATTTTTCAATATATGGTTAGTGAGGGGAAAGTATGCTTTTCAGAAAGACAAGTTGTTCACAGATGCCAGAGATGTGTGTGTGTGAGAGAGAGTGGGGGGTGGGTGGGTATGAAATAACCCACAGATGAGAACTGCTAGCTAATCTACTCAATTTTACACTCCACTGGGAAAACAGTGATGGCATACAAACTCAGAAACCTATCTAGATTGATATAGGAAGTCAGTATTTCTCTGTAAAAGGTTTTAGGAGAACATACTGCAATCATTGCTGGTCTGCACTTAATACATTTTAATGCAGGACAGATAAGGTTAGAGTGCCTTGGAGTGTTGCGCTGAAATGTTGTGGGCAAGTGGAGCAAGGTTGAAGTGAGGTAGCAATACAGCAATACACAAGAGATTGGGGCAGGAGGGTTACACAGAAAGGGAGAGAAACATGTGTCTAGGCTGTTTTCAGATTTAGGATAAATACATTCCAATAATAATTTTAAAATGCAGCATTCAGCCACTTTCCAATGTAAAAATATGATTATCTATCTTAAAATTTTTATAACCTTGCCATTTTGATTCTATTGCATTTGAGTGGTCCTGTTTTACCATAAGCATTAGACTAAATACAGCCTTGATGCTTAAAGTCAATGATTTTGTGAAATTAGCTGTTTTATTTGATCATCCAGGCTAGTCAGTACTCTGGGGCAAACATTTATCTGAAATATTTCCCCTGTTATCTTTCCAATTCAATTTAGCAGAAATTGCCATATTCATTTCTAGAATCCATTTTCAGTGTTATTAAAGAGTCCAGGGACTCTTCCACCTATACTTATGTTTTTGCTGATGAAAATTATTTGATGCTTCTCTTATATTCTATTGCATGTGTAAAGATTTAGGTCAATAAATATCCTAGTAGAACTCTTCAAGACATTCTCTATTTTACTCATTTTCTTTTCCATTTAAATAGCCAGCAATTTGAAGACTCCTAGTCCCCTGTGATGTGTCACAATAACTGGTGTTATGTTAATAGGGTGTGTTGATTAAGACAGGGTTGTAGTGTCCCATGTTCATCTGTTGTCTATTGCCCAAAGCACTGGTTTTCTTATATGCTTATTTGTTCTTTAAAATGATTGTGCGCCAGTGGTGGGATTCAAATTTTTTTGCTACCAGTTCTGTGTGCTGGGTGGGTGTGGCAGGGGAAGGATACAGTAAAATCTCCAATCAGAGGTAGTATGTACCGGTTCTCTGAACTACTCAAAATTTCCACTACCGATTCTCCAGAACTGGTCAGAACCTGCTGAATAACACCTCTGTTGTGTGCACTTTATCATGCTAATGTCCTGTTTTGCACCGTTATGTAAGCTATACATAATAAATTAAGCAGTGAAAAAAACCAAGCTCCTAGCTTCATTCCCCAAAATAATTTTATGTGAAAATTAAATCCCAATTTTATTAATAATCAAAGATCAGCAATATTTTTACCTGAAACTTTACAAGATTCAAGTTGAGTTGTAAAATAAACTCTCCATAGAGAGAAAAAGGTGTGGCTGCACCATTCCTACCCCAAATATTTGTTTACGAACAGAGGTTATAGCTTTGGGAGTCTCAAAGTGCTTACTGCCTCTCTTGGATCTTGGCCAACTACGGTGTATATCATCAATCTTTTTGGTAACTTTTAGCACATTCTTGCAAAGTACAAACCATTCTTCTTTATGTCTCAGTATTCCCAATTGCTCATATCCTGGTAGTTGAAAGCTGGTTTTAATCTTTCCGTGTGACTGTATTTTTCCACAATTTCTTTACAATTTTATACCTCTGATTTTTGCCCATTCTTCTCTCTCTTGTCTATTTTTCCATTTGCCCTCCACTGATGCCCTAAAAAGCTTACATTACAGTGAAGTTGCCTTAAAAATAAATTATATATTTCTAATTTGAGAGGTAGTTTGGTGAAGTTGCTAAAGTGCTGGCCTAGAAACTAGGAGACTGAGTTCTTGTCCTGCCTTAAGCACTAAGAATCTTTCTCAGCCCAAGTCACCGCACAGGGTTGTTGTTGTTGTGGAAAAAATAGGAAGAGGAAGGATTATTAGGTATGTTCACAGTCTTGAATGGATTTTCTCTTTTAACCCTGGGATAAAAATATAATATTAATGAAACAAAATGTGAGCATTTTAGTACTAACTGCCAATGAATTTACTGTATAGAAATAGGTAAAAAATCAAAGTGTTTTCCAAATATTAATAAGTACTATATAGATGATTCACCACAATGTAACAGTTTCTTCAATCATCATGTACTCACAATGCTATTAGGATTACATATTAAATGTAACATCAGATTATTCTTCAATACATTTGGTATTGCATTAGAATAATGTATTCTTAACTTAAGAAGGGAAGTGACTTGTGGTCCCTGTGTCCTGTGTTAATGATTCTTTGGAGCTATTTCTAACCAAGATTGCTGAAATTGACTATTTCCTCCCCCTAATTGAAAACTCTATTATTGTTAACAAAAACGAGTACCATAATGATGTAATTTGGTATTTTTTATCAAGGACTATTTTGTCTTATTAAAAAGTAATATAAAGTACCCTTTTTAAAAAGCTATTTTATTCTCTATAGCAGTGATCTGCAGCTGTTTTTTGGTACCAGGGACCAGTTTCACGGAAGATAATTTTTCCACAGATCTGGATTGGGGGTGGTTTTGGTTTCACTCACTCCACCACTGCCCACCTCCAGCCCAGTTCCTAACAGACCACAGATTGGTACTGGTCTGTGGTCCAGGTGTTGAGGACCCCTGCTCTACAGGATAGTAAAATACTCAGATTCTTAAATTGAAAAAAAACATATATTCTACTTCAAGTTATTTTGCAATGGAATTGTTTTCAGAAAATGTTCATACCTTAAAATATTAATAATGATTTTTATGTCTCTTTTGTGTCTGGGTCAGCACAATTGGATATAGTTAAAAAAAGAACCTGTGACCTATGAATTGCTCACAATGAGCCAGAGAGAATGACTGGAAAAATCAACAGAGTACATCTGAATTGGTTTAAAAGAAATAAAGTTATAATCTCCTTAATATTACAGAGCACACTTTTTGCATAAAGTATTTTATGGCTACTAGGTTCACAAACAATATTTCAGGTATGACTTAAAATACTTGCAGAGATTAAACAGATCATGTGATTCCCATTTAACAGTCAAAAAGAATGTTAGTGCTTTCTTTTACTGAAAATTCTGACTTCACCCTGTTTCAAAAGTGAAATATTGTTCAAAACATAAGAGTTCCCTTTACACACATTGAAATTAACACAACAGTAGGAAGCTGCAACTGGTATGATATCATAGCCTGACAGGCTGGAGTCTCAATTGACTTTTTTATGCCCAAGAAGAACAATCTAGGCAATGATTATCTATTGCCCTTTTATCATCTAGATTCACTGCTATATAAAAGAAAGCAACACAAGTGTGGGATTTCCTCCCCCCCCCCACCCCCATTCTCTATTCCCATCATTATTACTCAGATGGGGGAATGATACTGACCATAGTAGCAGGTGATTTATTACTTTGTTGGTGGAAGGGAAGACAGCTGAAAGTAGAGGGGGTTGTTGAAATGGAAATTGTGACATTTACTGAGTAATAATCTTACCCCACCATTTACAGGAAGCAGGTGGTGGCTATTTACCATTATAGACAGATGGAAGTCCTGCAGTGGAAGTTTTTTTTTCCTTTTAGATAAATTAGCTTAAATAATTCAGCCTCTTTTCTGCCTGATGTGTTCATTGCATGATCTTAAATATTAAAAGACTATTTTGCTAGAGAGAAACATGTGGATTATAGCATGATAGTTTAAAAGCTTTTTGTTTTTGAAAAAGAAAATAAATCCATGTATGAGATAGGGAGGTATTTTTACAAAAATATGAACAACAGTCATTAAATCTACATGAATGTTGGCAAGGATACAATATTATCCAGTAAAAAGATCCATTGCAATTTAGAGTGCTTTGAATTTTGGCTGAATGAATGGCAGAAAGATGCATAGCAATGGTTGCTACCCTTTGGTAACCCAGATGGTATTGGAATATAAACCACCCATCTCTATACATTGTTGCTTGGAATTATGGGAGCTGTAGTCCAACACAATCTAGATAATGTCTGAGACATCAATGCAAACAAGAATTACAATGTCAGTATTCTTCCCTTCCACTCCATCCCGTGTTACAGCTCCACACATTCCATTTACAAGTCCACCATTTCCACTCCTAATCCCTCCAAAGCAGTTTGAAGTATTCCTGCTGATTGTCTTCTTGCCTGCTGATACCAGAATGCTGAGAACATGCTGAGAAGACAATGAGCTAATCAGGTTCTCCTGCCAGCCGGCTAATAAGAATAGGCCCCCAAAAGTCATTCTATCAGAGCTTCACCTATGCTGCTTCATATCCTGGCACAACAAAAAATAAACTTCCCTCTGCTTTACAAAAAAAGGAAATGAAATTAATTGCTGGCAGGCCCCATTCTTGTTTTCAGTACATGCTGTGTGTTGAACAGTACGAAGAAGAAGAAAAATACCCTCACATACCTGAGCATTTTTGTAACAGTGTAAGCCTTTATGTCATGCTATCCTGTAATTTCTGTAATATTCAAATTCCACTGAAAGATGTGAATAAGACAAGATACAAATGTCATCTGTAATGCAGTCTCATATTTTTCCCATGCTATTAATGATGATAAGTTATAGTGGCAGTTGAAAAGGAGATGTTTTAAACAAAATGCCCACTTTTCAGCAGCAGGAACTCATTATTAGGACCATTTCCTGCCTACCATCATTTCTTCTTTGTAAAATTAGCAAAATCATACACATTCCACTCTAAAAGGTGGGAGGGGAAACAGAAATAAAAAGATCAAACAATTTTGTACTTTTTCCAGGTGGAATAGAAGGACGCAACAGATGCGAACTGTCATTTTTACTGCCAACAAATAAAGCTAGCATTTGTTTTAAAAGATCTACTAGAAGTGAGATAAAACTTCAATCAAACAGAGAAATGGATCAGTTACAAATTCCGCAGAGCTATCTTGTTGCAGGAAAAGAAAATAAATGTGTTCCTACACCTCTCGTTACATCACAAAGCTCACTTGATAGAAATTCCCAGTGTCATGGGATCATGAAGGCTTATAGCTGCTTGAGAATTGGTGCTTAGTCCTCAAGTGGATATGTCTAGAAGGTGTATATAAAGGATTCTAGCCTCAGTCCTACAAAATGGAAAAGGTCATTTGTCATAGGTAGTATATCTTCATATTAAGATAAGAGCTTAACTCATGGCCTACAACATCCCTGACCATTTGATCTTATTTACTGGTGTTGATTTGGACTTGAAATCAAGACTTGACAGTATACAGCAGAGAATGCTTTGAAATTATCTTTTTAGTTTTCCTGCTAGTTCTATTTGCAGTTTCTTGGCCATTGTACTAACATTCACCACTCTCAATTTCTATACTGCACTTATATGCAGCTATGAACTTTAGCTGTTTAATATTAAATTTAATCACCTTTAATCAGATTTCTATAGGCCTAACTTGTCAAAACTAAACTATGGAAATAATACATTTTGATCCAGTAGAAATATTCATAAAATTATTTTTATAACTCAAGAGTTCAGAATTAAAATATTTACAATATTCATTGTTTCATATTTCCTGTGACTATTTTGTAAACCTTTAGGTTCAAAAGAAATGTGCTGAAACAAGCGCATTTGCTAAAAATCTGATCATTTTTTATTCTCTTATCCCACTCTATGTTCATTTATTGCCATGGATTTGACAATATTAACCTTATTGACTCATTCATATTATAACTGATGTTTATAATGATACATCTTTATACATCTTTGTTGTAGGTACCTCTTACGTTATTAGTTTGCATGCATTTTAAACTTGGACATTTATATGTCGTTGATTCCTAAAAACCCATCCATTAGCACAGGGGTCTCCAACCTTGGCAACTTTAAGACTTGTGGACTTCAACTCCCAGAATTCCTCAGACAGCAAAGGAATTCTGGGAGTTGAAGTCCACAAGTCTTAAAGTTGCCAAGGGTAGAGACCCCTGCATTAGCACTTAGCATACTTTCTACTCAGAGAGCCAAAACTATTCCTTGATATTCAATTTGTGTGGAAAGGACAAAAAGATATGTACGTAATTCTGAACCAAACAGAGAGTGTTATCTCAAACACACTAATTCGCTATGTTTTAATATATGCTTTTGGATCATACATAAAACTGGAAATTTTCAAGCAGGAATAACTTGAAAACAGCCAAAATTTCAAGAAATTGATTTTTACCATTTGTTAAAAAACAAACATGCATTTTTTAGATGATTACAAAAAAAAGGCCATTTTAATCTCATGCTAAGTGCCAATTTTAACCAACTTTGAGGAACAATTAAGAGATCACTTTGATCCATTCAAAAACAGCAAAAAGGAGACTTTAGAATATAATGTCATGTCGAAGGATGAAAAATGTGTGGCCTTTCAGAGTCCATGAAACTTCCCAATATAAACTTCTTTTCCTTGAGAATTGCCATGGCTTTTCATTTTTTTATTACTTCTCTTGTATTATTTACTTCATAGTATCATTGAGTTAAGCAGGTGTCACATCAGTGATAATAATTTTATTGCAAGGTGCTAAACAAATGAGTCTACATCAGGGGTATTAAACTCAAGACCCATGGGCTGGAACCAGCCCGCAGGCTGCTTGGATCTGGCCCACAGGGCTGGCCTGGAAAAAGAGGACTGGCCCATGGTTGCCTCTGCCAATGAAAACAGAGCTTGGGAGGCTGTGATGACCTCCTGCAACCCTCTGCCAGTGAAAACGGAGCTAGGGAGGTCCTGAGTTCCATTTTTTCTGGCAGAGGCTCACAGGAGGCCATTGCAGCCTCCCAAGCTTTGTTTTCACTGGCAGAGTGCTCGGGTCACACAGGCATCCCCAACACGTGTGATGTCGAGCTGGCCACACCCAGCCTAGCTACACCCACCCAGACCTCAAAGTCAAACACAACCCTAATGAGGCCCTCAATGAAATCGAGTTTGACACCCCTGGCCTACATGATCTACATTAATCACAATGAATAAATAAATAGAATAGCCATGTCCATGTTAAAGAAACACTTATCCTATTCCAAAGTAGTCAGGAAGGTATTTCTGTTAATCCTCTCTGGGCTAGTTATCTATCCTCTACCTCTAACAAGATATCCTGCTGTTTCAATTATATTGGGATTCAGTCCCATTCTTCCCTTTATTCTGCAAAAGTAAAGAATGAAAGCTTTGTTGCACATAGAATAATAGTTCTAGAAACCTATGCTGAACTGAAACAATTTTACATTGCAGCACTAAGCAAATCATTTAATTACTACAAACTGTGAATTACAATTAAGCCTTCTACCAGCTTCCCTGATAGGAGTCCAAACCTAAGGGTCTAACCCTAATTATCACACCAATAAAATATAAGCCTGCAGACCATTTCAATTGTTTTGCACTAGTAAGTACTGTAAGTGCTCAGCAAAGAAGCTTAGACAAACAGAAGCCAAATAGGAATGCCTAGAAAAGGGCACAAAACATTTTGGCAGTTCTAGGTCACTCTTTTTTAAACTGTCTTTTTTCTCAGCAGCTGAAGGCCACACAGATTGAGAAGGTGAGGATGTGCTGATCAAGATACTTTACTCTCTTGTCTTTGATGAGGGGTTCGATCTTCCAACTGTCTTTTATTTTCCGCTGCTGAATTGGTTTGAGGTATCTGCTCATGTCAAATTATTTTTAGTATTTGTTCTTAAATATGTAGCTGCTTTTACTTGGCAAAGTGATTTCCATCTCATTTCTGCTAACTATGGCAAGAAGGAATCCATCAAGCTATTACCAGTGAATATTTCCAATGTAAATAAAAGCTTAAAAAACAAAAAATCATTTTTTTTTCCTGCTTGGTGGGAAGACAGCAAAAAAAGTATACGAATTTCTTCTCGCTATCATTCAGATGTATGAGATTAAATCAGTTAGAACAAATGAGGCTGGTTTCTTTGAAACAAAAATACCACAAAGAGGGGTGGAGCTGGCGTCACGACAATACAGCATACAATCTTGGAAGTCTGAGATCGCTGCTGATATCTTGCTCCTGGACGGTCCAAGTGGATCTAAACCATCCCGAAGAGATGGTGAATGTAAAGAGTGCATCCTGTCAATCCCAGGGATATTGCAAAGTCCTTGGTAGATCCAGGAGAAGCTCTTTTTGCCAGCGGCAAAGAGGCAGCCATTAAAGCTGCTGAAGTTAGGACAGCTCCGAAACAAAAGAGAATGAAAGAGAAAGTGTGCCGGTTTGGTGAGAACTTTTCTTTATTTAAAGATTTGAGAGGACACCCTAAGGGAAAGAAAGAATCTGTAAAAGTTTTTTGACAGAAGTGAATAAGCAGCGATTTTAAACAGGAATGTCAAAGTAATTTTTTTTTTCTTATTGCTGATGATACTATATTTTGAAACTGGACTGGTTTTTTCCTTTCTTTCTTTTTTTTATCTACTCTTTTCTTTCCCCTTTTTGATTTTATAGTATATTAAGCCAGAGACTCCCTTTTAGTCTTTTTTTTAAAAAAATATTTTCTTCCTTTTTTAACTAATTCTTACTATACTCTGCCGGAAAAGGAGGAGGAAAGTGAAAGCTAAAGAAACTTTGTAACACTGCCAACTAGAGGCTTGGAAATACTCTACTTTTCCTTTGACCATACAAAACTGAGAAAGAATTGAGACTTTTTTTCAAGGACACTGCCTGTTTGATAAGATAGAGGGAAGAGCATGGGAGAGTATTATTGCAGGTGCTCTTCTGGGTTTCTATCAGCTTATAGGAAAAGAAAAAGTGATAAGTCTCTGGAGAAGAGAGTTATAACAAGAGCCTTGGATAATTAAACAAAGTGCAGTGTGCTCTTTTTACTTTTTCTAAGTTGTGCTATCCCTCCTCACCAGCTTTATTTTATTTCATTTTATCTTTTTTTTTTTTTTTTTGCAATAGCTATTTGGATCTTTGGCTTTGTTGGAGCTTGGCTTTGTTTTTCTTTGGAAGACCAATCTCTACACTTGCTTTTTATTTTAAAGGGAAAGCTTTAGTAATAGCCTTTTTTTCTCCTTTCCTGATATTTTTGTTTTTTCATCTATCTTTCTGGTTTATTTTTATGCACTCTTTTCTATTTGAGTCCTCTCAATTGGATTAAGGTGTTGAAGAACCTGAAGAATTTTAGTCCTCCCTTTTTTTCTTCTTTTTTTATTATCATTACTATTTGGCTTCTTTTTTCTACTATTTTTATTTCGAACTACAATTGGTTATTTCACAATTGGATTAAGGTTTTGAATTGCTTAAAATGAGTAGGAAACTAACAGCTCCTGGTACTTCAACTTCTACTTCCGCCTCTCCACCATCTGGAGGACAACGTTCAATACAGACAATGTTAAAGCAAGAAAAAGAACAAGAAAAAGTGACTCTGCAGATGATTATGCAAGGAATTCAAAATATTCAAGCAAGATCAGAGAATATTGAAAAGAGAATAAAGAACATTGAACAAAGAACAGAGAACATTGAACAAAGAACAGAGAACATTGAACAAAGAACAGGGAAAACTGATGAAAAAGTGGAGAACATCCAACAAATGATGTTGAAGTATGATGAGAGATTCCAAAAAATTGAAGAAGATAAACAAAGAGACAAGAAGATTGGAGATATTGATAATAGATTAACAGAGGTTGAACAAGACAAAAGTGGTATGTTGAGATGGGAGATGGATAGATCAGAATTCTACCTTAGATTCCAAAACATAGAGGAAGAAAAAGGACAAAATCTAGCTGAGATAATGAGAGAAATATTGGCTGAAGCTTTGGAAATAACTGAAGAGAAGATGATGGATGGAATAGATGAGGTCTATCGAGTTTTCACAAGATAAGCAATGAGAAATAGCTTACCAAGAGAGGTTCACATTAGATTTACAAAGAAAGCCATTAAAACACAAATATTGCAAGTGGCAAAAGAGAAAACATTGAAATATAAAGACAAGGAGATTGTGGTCTTGAAACAAATATCCAGAAGAGTGAGAGAGATGAGAAGAGAATACCGATTCCTGACTAAAATGCTACTTTAAAAAGAGGTGAATTATAGATGGCTGATTCCAGAAGGTTTAATGTTCACATGGCAAGAACAGAGACACAGAATTGACTCAATTGAGAAAGCAGAATTATTTTATACAGAATTTTTTGGAGGGAAAGAGGAAGAGGCAGAAAAAGAAATCTCACTAACTGAATTTCAAGAGAACTGCCAAATGGCGATTGAAAAAGAAGAAGGTGCAGTAGGTGGAAAGGTGGAAGCCAAAGAACAACATGAACCAAGATCTATGAGAGCTGCTAAACCTAACTACAAAATAAAACCATGGAAGAGAAAAAACTGATTACAATTAATATAAATGGTCTTAACTCAGCCGTTAAAAGAAGGAAAACCTTTCATAAATTAGAGAAATTAAAATTTGATATAATTTGTCTACAAGAAGTACATATTAAAAAACAATTTAAACAATTGTTGATAGAGCCAAAACTAGGGAAAATATTTACTTCCTTGATACAATGTAAGAAAAGAGGAGTGGTTTTATATATTAAGGAGACTATCACACCAAAATTGATTTATACCAATGATGATGGAAGAATACTAATGGTGGAAATAATGGACAATAATACAAAAACACTCCTGATTGGAATCTATGCCCCGAATGACAAACAAGAAGAATTCTACAAAAAATTACATATGAAAATAATTGAACTGGACTATGCTAATATAGTTATGATGGGAGATTTTAATGGAATTGTAGACAATAAATTGGACTATACAGCACAGAAAATTATAAAGCAAAACAGAAAGACTCTCCCTAAATCTTTCTTTAAAATGGTAGATGAAATAAACCTAAAAGATACATGGAGAGAAAGAAATGCTAAAACTAAACAATACACCTTCTACTCAAATAGACATTTATCATGGTCCAGAATAGATATGATATGGATGTCAACAGAATTAATATCTAATATTCAAGAAATAAATATTGAAACAAGTACTTGGGCAGATCACAATCCAATAACAATTAAATGGAAAGGACAAAAAAGAAGATCTAGTTGGACGTTAAATAATCCTATTTTAAAGGAAAAAGACTTCACACAGTGGATGAAGAAAGAATTGGCTTTTTTCTTTAGAGAAAGCAAAAAAGAAGATGCATCAATTCAGAATATATGGGATACAATGAAGGCATATATCAGAAGCTTGATAATAGACTGTACAAGGAAAAGGAATACTATGAAAAGGCTAGCCTCTAAGGCCCTAGAGGATGAGCATAAAAGACTTGAAAATGGGTCAAATAGAAAAAGAAGAATTAGCACAGAAAATTAGGGGTGCTAAACAGATCTACTTTGAAGATGCAAACAAACCAGGTAGATGGTTAGCATACAAATTGAGAAAGGAGAAAGAATCAAGGAAAATATTGCAATTAATAGATGACCAAGGCCAAGATTGCCGTGGTGGCAAAGAGAAGAAGGAAATCATTCGAGACTTCTATGGGAAATTATATATGCAGGAGAATATTGATGAGGAAAGAGTTAAGCAGTACTTACAGAATGCTAATTTACCTCAGATACCTAAAGAGACTGAAAAATTGTTAGAAAGCAATATAATGATGATGGAGTTAACTGAAGCACTCAAGAAGCAAAATAATGGAAAGGCACCAGGCCCAGATGGACTTCTGGCAGAATTTTACTAAACATTACAAGAATCGCTGAATCTTCCATTGCTAGAAGTTATGAATGAAGTTATGTTAAAGAAGAAGATACCCAAATCATGGTCAGAAGCCTATATTACACTTATTCCAAAAGAGGAGGCCAATCCATTACAAATTAAGAACTATAGACCCATTTCTCTACTAAATGCAGATTATAAAATCTTTGCTTCAATATTGGCAGAAAGACTTAAAAAATATCTAAATAATTTTATTCATCCTGATCAAAATGGGTTTCTGCCAAAGAGACAAATTAAAGATAATATGAGAATAATCTTGGACACCTTGGAATACTGCGAGGCACATCCTGAAAAACAAATGGCTCTGATATTTCTAAATACACCGAGGGCATTTGATAATGTGAATTGGCGATTCATGTTGTTACTGCTGGAACAGATGGGCTTTGCTAGAAAATTTATTCAAGCAATAGAAGATATATATCATAAGCAAACGGCAAAGGTAATGATAGAGGGAGAACTGACAGACTCTATCAATATAAGAAAAGGAACAAGACAGGGGTGCCCACTATCACCTTTGTTGTTTGTTAACTTTGGAAGTGCTAAACAGAAATATTAGAGATGAAAAGAATATAAAAGGAATGAAAATCAAAAAGGAAGAATTTAAGCTGCAAGCATTTGCGGATGATCTGGTTTTCATCTTAGAAGACCCTCTAGAAACAGCACCAAAATTGATAGAAAAGATAGGGACATATGGAAAGGTGGCTGGTTTGAAAATAAATAAAGATAAGACAAAGATCTTGACAAAGAATATGCTATCACGACAAAAGGAAGAACGGGCAGACCTATTGAAAATTCAGGTCACGAATAAGATCAAATACTTGGGGATGTACTTGACAGCAAGATGTAGTACACTAAAAGAGAATAATTATATCAAACTTAAACAGCAGATAGCGCTAGATTTAGCGAAATGGGAAAATTTACAACTGTCATTAATAGGGAGAATATCAACAATCAAGATGAATATATTACCCAGAATTTTACATTTGTTTCAAACAATTCCAATTAGGCTTGGAAAAGATTACTTTGAAGATTTAAAGAAAATTGTGTTGAAATATATATGGCAAGGTAAGAAAGCAAGAATAAAGTTAAAACTTTTGCAAGATGCTAAAATTAGAGGAGGATTTGGTTTGCCTAATTGGGAGTTGTATTATCAAGCTACAAATCTGATGTGGGCTAAGGAATGGATAACATTAAGAAATACTAGATTGTTGACATTAGGAGGACATGATCTGTTGTTGGGGTGGCATGCTTTTTTATGGTATAAAGGAACTAAAACACAGGGGTATTTTAGAAGACATTATATACAGGAGTCTCTGTGGTTAAACTGGGAGAAGATTAAAAGACAATGTTATTTGAAAATTCCAGTCTGGCTATTGACTATTGAAGCATTTTCTTATCCTATAAGATACAAAAAGGAGCAAACAGTTAGATATGGTGAAATATTCAATGAAAAGGGTGAACTTAAATCTATACAAAAACTAGAGGAACGAGGTATAAAGATGAATTGGTTTTCATATGCGCAAATACATTCAAGGTATGATAAAGATTCTAAAATGGAAGGTCTCTATGATAAATTGACTGATTTAGATAAGATTTTGACAGGTACTGATGAAAAGGTGATTTAAAAATTGTATGGATATTTATTAGAAATTAAATTAGAAGAAGAACAAGTTAAAGAAACTATAATTGCTTGGAGGAAGAATTTTGGATATGGGATTGATTTAGAGAAATGGCAAAAATTGTGGTCTCAAAATTATAAAATGACAATGCCAACAGCATATAAAGAAAATTTGTGTAAGATGTTTTACAGGTGGCATTTCCCCCTGACAAGAATAGCAAGAATGTTCAAGAATAAATCCGAAAAGTGTTGGAAATGTCATCAGACACCTGGCTCATATTACCATATGTGATGGACTTGTGTGGATGCTAAAAAATACTGGACTAAAATCCACATGTGGTTGGAAAAAATGGCAAAAAAACATATAGACTTGAAACCAGAGATTTTTATAGACTTGAAACCAGATTTTTATTGGGAATTTTACCTGAAATATATAGTAAAGACTTGAAATATATGATTGTAAATTTATTAACAGTGGCTAGGATTGTATTTGCCAAAAACTGGAAAAATGAGAAAACACCATCACAGGAGGAAATCATTAAAAAAGTATTGGAATGTGCTGAAATGAGTAGATTGACATTTGAAATTAGAGAACAAGAGGATAAACAATTTTATAAACTTTGGGATCTATTCTATCAATGGTTAGGCAATAAAATACAGTAATGAAATATGTAGACTTTTAGAAAATAATAAATATATAAAGATGTATTTCTTTCTTATTATATCTACAAAATGATTTTAGGATAGATTTGGGATGATAATATGAACTGTTATAAAACAAACAGTAAATTATGATTATCTTGTAAAACATGAATAGAAGTATAATCAAATGATTGATTAATAATGATACTAAGGTATTTAATTTTTGATTGAAAATATGAGATTATATGCATTGTAATTGAAGACTACAAAATGGAAGCACAAAACAATTTGTAAACCAACCGGCACACTGTATGTATACATATGGAAGATGGCTCGATGTTTTTATGTTTGTTTGTTTATGTTTGTTTTTAAAAACCAATAAAAACTTAAATTAAAAAAAAATATCACAAAGATTATTTGATGGCAACTCTATGCGTATTTTGCTTAGAATATGCACTTCTGTGTAGCTATCAAAAGAGAATTTGCAGATGTGGATGTGAGAGAAAGTAAAGTGGGAAACAGCATATGTGATCCATGAAGCAATGCTCCCCAAAATGCTTTCCTGTTTAAAGAAATTGCTTCTGAGTTCTTCTGTTCTCAGTTTATATTGTTCAGGCATGCAGATGCCTTTAGTGAGCCAGAGAAAAATGCTTAAAGTAAATGTTCTGCATGGTGTGTTATGCACAGATATGTGAAGGCCAAAAGTCTATTTAAATTATTGTTGTGAAAAATATAAATGCCTTGTTTTTGTTTAGTACTCATAATTTCAGTGAGGTTCTTTTTCACTTTTCACTTTTCCTTTCTTTCCTTTTATTATGTGTTTTCCCTATTCATAAAAGTATTAATTGGCCCTTTTTCATTTATGCTTAAAAATAGCAAATAGACTAAATGTGCATGATTGGATTGTCAGGTATAAATAGTTATATGTCATCCATGTAAATGTGTCATGATGGTTTATTTCTTCTGATAAAATCAGCAGATTTTATCAGGGTGACTATTAGTGTTCCAGAAAAACAAACTTCAATGCCAAAACTCTGAGACAGGCATTTTTTCAAAGTTCCATTTCATTAGAGATGCCAAATCTAAGAGTTCCGAGTTTTCCTCCAATAATTAAAAATCACAAAATCCATCCCTGCCCAAACTCCATCACATGGCCCAATCATCCTCCATTCCAACTTGAGACATCCCTTAAACCACTCCTCCTCCAGGTGCAGGAATAACATGACTTTGACTGTAAAGAAGAATGTTATTATGTCTAACTACAACCACTCTACAAAATCCCCCCTCCTAATTTCCCAGGCACAGGAATGTGGCAGCATAGAAGCTTCTGGTGCTAATATGCTTTCCAAAGCTGACAATGACAGGAAATTAACTATGTAGCAGACAGAAGTAATGCAAATTAAAGTCACAAACTCTATTAAACCATATGTTTCCTGAACAGAAGACTACCAATGTGGATATCTGGGGAAACAGATATAGTTTTAATAAAGTAAGCATCGATTAGAAAGTACATTCAGTGAATCTTTTGTTGATTTCAAATCCAATTTTAAACTAAATTAAATCATATTTATATGCAGTATCTGGCAAGTTCTTCCATGAGTGCTTTTGGATTGCAAGTATATCACACTATAGCTCTTGGTTCCGCAAGCAAAGACAGAAATGAAACTTTCTGTTTAACACTGTACATTCCATAAATGAGGAGGGAGTAGCTTTGAAGAAGAGGTGCACTGAAGTTTGCCCATCATCCCTGTCATTATGTCTTTTGCTCATTGAGAAAGCATGAGACAACATCTGTGGTGGTCTCCATCTAGATTTACTTAGCCAGATTTTCATTAAAAGACTAGCTCAATAAAAGTGTTGCTTACCTTAATAAAGCTCTTTGGAGCTTTGCAAATTTGCATTTAATACTCCTTACTCTCATTATGGCATTAATAATCTGTGCCTAAAGACCAATAAAAACTCTACATTTTCACTTTAATGGAGAAAAGTCCATAAACTCATGCTTTTCTTGTGACTCAGCTTTTACAGTATCATAAAAAAGCCATAGTCAAGGCTACTCACATGCTAGATAAGATCTGACAGCAGTGATTTGCAGTAGTTTAACTGAACTGTGTTTGCACAACGAACAGCAGCCTTTTACAAACCAATAAATAAATCAAGCAAGTCTTAGAAAATCAACACCAAATGGAATACATAACAGAGGTTTGATACTTCGGATATGTTCTTTATCATGATTATTAAGCCACACACAGGTGCAATATTGATATTAAAAAGTATTTGTATTTTCTTGTCTCACATTCAGTGGAGCTTATTTGCATAAGATTTTCAAGGAAAATTCTACCATAGTTGTGTTTTGTATCTCTTTTGCAGAAAAAGCCACTTTTATCATCAAATCAGCATTCAATTTAGCATATTTAATGTGACATATGTAGATAGATAGCTATAACTGTAGATACAGACAAAACATTTGTTTATTGTGCAAACATACTATGGAAGGGTAAGCTTTTTAGTAAAATTGCAGGCTCCCTTCTTCTCTTCCCATTTGAGCCTTCTCTCTAGCATCAGCAGGCCAGAGCTGTCAATAAAGCTGCAACCTTGACAAAAGCATTGGGGAGATGAAAGGAGAATGGAGAATATATGTTTTGGACAAATCAAACCAGCAGAGTATAGCAGCAGAATAAAATAAAGTGGAGTTTTTTTTTCAGAAAAAGAAGACAGTCCAATGGAGAAGAAAAGATGTATAGGAGTACAGCACAGCAAAGCACAACATAGAAAAGGTATGAGATTTCTATAAGCTTGGCCATTAATAGAAAAAGAAGAAATCTCAGACAAAGGGGTCTTAGAACAAGTTTAAGAAAGAAACATTATATATACTAGTAATCCTATAGAGCAGACCGTATAGGTAATTGTAGTAGAATAATAGGTGATAGTAATTGAATATATAAAGTATAGTATATTTAATAGTAATAGTATAGACCAGTGGTCCCCAACCTTTCTGGCTTTGCAGACTGGTGGCAGCAGTAGTTGTGGGATGGGGATGGTTTCATGTGAGTTGCAGGGAAGTCGACATACATGCACAGCTCCATTTGTGCAAGCAGTCGGAGCATGTGTCAGCCGCCCACACAAAAGGAGCTTCCCATGCACATTCTCCTGCCACTCACATAGCCCATTTCCAGGCCATGGCCTGGAGATTGGGTACCTCTATTATAGACTGGAGCATAAGCATTACCATAGTCACACAGCATTTGAAGAATAGTTATACTGTAAGAGTAATTATTATGGTAATAGTACAGAGCATCAATAGAATAGAATACAGGAAACATTCATATATTGTTTTTTTATATGTTTGTTTTTACAAAATAATACATCTTCCCAATCCTTTTAGGGAAGTATAAAGAAACCACTTCTCCAAGATCCATAATTTTTATATCTCTGTTGTATGTGGGTCAGTATAACTGGGTTCAGTTAAAAAAAGAACCTGTGACACATTCACACGTGTATACATGGAAAATGTATCTGGTGCATTAAAAAAACCCACAGGAAATTAGCTATATATGTTGGTATAAAGTTTCAGAAGTTGGGAACTGTCATGAACCTTTTATTGTTTCTGCAAATAAACATTGATAATACCAGTAAAGCTTGTCAACCTATTTTTTCAATATAATAAATAATATATTGATATATCCAGGAGTGGGATTCTACCAGTTTGCACCTATTCGCTAGAACTGGTTGTTAACATTCTAAGCACTTCGGAGAACTGGTTGTTAGAAGAAATTACTGGCCTAATCCTATAAGGAAGGCAGGAAGGAAACATTCTGGTGTTGCTTACAGAAACTGCCTCTCCGTTAATCCTTATTACTTTCTTGGCAGGACTAGACTTCCTGCCTCAGGAACGTCTCTGGAGTTTTTTTTTTCCCTCCTTTTCTGGTACTTTGCTTGTGTGGAGTGACCATTCAAAGTTACAATGGCACTGAAAAAAGTGACATGACCATTTTCCACACTTACAACTGTTATAGTATCCCCACGGTCATGAGAGGCCAGGCAAGGAGATGCGTGTCTTGATGTGAGTGATATTGAGTTGGCCACGCCCACCAACTAAGCCATGCCCACAGAACCGGTTGTTAAAAAAATTGAATCCCACCCCTGGATATATCCTATAGAAGACATCTTAGGAATGGAGAACTGAATCCAAATTACAAAAAAAAAAAAACCCTCTCTAGCAGCTTAGTAGTAATCTGAAATTAGTAGTTGGGGGGGGGGATTCATTAGAGCTGCAAAAAAAACCTAGCAAGTTAAAAAATTGTAGTTACAGTGGACAGAAACTCCAGCATTTGCTCAATTATGCTCAATTATTAGCTCAATTATAAAATATCCTACAATGGTTGTGACATGATTGTTACACTAAAAATAATAATAATATACTAAAGAAGGATCATTACCCAAAAGAAGATAGTTCCCTTGAGAAATTTCTGATGCTGAGTTGCAAAGTAGCTTATTAAATTCATAAAATATTAATGTATTTGGCAGGCTGCTTGGGTTCATATAAGACGAGTATAATGGGAAGTTATTGTAAAAATATTATAAAGCAGGGATATCCAATCCTGACAACTTTAACACTTGTGGACTTCAACTCCCAGAATTCTTCAACCACTATGATTGGCTGGGGAATTCTGGGAGTTGAAACCCACAAGTCAAAAGTTGACAATGTTGGACACCCAACATTGATGAACAGTATTAATTAACTTCTGTCTGGTCCCTGATTCATGGCTCATTGTTTAAAATAAAAGAGTTTGGAGCTAAATCAGCATATCAGCATATTCCTTCACTAAGTATATCCTTCTTTCTTGTCACCTTACTGAATAGAGATTATTTATATGTATTAAAAAGAGCTTTGACTTTTTTATGTTCAAGCACTCCTACTGCAATTTTGTTCATGTAAATCTAGAAATGCTATGTAGAAAGATAGCCAAAAATATCAAAGTAGCGTAAGAACTATCAAAACAAATAAAAATAACAGAACCTAAGCAGAAGTTATAAGATGCTGCAATCTAGGGATGAAAATAGAAAATGGAACAAACATCAGGGCAATAACTGTTCAGGTTCAGGAAATATAGCACTTACCACTATCTATTAGACTTGTATGCCACTTCCCAGTGCTTTACAGCCCTCTCTGAACAGTTTACAGAGTCACCATATTGCTCCCAACAATCTGGGTCCTCATTTTACTGACCTTGGAAGGAGGGAAGGCTGAGTCAACCTTGAGCCAGTCAGGATTGATTTATTAACTATTTTCCAGATTTTATTATTTTATAAGTAAGCAAAGCAGTGAACATACATAACACTCCTTCCTCCTCCTATTTTGCACTCGATAACAATACTGTGGAGAGTTGGGCTGAAAGAGAATGATGGGCCCAAATGTACCCTGCTAACTTTCATGCCCAAGGCAGGATTAAAACTCAAAATCTTCTGATTTCTATACCAGCACTTGAATCACTACATCAAACTATCTTTCCTAAGATTTAGCATTTTTTAATGCAATCAATCTTTATTGTAAGTACAAGATTTCTATTGGCACAATGATGATTGGGTGATTCTCTAAATCAGTGTTTGTCAACCTCAGTAACTTTAAGCTGAATAATTCTGGGAGCTGAAGTCTTAAAATTGCTGAGGTTGAGAAACACTTCTCTAAATCACTCGTGTTGGATCCTTGTGGAATCTGCTTTGAGATCGAATAATAGCCATTCCACTTCCTACTTGTGACTTTCCTTTGCAACCTTCCAGGCAGGTAGGTGGCACCAGTATGGGAAAGTCTGCCTTGAAAGAAATTGGTTGGGAAGCAGTATAGGAAATAATAATGGGATATAAATTATGATGGAGAAATTATTTACTTTTCCAATGTAGAAAATTCAAATAGTACTTTAGTGTAATGAAAAAGAATAATTTAACAATGCATTAGACTGTATGCTATACAAGACTTTTTTCTTGACATATTATGGCACAGTAAATATTCAAAGCCAGTGCAATCGCTGAGATCTAGATAGATTTTGGGATGATTACCTCTTTGTGAATGTATATAAAATACTTAACGATTTTACATCTTAAGCGCCTAAATTAATTAATTTGTTCCACAATGACTTTTTTTTTTCTGTTCCTATCTCACAACAATGTACTTACTGTGTGAACCAAAAATGAAAAGTTCCAGCTTTTCAGCTTTCTTCCATGCAGAGGGCAGTATAATAGTAAGATTGATTTGGGGAATAATAGAAAATAAACTACCCATTGTCTTTCAAATCAAAATTCCTCAGAATGAATGTATTCCATTGACCATCAGAATTTTGACAGTGAAAATTCTTTATTTTACATGTTTTCTTTGTACTGTAAAATGTCCCATACTTCAAGTAATCAGTGCATGTGGATATTTATGTGTTTTTGAAAATCTGCAGTGTATCTTTTCTTTCAAGTCCTGAGTTTCTTTCTCACTTCCAAAATACTCTTTACATAAATTGCAACTTTTAAATGTCCCATGATGATCATAATGATTAATTTGATTTTGTAGATTGTTGATGAATGGGAAATTGATTGCTCAGATCTTTTAAAGAACTATAGACATTGAGATAAAAGAATTGTGTCTTCATATTGTGAGTATAACTTTATTGGGGGTCTTAAATCTCATAATCTTGGTGCCCAACATGAGGCTTGAGGGTGTCATTTGGACGGTCTTATCAGTAACTCTGGGAGCGCGCCAGTTGTTTTCAACTGCCAAGAGTAATCTGAGATAGAGCTTCCATTTGCGGGCCCTGAGCCAAATCTAAATTAACAACTCTGGTCCACAATATCAAAGGAGCAGGCAAGAGACAACAACTGAGGTCCTAAGAGGACCAGGCAACCTGGTGCATTGGTAAGTTGTCCCAAAGGAGGGAATGCACACTTGTACCAGGATGTTCAAGAGAGCGATTGTGGGAGGTTTGTCAATAACAGCAGTGTGTGTGTGCTGGACTGTGTTCCAGGATTACTTGTGAAGTCCAGAGCAAGTGCAGACCTGAAAGATTGCAGTTCCTTACTCCTGTGAGGCGGAAGGCCAGCCTGAAGAGAAGCAGACTGGTGTCGGAGATATCGAGTGGCTGTAAAATCAAGTACCTCACAGGAAAGCATAATCAGGAAAACTCTTGAGCGGGAAGATGGGCAATCAGTGTAGTTGTTGTGCTAAGCCTAAGAAAGAGAAACTTGCTATAAAAGTAACTAACAGTACTGTAGAAATACCATCCGAAATTTTAAGAAACAAATAAGGAAATTACAGGAGGAACGACATGCAGTAGCGGAAGAAGTAGAGACATTATTTGGGCCAAACATATATACCTGGGATATGGGAAGACTCAGACAATTTGACTTGATCAATTTGATGTGATTTCTCTTAAAAGTTCTTAGATGTGCATCTATAACAGTTGCATGCAGAACTGAATGGGATTGAATGGAAGAAAAGTATATTTACCTGTGAATAGCCCCAATTGGGCAGCTGCAGCTCAAAACAAAACATACCTGTGACATGTTTGGACAACCAGAGAATTAAATGGGCTTTTTAGCTTGGGCTAAAGGCTGTGGGAAACAGGTAGGCAGTGGTCAGGGGCTGCAATCACATTTTTGATTGGAACCATTCCTTGGGTTTTCCCACTGCTTTGAGAACAAACTACAAGTTGCCCAAGGAAAGAAAAAGTGGAGATTTAAAGGAACAAACCTCCCCAGGTCTGGAAATGTTGTTTATGTGTGCATGAATATGTCTGTGTGTAATCATTTCCAAACCTGGAGGATGAGACCCTCCAAAAAAGTATACAAAAAGATTTAGAAAATGGAGCTCATTAGCTAAAAAAAATTACAACTGGTTTGTTTGGAGAAAGCATGAAATGAATTTTTCTGTATGAAATTGTTTGTGCAAGTAGTCTGATTTCAGTTAAAATATGTGAGTATATTGATGGTAAAAAGTTGGTGTGAATGTCTGTGTGTTGACACCCATCCCAGATTAAAAGGAGATAGTACTTTGATTCCCTGTCTTACAAAGAAACAGTAAATTGTAAGGTTTTTGTTGTGGTAGTGGTGAAGTGGGTAGAAAGGTAATACCAAGTGATTGCATGGAGAATGTGGCAAGGCAGAGGAAAAGGAATGTGGACTGAGAAGAAGGACTCAGTGTTTTAGATGTGGAAGGGATAGACATTTTGCTAGAAATTGTCCACAAAAGGAAGTAGAAAGAGAAAAGGAACAGGAAGTATATCAATTGATGGATGAGGATGAGGATTAGGGGAGATAGGAGTGCCTTTCTGTGTAAATTCTGCCAAATGCAGAAAGAGGGAGAAGAGATGAAAAATGATGGGACAGGACAGGATAAGGAAGGGGGATGGTTTCTGATGGATGGAAGACAAGTTTTAAATAAAGCTATTACTAGAAATGTGATGGAAAAACTACTTGAAGGAAGTCATTGGGGAATTTGAGCTATTGTAAATGAACTTTAGAAATGTTATGGTTATACTGGAATATACCCTGTGGCAAAATCAATTATAGACAAATGTTTAATTTGTAAAAAGGTAAACAGACAAGCTGTTAGAAAACAACAGATGGGTGTGCCACCAGTGATAAGACCCTTTCAGTGTATTCTAGTGGATTTTACAGAATTGCGGGGAGTAAAATATTTATTAGTCATAGTAGACCACCTCACAGGGTGAGTTGAAGCTTTTCCCTTTAGTAATGCCCTTTAGTAAAGCAACAGTGGTGTCAAGAGTATTGTTAGATCAAATTAATATTGGAAACACATATACCATGGACTAAATGTCTTCCTTTAAGTCCTATTGAGAATACGAACTCAACCTAGAAAAGATATGGAATATCACTATTTGAAATGTTGTTTGGGATACCATATATGTGGAGAGAAGGTTTACCAAGAATTGAATTAAAAGACAAAATGATCAGAAAATATGTACAAGAAATGTCCAGATGTTTTTCTCTTTTATGACAGAAAGGCATTCTTGCACAAACACCACCCTTGGACTTTACTGTACACCAATATAAAGCAGGGCAGTGGGTTTTGATAAAGGCCTGGAAGGACAAGAAATTGACTCCAATTTGGGAAGGATCTTTCATTATCCTGCAGACCACTGAGACTGCAATTCAAACTGCAAAAAAGGATGGACTCATTACCAAGTGAAAGGGCCTGTGCCAACCCCAAAGGAGTGGAAGGGGGAATTTCATCAAGGAGATCCACTGGTGGACTGGTAGACAATCGCTTACCTATAGGAGAGGTAATATTCACTCTTGGATTAACTTTTGTGTTTTTCTATTCAGAGCAGAATGGTTGCCTATGCTCTTTCCACAGCTGAAGAAGACTACAACTGAGCAGATTCCATTGCGTGTTCTCCTGGATGTGTTGGTTTTGTAATTAATTGTGTTTGTCATGCCCCTGGTGGAGACTGACTCTGAGGAAGAGGAGGAACAGCCAACAGGGAGTGGAAGTGTGGCTCCAGAGGTGGAGGAGGAGGCTGGGGAAGGGCAGAAGCCAGCTGACCAGTCAGAGGAGGACCCAGGCCCATTTCCTATCCATCCTAGGGCGCACAGGGAGGAGAGGATCAGGGAAAAATGTGGTCTACTTGGGAAGAGAGGGCCACGATCCTCTTCATGGGTTGCAGGTGTGAGATCTGCATAAGAGAAGTGAAGGCAGTGAAGCCAAGTTGAAGGCATTAAAGGACCTTTATTTACGTTTTGGTTTTTGTTATATTTATAGCACACACCGGGTCATTACAGTTTGTGGATGTTGTTGTTGTTTTCATTGCATTGATTGTGTATGTTGTATTGGGTGTAAGATAGAGTGTGTTATGAGAAAAAGAAGAATATAAAAGGGTAGCAATAGGAGACATGCTTTGCTTGACTGTATGGAACAACAACAGTTGGTGGGGAGGAAATGGAATCTCAGAAAAGGAAGTATTAAGTGAAATAACTGAAATGGCTTATTTGAAGGATCCTGAAAGTGACACTCTGAACTCAGTAGCTCTGGAAGGTATGTATTGGATATGTGGAAAGTATGCCTATGGATATCTACCTAAGAGGTGGCATGGATCTTGTATATTGGGAATAATCAAGCCAAACCTTTCCTCTTCCCCATTAGACAAAAACAACTGTTGGAACTGGCTGTGTATGATGATCTAGCTAATCAGGTCAGAACAAAAAGAGCTATACAACCAAGTGATATAAAAATTGAAAACTGGAAAGAATTAGTTAAATTCACTATCTTGGGATTCCTGGCTCTGATGATGTTACGTGTTTGATTCCTCTCATACAAATGATAATAAAAAGAACTAAGAGCAGTATGACTCTAATAACCACATCAATAGAGAATGGAAAAAAGGAAACCATGTTAGTAATGAAAGTAGGCAGGCAAAAGTTAGAAACAGAAGACTCGGAATACAAAAACCTGCTTACACCTGAAATAAAGGAAGGGGTAAGAAATTATGAACTCTTATAAGTATAAAAGAGTAATTGAGATAGAAAAAGAAAAGGGTGGATTTGAGAGAAAAGTATTATAAGTTACTCTTTTGTAATAGGATTTTACATAGTTTAAGTATGGTTAAGCTAGAAGATTCCTTTTTACTCTTTCTGTTAGCTTCCTCTTTACTCTTTCTGTTACATATAAAACCCCCACCCTAAAACCCAAAATCCGTTCAGTTATAAGTGCATGATGAATTGTTACAATCTTCTTGGAAAACAGGAAGATCCGCAGGGGTCTAGGCAACAAATAGGATAACGGACATCCTCCCAAGGTAAAGCCCAGCAGTGAAACAAGGTAAGACACCGAGGTACAGAAAACAACGTTATATTGACCCTTAAGCCTATAGTTTAGCTCATCTTAGAATGTAAGAAAATAAGAGAGTGGGGGGAGGGCCTCTTAGGTGTGTCGTGCTTTGTGCATGGGGAAAAATGTATTGTTTGAATATGGAATTTTGTTCTCCTTGTACTCAACCCACTTGAGAAGGGTCTTGGAGGCCGCGCTTACAACCACTTTTCTTTTCTTCAATAAAACTTTGAAATTGTGCACCAGACTTGTCTTTGTATTGTGAGTATAAATTTATTGGGGGTCTTAAATCTCCTCCAGTACTTAGGAGGTGAGAGCTTGGCAGCAGAAGCAAACAACAGTCAACAATTTAACAACCAGCCATCAACACTCCAATCAACATCTAAAAAGCCACATACAATAGGCACCATATACATACCATACACATACTCACTAAAGAACATACTCCACTAAAAAGAAGTTCCCTGAAGATGGGCTCCAGTACAAATCTGAAAGCTCAGAAGACAAAACCACTGGTCCCAGTGACTGACCCAGATTGGATCCTATGAGAAGTAGAATAGAATAGAAAATCAGCTTCCCCTCCTCTGTGAGTAAAGCAAATTGTATGACCTTCACAGGTCAAAATAACTGCCAAATATGCAGGACTTAATTAAAATTGATCTTTATTAAAAATACAATAAAGATAAAGGTTGCAGAATTCATCAACATATTCATTATTAACAAATGATAACATGTTTTCACAATATTTTAATTGCAGCTGCAGTTATTTGTTTGGCAACAAACCATTTCCTCCCAAAATGTTTACAGCAATCCTTTAATACTTAAGAATGCTTATGAATGTCATCAAACTACAGTTCTAAACACCTTTCACTGTTCATGAATTTGCCAAGGATTATAAATTAAAATATTTCAGGACAAAAGTTCTTCAACCCTGCTTTATAAACTACCAGGATACACTTAACAGTAAGTGGATAATCACAAAATCAGCATACATTTTCACTTTTGTTCACTAGATACCAATATGAAATAAATATGCTGTAGGAAGTTAGCATCCACCCCTCTCCTAGAAAAATGAAATATCCTGGGAAATATTAAAAAGGCAGAATATTTCGCCTAAAAAGAGTAAAGTGGAAACTCAGAGAAGCAGAAACTCAGCCCCCACACTTTTGCTAATGGACCATTAAGACCTAGGCCAGAGTATTCTACAAAATAAAGGGTCTACCCATTTCACCACCTGGCCTGGGAAGATTGTATCAGCCAACACTCAGGTGGAGCCATGTGGTCCAGACAAAGCCTACAAAGTTAGCTAAGACCCCCGCCCCTGGGAGTCTGATAGCCAATAGGATACATTTCTTACACAGGAACAGGAAACACTAAGGTGGGGCCCAACAGAGCTTATATAAGGGTCTCTCCGCATCTTGATTTTCCCTTCTTGACCTTCTCACCTTGAACTAAGTGATCATCCTTTCCTTTTCATTTTGGAGCTCCAAGCCATGTGGTCCTGCTGTCCACCATTAAACCATCTTTCCAAATAGCCTCCATGTTTCCAGTGTCTTTTTCCCCACTTGGAACTGAACCCAGAAGGATATTTCTTTCAACAATGCTACAAAACTGGAGTAATTTTATGGACACATATTAGAAACTGTCATTGCATGACTTCTGTTGGAAATGGCTGAAAGATTAGATAAGTAAAATTAATTATCAAAGCTAATAAAGTTTGTACCTTTTGTTAATATAAGTGGAGCAAAAACTATTGCATTTCTAGTGCCTTTACACCCATGATAATCTAGAATGTTCAAGAGCTGTAGTAGTTTAAATGTATAGTTTTAATATTCACACTTGAATAATTCTAAAATAAAGGTAGACTTGCTTACCCTAGAGCACAGTTTTTTACAATTATATTTCTTTTCTTTTTTTAGTTTCCAGTTCAACAAAACTACCAGAAATATTGCAAACCATTTTATGACAAAATCTTATGCATAGCCATAGGATGTTAGTTAAGGATGAACAGAATGTGCATACTTTTCAGACAACACTCCAGACAATGTATTTGTAATTCAAATTTGGTTCACAATGCATGCATTTACATTTTATAATGACTTTCACAGCCTAAAAAAAACCTTGGAGGAGGAAGATTTTACCCAGTTACTGAAACGTAAAAAAGATAGAGTCAGTAGCCTCATATTAAATACAACTTCTATTTTCAACTTCATCATTTACAATGAAAAATAGTGACAGTGAGATTATGCTTCAGGCATTTTATGAAATGAAGAATACTTTCTTCCTTCCCCCCATCCTGCATCTATCTCCCCCTGTGCCCAATCATGAAGCTGAAATTTTATTATAGTCTCAAATGCAAGGGACAGAGCTGGGAAGGCAGTAACAATTGCATGTATTTTAATACAAAATTGACCCAAACTCATTTAAAAAGTGAAGATATTTTTAAAAAATCTAAAGAAAGCCCAACAAAGTATTGAAAGTTTATAGAATTGTCTTTGATTCATTGAGTTACGTTTCTAAATCTTCCTTCTTTACAAGAAAAGGTAGGACTTAAAAGTCCATCAACCTGCTCTAATCATACCTGAATATTTTTAAAAATTATTTCCTCGCTACTGATTGAAATTGTTATAATTGATTGCACAAGTGAGCCATATGTTTAGCTTGGTTCTGTATTTCTATCCACCCATCAAGTTCTTTCCAAGGACCTGGGAAAGACAAATGTTGGCTCTTCTGATGAGCTCATCCAGTATGGTTGACCACCTTTCATCTTTCTCAGAGCACACAAGCCCCACAACCACATCAAGATGGTGCATCATTACCATAGTTATTTGGGGGTGGATTTACAGGAAGAGTACCAGTCTGTGACTGGTGGAAAGTTAATTATTCAAATCATAACCAAGAATTTTAGAATTATTAAGATAGTTTCTAAGAATATAGGCAATTCCAACAAACAAGCTTCATTTGTTGTTTGTTTGTTTGTCGTAAAATTAGTTTCTTCAGGTTTAAAAAATTCAAGGCTTGAAGAAAATATTTTGAGGAAGACTTTTAGGTATCCAAGGACTCTAATTATAATTGATATAAAGAGATTTATTTTTCCATAAGTTTCAGCTTTGATCTTCAAATCCTGATATTTCATAATTTTTTTCCAATTGCTTTTCCTCAATCTTAACATTGCCCAGAACAGCAATGTCAATGAACCAGACTTCCTTCTTTTCAATAACTGAACAGGGTGCCTGTGTGTTTGGATCTTAAAGACCAATAAGATCTTAACCTATTCGTGTTAAGTTTTACAAACAGTATAAAACTATTTTACCATATTCAAGGAACTGAAATCATATCTGTCTCTCAAGATCAGCTGTAATAAAGTAAACTTATATGAGTACTTCACCAAATAGGCAGTCTTGTGTATTAATAATAAGATAGATGAAAAAGGCTGGTTAGCAGACATTACACCCGGAGAGACAGAGAGAGGAGACGAGAGGAGAGGAGAGGAGAGAAAGAACTGGAGAAAATCACAAAATATAAAGTTCTGCAAATAGAAGTAGAACAATGAAGGGAAAAAGAAAGCCAAGATAGTAATAGGTATACTGGTGTAATTTCAGAACTTCTGGAAAAACACTTTAACATCATCAACATTAACAAAATCACGAGGCTTCCGGGTTGCCAGGCTTCGGCGACAGCAGGGATTTGCGTTTCTTCGCGATCCCTGCTGTGCTCGCCGTCTTGGTGCCTCGGATCCAGATGGATTTGGAGGATAAGGCTGCCCTGTAGAGGCAGCCGAAGATAGGGAGGATCTGGGAAGGGGTTTGGGAGTGTCGCAGACCCCCTCCTCACCCAGCTTAACCTCCTTTTCTCAAGGCGGTGTAGCGGCGGTCAGTCATGGCCGCCACAAAGAAGCTGGCAGCTGGAAAAGATTGCGCTGGAGGAAGGAGGAGAAGGAAGATTTAAACCGTGAAAGTGTTGGCTGTACCGGGAAAATAACAGCTTCTAAAACCCTGGAGTGGAATTGTTTATTGCCTGAAAGATACATTGTATCCCTAAGAAGAGAGACAGCGGTGGAGAAAGCTGCTAAGGGAAACCTTTTTTTTTCTACTTACTCTCCCACCCCACAGAAGTATCAAATGCAGAACTGGAAAATGCATTGGGCACCGAAGATATTTTAACCTGAAAATTATCAGAGAAAGGACTTTGGACTTTGGACTTAACATCCTCAGAAATTGGAAAGCCCGAATTGGAGGTATGGATTTCTGAGCGTTTAAAGGGAAATTGTTGTTGTAAGTGGGGGGAGAGGAAAAAAACTTTTTGGAGCAGAGCTTGAAAAAGGAGGAGACTACCTAAAATTTTAAAGAAAGATACATTTTAATGGGAACCTTTTGATCAATCAGTAACCCCATAAAGAGAAATTGAAGAGGGTAAAAAAAAAAAAGTATTGAAAGAAACAGTCATTTGGACTTTTTAGTGACTTTGGAATTCTTTTGGAATTACTCTTGATTAAAAATATTTGGGTGGCTGTTTTTGAAGAAATCTTTCTCTTCAGGATGGCATTGCTTTTGGATGAATTAAAAAGGCAAGGAGAAAAATAAACAAATGAGAAAGAAGGGGATGAAAAACCTTAATGCTGGGAAGCAAGACTCTAAGAAACAAAATCTATTTAGAGACAATGGGTAAATTTAAATGAAAAAGGGATTCTGGAAGGTACATAAAAGTGTGATTTTCTATGTGTATTCAGAGTAGAATGTGTATTAGTATGTATGATTTGCTCTTTTATGGTATTCCTGGTGGGTTATAGGCTTATATTTTGTAATTTTAGCCTATTTGCTTTTCTCATAAAGTTTTTTTGTGTGTGTGTAATTTTAGAATATACTAACCAGAATCTCAATATAATTTAAGTGTTATATTAAGTATTGTGAAGTTAGGGAAAAGAGTTAAAGGTGTTACTCCAATTAGTCTACAGGAGAGTATATTTAAAGAAAAAAGATGAATGGATAACTGTAAAAGAACAGACAAAAAATGTTAAGTACTATGAATTGTATTGAGATAAGATAAATAAAATATAATTAAGAAAGATAAAAGAGGGAAGAAGTTATACAGAAAATTGAAAATGGTAATAAGATATGGATTGACATATAAAGTAAATATTGTTTTTGAATTTGTGTCTGTGAGAAGAGTTTTAACCCAGGATTAAGCAGCTTTCAGAAATGAGGTTTTTTATGTTCTATGTTATGTATGTTTTGTCTATTGTTTTTTTTAAAAGGCAAACATTTTTGATTAGTAAGAAATATAATCTGGATAACAGAATGAAAAGGAGAAATTGGGATAGGATATGAAGATGAGCAGATAATGTAAATGCACATATTACATTTGGCACGTTTTATTGGTTCCTCCAGAAAGATTCTTTATTTTAATATGCCTTGATTGTTTGTATGTTTTGTAAAGTCAACAAAATTTGTTCTTTTTAAAAAAACAAAAAACAAAAGCTAAAATAAGTCAGAGGAAAATAGAAGTGTGATGATTGAATAGCAGATGAACTAGAAAAGTAACATTATTGAATAAGAGTAAAGAGAAATAATGTGAAATCTGTAAAAATGAAATTTATATGTTTACATTGAAATGAGATAAATTAGAAAAATGTGATATAAAATAATGTGTTACCTGCTTTGTAAAGATCTATGGGAAAGCGTTTTTTTTTTTAGTATTTGATGATGTTTTGTCTTGTTTCTTGTTAAAATTAATAAAATTTGTTTCAAAAAAAAACATTAACAAAATCACAATTAATTGTAAAAAGTAGCTTTACTTGGAACAACTTACATCCTGCAATGATACTTTTAACAACATCAAACATCTGCCTACCCTGGGTCCTTGGGAAAGATTTCAAGGTGCATAAAAATGCCACATCCAGAGTCTGGATTCTAACTGACTAGCTGATTGTGTGACAAACCATAATAATAACAAAACAATAAGCAATACAAATAAAACAACAAAAACATACAACCCCACTAAAACTATTATTAAAAGCATATTAACACAGATGGGCAAGTGCAATCAATACATCACATTTAATGGAAAAACTGAAAAGGCTCTCCAGTGGTCTTCAGAGTCATTCATAATATCAGAAGAATCAGGCCAAACTATGCTACAGGATGATGTTCCTAAAGGTGGGCACCATGTTGAAAAAGGGGCTCGTCCTGGGTCTCATCGCATACAATATTGCAAATTGTAATATGATTCTATCATATGGTTGGGTGGATATTCTGACAATGTCCACATTTTAATATACTAGTTTACTGCAATTTCAGACCCACAAAAATATTAATGTGAGTCTTAATAGTTATAAGAGCTAAAATAATTGCTTTCAAAATGGAAGCGACATCAGCCAATATAGAATTAACAAACTCATTATAGAGTGATAGTTTTCATAACCAAGTTTGAATAGGTACCTCTACAGTCAATTCAATTTTAACAAATAAATGTAATCCAATCATGTAAGTCAGTTTCAAAGTTTACCAATCTGTAATACATTAATTTCATTAACTGCATATTAATTAATCAGCAACAACAAAATGATGCATTTTATATGTGAAAATGTATGGTATAATTGGAGGGAATAGTAAGATAGAGAATGGGATTCCTAACACATCTCCCTGTAATTACCTTTCTTATCACAATCTTGAGAGAGCAATGAATTTTTGCATTTTATGTTTTCCAAACATGTTACTTAAACACAGTTTCTACACAATAAGGGCCTAGGTATTTGAATGGTTGCATAGGATGTTACATTTCAAACCTTACAGTAATTTGAGAGATACAATTAATTGTAAAAATGTTGAGTACTGATCTTGGGTCTCAAAATATTAAGAGTGATTCTTAGCCACCCCATGCAGACTATTGTATACTATCATCTATACTGCTTATTATTTAAAATATTATTTCTTTGTTGATTCCTATTTCTACCTTAATTCCCACTTCTCCTTCTTTTTCCTCTTTGCATGTTACTTCTCCGTGTATGCGTCATGAATACTTTTCACATTTTGATTGTTTTACCCCTCAATATTGTTAATGTATTTAATGGTTATTTATTCTTTTAACTAATTTGTTTTTAATAGTGATAATTACTATGATAAAAGCTAATATAAACAAATGAAAGAATAAAAAAGAAAAGGAATAGAAAATAGAAAGAAATAGAAAAGGAAGAAAAGTGAATTAAAGTAAAGAAAAAGAAAAGAAATATATTAAGAAATGACTTCTGCCTTTAATTCAACAAGTATAAACAATTTTAGTAACTTATTACTTTCTTGTAAAATGCAACAAATTAGCTCTTCTTCCATTGTCATGCCCCAGCATATAACTTTTATATACTGATGTTGCTCTCTATCCCCATCTAGTGGTCAGAGGGACCATATGCCCCAACATATGATCTTTATATACTGTTGTTGCTCTCTAGCCCCATCTAGTGGCCAGAGAGACAAATACCAATTATATTGTTTGAAGCTAACCCAACCCATTTTACCCATCAGTCCACACAAACAAGTGCATCCTGGCAAGCCAGACTCCATTTCCTTTGTAAAAATGTTGAGTACTGATCTTGGGTTTCAAAATATTGAGAGTGATTCTTAGCCACTCGATGCAGACTATTGTATTGTATGCTGTTATCTATACTGCTTATTATTTAAAATATTATTTGGAGAAGGCAGGAGCACAAAGAAAAATCCATCTTAATCTGTGGAACATAGTCATCCAAAGACAAACCCACATCCCACATAGAGCATCACTAGTGAGATTTAAATTACTTGTATTTATTAATTGTTATGTTCAGCAGTAACTCAATACTATCTTGTATTTGGTTCTCATTGCATGTATTCCTATTTTCCTCCATTTCACAATATCCTGTTCTTTCAATAAAGCATTCAAATCTACGTACATGGCCTATTTGATTGGAGGATAGGTGGGTTTAGCTGCATGTTGAGCTGCATACAGATTAATGTGTAGTGGCACAGAACGCCAATCCTATCTCTTTATCTATAAAGAAATCCTTAATATTTTGTGATTTTAGTTCTTTTCTATTGCATATGTTTTATTTAACAACCAACATTTTTTGTGGACAGTGTAATGACAGGGTTAATATATTTTTCACACAATGTTGACAGTAATAATACAATTACATATACAGAGTTTTTATCTTCCAACTTCTAACCTTGATATGCTCCTTATAACTATGATATATTATTTTATGTATCAATATATATTATACTATTTTTTCCAATTTGTACTTATTTCTTTATTTTTCCCATTTCTTGGGATTCTTCTATATTAACCTCCTTATCGTTAAACAATACTATTCTCTCTTTGTGATTTTTATCACTTTCTCCAAAAATATGTGTAAACATCAATAACATTTCTTCATACAATATATTAATTAACCCATTAAGTCACTCATTTTTTAATATTATAAATATCACTCAGTGTTCCACCACCTTTTCAATATCTCAATTTTCTATAAACACCAATAATAAACACCAATTAAACCAGTTGTTAATTAAATTTAATCAGTCCCCATATACCTCACCCTAGTCTTCCACCTCCTAATCTTAATATATTTATAGTTAAAATAAATTCTATTATATATCTATATATGTGCTACTGCTACTATTTTTCCAATTTAAACTTTCTCCTTATGTCTATTGGTTTTTAATGTAATTACTATATTGCAAGGTATTATGTCTCTATCCATCATCTCTCAGTCTTTTTAGAATTTCATCATTTATTGATTTTTGGGTGATTCTTTTATATTTCTTTTTTGGAATCCTATAAGTCTTTCTAGCATTTTTGCACAGACTAATTGTTCCCTCTGCCTTACCCTTTATCTTCTTCTACTGCATCTTTTGTACATCCATCCATAACCTTTTCATTGTTTTTGGAAAATCTTCCTTTTTTCTCTATTCTATTGTAATCTCTTAAGGGATTATCTATTTGATTTTTAATATTTATTGTTACTGTCTTTTCAGTGTTTTTATCTGCTTGTAATTTATTTTTATCTTCTTGTAGTTTATTTTGCTTTGTCTCCTCCACCACTTCTTCTAATTTCTCATTTGTCTTCTGTGTGTTATATTCATCTTTTCCCTCCGTTTGTCGAGGACCTTCTACTTTCACATCTTTATCTTTAAATATTCTCATCAACTCCTTATAATTCTTTGTCACCATTTCTAACATTTCCTCATAGAACTTTATTGTCTCCTGCTGAGTCATTTTGTACCAAGTTAATATACCTCTAATATTCCAGTATCCCAATATCTAAAAACTCCGGAAAAAAAATCAATTGTTAATAAAATTTGGTCAATCCCAAAATTATTCCTCCAAGTCCCCTAAATTTCTAGTCTTTAAGTGTTATAGATTTGTGTTTTTCAGTCTTTATAATTTCCAGTTTACACCTTTCCAGTTGTGCAGATTTTAAAGTCTTATTTATCTTTTCTTCTGTTTGTTTTTCCCCTTCTATCGCTTTTCTTCTTTTGCTTCATTTTTTTCATCTGTCACATGTAACCCAAATCCAGTTTAGCCCATCTGGTTTCTTCAAATCTTTCAAATCCACTTTTCCATGCACATTTCCAATAAAATTATTAGCATTTAGTTTAGTTTCCCCTATGGATCTTCAAAAAGCTCAGTGAATATTTCCCAGTATCCAAATCGTCTACTAAGGTAAAGTTGGGGTCAAGTAGCCTTCCAAGTGTTATTTACTTTCTTTCCTTTCCTCACTTTCCTTTGAGTTTTACATGTTGCAGTAATCTTCTTCCGCCAGTAGATGGCTCTCCTGTTCCCAATTCCAGCATTTAACAGAGTGTAAAAATCAAAATTAAAAAAGCTTATTGTCATCCAATTGGGGATGGGGGTGGTTTAAAAATAGAATTTAAAAAAGCAATTTCTCCCAATAATCACTTTTCACCATGTTATTTGAATTTTCCAGGCTTTCTATATTTAAATCATCCTTAAATCATTTTTCTAGGTCTTTAATTAGTGTTTAGTCTTTAATCTTTCTCCATCAATCCAATTGCCACTTTCTTTATGTTAGGTGATCATTTTTTGGAACTTTTTATTTGGGTTAAATCTCTAAGGTAACAGTTGGAAGCAGGGGTGGGATTCAAATAATTTAACAACCGGTTCTCTACCCTAATGACCAGCTGAGTAGGTGTGGCTGGGTGGTCATTTGACTGGGTGGGAGTAGCCAATTCGACATCGCTCACATCGAGGGGCACTTCTCCTCACCTGGCCCCTCATGACTGTGGGGATGCTACAATGGTCATAAGTATGAAAAATGGTCATAAGTCACTTTTTTCAGTGCTATTGTAATTTTCAACGGTAACTCAAGGATTACCTGTACAAAAATACAAAAAGCTTCTTTGCTTGCCCTAAATACCAATCATTAGATTAAAAAGATCTGCAAGCTGGAGTTACAAATCAGGCTGGGTGCCAGAGCACCTTGAGGAATTAAAATAGTTAAAATGCAATGGTAACTATCAGCAGTCAACTCTTGCTCATAAAGTGAAATCCTTTAGCAGAGAGGTTATTTAAACTCTCCAGAAAGAGCACACCCAGCAGAAGCAATCCTTAGATCCATTTGCACCACTTAAGGATATCAGCTGGTCTCACTCACCCCACAAGATACTCTAAGGAAATCATCCAGATTTAAGGAAAGATCACATGCCCCCCCCCCCAAAGGTAGTAAAAAAAAAAACAATACCAAGCTTGCATCCTGCCTCTTGGAAGTATACCTCAAAAGGACAGTACCAGGAACCACTAAAACAGTGAAAGAAGACCCCCTCCCCAGATAGAAAAAGAAACCATGAGGCAGGAAAAATTTCAAATACGATACAGATAATTAAATGACAATAGTAGCTGTTGCTTGTTAAATCAATTACCAGAACAAATAGACACAGAAACTAGCCAAAGTTTATTTTCAGGAACAGAGATTAACCTTTTTCCTTCCAAACAAAGCTGAATAGGGAACATTATCCCATCAATAAATACAGGATTAAACATCACCAAGCAAAGAATTAAATTTCACCAAAAACCAACTTTAGATCAAAACTCAGAAAGGTATGTAAACTCACGTTTGAATGTCAATCTTTCTAGCTAGCCAAGAAGCCTTGCTGAATATCACTCATCTTGGTTCCTTGTCATTAAAAA
Source organism: Pseudonaja textilis (assembly GCF_900518735.1). The sequence continues at coordinate 5,266,161 of NW_020769322.1, read as the reverse complement.
GCTTCTTTCTGGCAGCTCAGCTTCATTGTTCAATTATTTCTTCAAAGTGCTAATTGTTGCATCCTGGCTGGAAGAACTCCAACAGGGGAGTATTTCCTCCCAATAGCAATGTATAAAAGCTTAAAACAATCCTTCCCCTTTAAAAAAAAAAAAACAGTCAAGCAAGGTACCAGCAGAGAAAATTACTCCCAAGAAGCTCAGGTGACAGGAAGTCTAGTACTGCCAAGAATGTAATAAGGGGTAATGGAGGAATAGAGAGGCAGTTTCTGTAAGCATGGCAATAAAGATTAGGCTAGAAACAACACCAGAATTTCCTGTCTTCCTGACAGGATTAACCATATAAAGTGGAAAAATACAAAAGAAGATTTCTTCCAACAACCAATTCTCCAAACTGCTTAGAAAATTAACAACAGGTTCTAATGAATAGGTGAGAACTGGTAGAATCCCACCCTTGGTTGGAAGTTATCTCACCCAGTTTCTGACCATGCATTGCTCCAGCACAAGATCTTAGTGTCCCGGTTGTCCCAGCTTGTGACTGACCAAAATGGCCATTGTCCCTGCTGTCATTCGGGAGAGCTTTCTTCAGATCAATGAGGAAATTGTGATTTCCTTGTGATCAACTGAGTGCCTCTCCTTTCTTCACCAACCCTCCAAGACGGATTAACCCCATAGGGTCTTCCAGCAAGCAGGAGCTCTGCTATTTTCCAGCCATTCTCGCTGCAACATGCAACTTAAAGTCCCTATGTATTTTAACCTTGACAAAACCAACTTTAAATTCTGTCTTTTTATTTTTAATAATCTTGATCTTTAGACCCTTTGAGTAATATCCCAGAACTTGATTTGTTTTCATATTTTCTTTATTGCTTTTCATAAAATTCTTCAAAGCTATAACAAGTCTCAGTTATAAAACCAATATAGGAAAATTATCCAGATCACCCTTTCTGGTTTGTTATTTGTATGTTCCTTTTAATTAGTAAGACATTCACCAGGTTCTTTTATACATCCAATGTAGTATATTTTCCCATATCATGTTTATAGCTTGTCATTTTAAAATCCACTTTCATATCACTTTCAATCTTTTATGGTAAAACTTATTATTTTATCATAACACCTTTAAACACAGTATAATTATAGATACATACTAATCTTAAAATTAATTCTGGCTTCATTGTTCAAAAATATCTTTAATATTATGCTAAAATATTTTGCTTCATACTATATTAATAAGTCAAATTGAAGCATTTTTCTCCTTTAATTGCAGTCTTTCTTTCTTTCTAGTTCTCTTTAGTACCCAATCTTCAAAGTTCTATACTATCATTTAAAAAAAAAAAATCAAACAAAAGCATTTTCCCATCAGAAGAATTATATTTCATTCTGAAACCTTATTTCAAATCCATCTGGATTCTTAGTCATTTTGTAACTTTCTAAAATCAAAGGTCTAATCTGCCTTTTCTGCTTCAAAAAAAAGTCCTTAAACTTACTGTATCTTTAAAGGTTGTTTTCAGTAAGGATTGAGGGAAACTCATCTGATGTTTTCAGACTTGTCAGTTTAAAGGTTCCTAATGACTGAAAAGCAGTTAAGAAACAGTATTGAAAGTGATTAAAGAAGGAAGTATACAAACAGAGTCCTTTCAAAGGTGATAACCACAGTCTGGATAAGATGGCTATTCCCTCCTCTCCCACACTTCTCACTTCTAGTGCTTGAGAAGAGCAACTGTTTGAAGCACCTGTGGGTAACCTCAAGTCCTCTCCTTTTTTGGAGAGGAATTGCAAAAAGCTGGTCTATTTGCTGGCACATCATTCTGTTGTTATTGCCTCTGCTTTTTGGAGTCATTTTCAGTCTGCCATTTCTTCCCTGAAAGGTAGTTTGTTCAGTTTGTAAAACTAGCCAATTCTATCACTTCTATGTAATGTAACATTCTCTTTTGAATCCTCTTTTCATTGTACAATTATTTCCTACCTTTTCCCACCCTTTCAGCTTTTCACACATTTTACACAATTTTATATATTGCCGCTCAATAACTTCAAACTTTTTCCCTGAGATGTGTGTGATCACCATTGCTGAAGTTCAAATTCACACTGGGATGTATAATTGTTAAATATTCTTGGTTAAAACATTATTCTTGGTTACTGGTCCTTGCTAAAGAGTCCTTGAATAAGAACATCACACATGCATGCACACACACACATTCACACAGAGACATTCACATATATAACATTTTCTCAGGTATTCTAAGATAAGAATCAGGCTACCTTGGATAAAATTATACCAAAGAACACATTCTGAAGTTGAAATGTTTCAATACTGAATAAGTTTTAATGTTAAATATAAAAGATTTTCAGAACTTCATACTACCTATAGTGTTACTATTTTAAAAGAAAAATTCAGTAGGGATGTATGGTTGCAAAGGACAATAGCCTTTCTGTGTTTTTTTTAAATCTGGTTGTATGAATGTATATGGCTTTTGAAATGTCACATTTTGCAAAAAGATCTGAGTTTCTTGCTATTCTTTTACTTATGACAATCAGAACCTTAAATTACTTTTCAAGCACAGCCTATCTAAAGCTGTAATATATTACGTGGCCATGAAAAACAAGGAGTATAACTTTCAGAGCTAATATGATCCATTTATCTGAAGAGCTACACACAGTGTCTGTAAGTAAAATGACTTTTTTTTCTCTTCAAATGTGATATCATCTGGAAGTTGGCATGAAATTCAAAGGTAGAACTTCCTGACAACTTTAAAGTCTTTTATTTCAAACTTCACTTTCATTTTTTTAAATGTCCATGTTTACATTTAATAATACAGAAAGTATTTTTCTATTGTAAGCAAATAACATCAATCATATTCATTTTTAAATTTCAAAGTTTGAGTTGATGTAGTATAATACTCATCTTATGCACAGCAACCTGATTCTAAATGCCTGAATATAGCATTTGCTACAAGATGTTAGTAAATTTCCCACACATACAGGGGCATTTGCATGATGTCAAAATGGGGGCACAACTGGGCAATTGATATCCTTCCACTTTTTACTAGCATATGATGCATATTAAAAAGGAATGGAACTACAGGTACCTGGCTGCATCTTCTATTTTGTCATTGTTGATGACTCCTATAAAAACTCTTATACCAGAACTATATGGACTTTTATTTATATGTTTTAATGAATGCATCATTGATGAATGCCATTGCTGTACATAAGATAAGGAATATCTAGTAAGTGTGCCTTCACATAGTACAATACTATAATTATTGGGGATGAGGATTTATAAGAGGATGGTCTATGTGGAAAATCTTAGGAATGTATACACTGCTTCACTTTCAAATGCAAAAACAAAATGCAATGGACCATGCAGGAGCATTCACATAACAGCTCATTTAAATTAATTAAAATAGTCAAATCTGTTTTGGAAATCAAACAACTGGATTCACTAAGTGCAGCAACACTATTCAAGAAAGAATGTGTTAGATAAAAAGGTACTATGCACATTGTGAAGCATTGTGAAGCACATTCAAGCATTTTATCCTTGAATCAAAAGCACAAGAAAATATAATATCTATGTTTGGACTGAGAATAGTAGCCTTCACAATAAAAACATAGCCCTTTCATAATTTACTTCATCTTTTGTGTCTCTCTGACAAGATCAAACCAAACAATTCAAAATGTTTTGTCACCTCAGCCATACCAATTAAAAATATTTATTTATTTTTATTAACTGTAATTATATTTATATCTGCGAGGCACCTGCTTTCTGTCATAGGGTCTCAATGGAATTTCATGTAGCCATGTGTCTATGTGGATACCTAAACAAAATAGTTTCTATTGTTTTGCTGATAAAGAGCTTAGCATAAGTGTTAGCTTAAATTCTCATAAGAAAAGTCTCATAGGAGGGCTACAGATGGGGAGATATCATTTGTCATGCTGGTATTAGAGCATGAGTTTTAAATACTATCTGGGAAGGAGAAACTTTGTGAGGAAAATACTGGAAATGAAGATGAGAGTTGGCAGCTAAAATCGGCTTTGACAGCAACTCGCTGTTAAAGTTGGGTTTTTGATTTAGTGAAATCTATACATTGGATTAGTTTGTGGGCAAGTTAGAACAATGAGAAAAGAATTATTCAGACACTAATCAAAGAAGTATGTTGAACAACTGAAGTTTCACAACACTTTTCAACATAGAATGCTTTTGGTGGCACTGAAGATGACTGAGGAGAATATTAAAGATTTACTTGCCAGAGAGAAAATCCAGCAAACTACAAGTCTGATTAATTGATTGATTAAGTAAATACCCCACCAAGGTAAAATATTGCTTTAGGAGATTGACACCAGCCCACAGAATATTAAGTTGTTTATTAATTTTACATGGAAATAATGTTAGACTTTGCAGCAGTCCAACCAGCACACAAGTAAATAATTCAGCAGGATTTATTTATAGAAGAAACTTGTTTATATACAATAATATACAGTATGATGCATGTATACAATAATATAAAATATGATGCATGCATACAATACCCAGAACCAGAACTCAGAATCAAGAAGTCATAATCACAGAAGCAATATAAACACAGAAAACAACATATTACAGAGACAAAGATCCAAGGACAAACTAACTCTTATATACAGACCAGTAAGCTTAAGCCATGCCCAGTCTCCAAGCTGTCTGGCTTACAACAGGTGCTGTTTCTTAGTCATCCAACAGTTCCCATTGGCTGACCTGTTGCCATGTCTATTCTAATTTATGAACCTTATACACTGACAAATAATATTTGGCAACATTTGATTGATTGGATGGTTGATTAATTGATTATATGCCTTCAAGTCATTTTCAACTCCTAGGGCCATATAGATAGATTCTCCATGATGAACTATCACTTACCTGTGCTTTCAAGTAATGGTATCCAACCACCTTGCTGCTGGTCATCTTGCTTTCCTCTCTCTCTTTCCATATTTCCTAGCATGAGAACCTTTTCCAGAGAGCTGGATCTTTGCATAATGTGTCTGAAGTAAGATAATTTTAACCAGGTCAGTTCTGCTTCAAATGGTTTAAACTACAGCTTAGAGTTAAATGGAAAAAAATAAACAAACTCTTTTTGCAAAAACTATGTCAAGTAGATCTAGAAAATATAGGAGAACTGCATATAAAATAATGCAAAACCATTAGAAAGGTTTGGAACTGTATAAATGAAATTCTTTGATTGGTCAAGCTTCGCTGAAATTATTTCTTACTACAGTATCACGAACATGAATGTTAAAAAAGGAAGGGAGGAGTAAAATTGGAAGGCCATGTGGTTCTGCCTCTTTCAGGCATGTCTATTATTCTCTTAACATAGCCTATCACAAATACCTTGACAAATATTATACGCAATGAATTATATGGAGGCTTTAAAAGCGTTCACCATGTAGAGTTGTTTTATGGCTCTTTGTCCTATGAATTTTAGTGTACAAGGACTGGAATATAAAATAATACCATACTCATTAAGGCTTAAAATGTTTGACCTATATAAGAGGGTTTAAAAAAATAATTGCCAAACAATCCAGTCCTCATATTATTATTTTTCCTGTAATTGGCAATAGAATTTGCTTACTTCTATTTAAATAGCTAAAAGGTGAAAAGAATACATTAACTCCTAAAGTTACTCCTAAAGAAAGTTGCAAAAGAAGAATAAACAGCTGATAACTATAAAAGTAAGATATTTTCAAATTGTAATATTGCATTGTTGATTTACCCATTCTATTTCTCTATTTAGGTAAGAAAATAGCTCTGAAATAATGATCCAACAGGGCACAAATTGTCTGGCTGATAACTATCTCTTTCTGCCACCACTTCTCTTGATTTTATATTACATTCTCCTTGACAACATTTTAAAAACATATTATTAATTAGCCATTTATGTTTGCCTGTTACTGTATTTCTCATCTATAAAATGCTTCTTATGCTGAGACCCAAAAAGGTGTTTTGGGGCCAATCTGGACTTGCTACTGTTCCATATTCTTAATTCAGCACATCAAAGATAATGATTTTTAAAATCCACATTAACCTTAACTTTGTTGCACCACCAATATTCATGCCACCCAAATATCAGATCATGTCCTTCTACCTTCAAGGACCTTTTATTTCCCAGCAGCACCCACTTTTTCATCAAAACCAAATAGTAAGCTGTAAAATAATATTTAAATCAGGTGGACTCAATCTTCCTCTTTCCTTTGTATCTTGGAAAACCTTATATTTAACTTGTGGGGTTTTTTTTCCCTGCCACGCAAATTTAGATATATCCTTCTGCCATTGTTTAAATGGTATATCAGTTGTCAAAAACCTATTGTCTTAAACAAAAATATCACTCTAGGAAAGAAGTTTTTCTTCATCCCCAGGAAAAGCAGTTGTAGTTTCTCCCATTTTAGTATGTCTTTTTTAACATTATTCCATGTCTGCATTGTTACTTTGAAACAACATGCAGTTCATATTTGTCATAGTGATACCAAGATATTTGGCCTTCTTCATCATCATTTAGAAGAACAGCATAGTAGAACTGTGAAACATTATACCTTATAAAACAAAATGTTATTAGGAAGTTAACATTACATAATATTGAATTGGCAATTCAATGAATCTTTTAAAAATACTATAAATTATTAACAAATCCCTGATCAACCTTGTTTATAAAGAAGTTTGGTGTACAGTAACTGTACTGAACTGCACCAATACATTTTTAATGGTACTGTTCAGATATGGGCATTACTATCTCCAGATTGAGAACAAATGAATGTAAGCCATATTCAAGAAATATAAAGACAAAATAGGATACAACTATACAATACCTTCAAAGTAAACATCTTCTGATGATATCTATATATTTACTGTGTCTGCAGAAAATCCTGATGATACCCAAATTATGACATATACTCAGTAAAAATGATCCAAATAGATAAGCCAAAGATTTGTATTATGATATCATCAAGCAAAAGTTACCATGTCCTCTCTTCCCTTTGTCCTTCTGACAGTATGAAAATGAAAATAAAGAGACAATATAAGTAGTATTGCTCTAGGAACATATTTCCTGAAGCTAGTTTCTTCTTATTGGAACTTCCTTTTTGCTGTCATTTTTTTAAGGAAAGAGGAGTAGAAATATTTTGAATGATTTGTTTTTTTACGTCATTTTAAATTTCAGTGAGTTTAATGTTCCTTTTATGAGTATTTTGCAGTTAAAAGTATACTTCTGAATTTTACCTGAACTCTAGTAACATAAATGAGAGTGAGATTAACCTGAACCAGATGTAAAATGTGTCTCCAGTCTCTGTGTAAGTGGTAACCCAATTGACTGACTCACTTAATGTGAACAAGGCTCCAGATGTTGTGTTTTGCCTGCAATAATCAAAAAGAAATCTAGCTGTTAGGTGTCTCTGCTAGCATCACTATTGACATTCATATTCATATAGAACATAGAACATACCAGATCATAGATCATCCCTGTTTACATTCACACATTAGAGTGATCTTATACAAAAAATACAGGACAGGCAATAATAGTACAATTTAAAAATGGGAATAAAAATCCACACAAATCATATTTCTGAGTATCATTAGCAAGTGTTACGCTAAACTTGTAAATGACAAAGGTCCAAGACTGGTTAGAAGCAAAGGATATAATCCAAGATGAGCAGGCAGGATTCAGATAAGTGAGGTCAACAGTAGACCACATTCTAATATTCTGCCATCTTGTACCAAAATACAACCATAAAAAGAACCCTCTTTATGGCTTTTCTAGTTTTATAACATGCCTTTGACTCAATTTATAGAAATGCTCCTTGGAAAAAATTACAATGCACAACTATTAACAGATGCCTCTTTTTCTGTTTGAAATTATATTCCAGCACCAAGAGTAAAGTATTATTCCTAAGGATCCCTCTCTGACACACTAAATGTGTAGAAAGGAGTGCAACAGGATGTATTCTTGGCCTATTTCTTGTCAACTTATTTGTCAATTCAATGGTGGCTCTTCTTCATAACCCAGACATTTATCCTTCGTTTTGTACTTAGCAGGATACAAAATATACTTCTCTATGTTGGTGATGCCACCATCATTTCACAAACCCTTAAGGGATTGGAAAATTGCAATGGCAGCAATGCTTTGGTAGTGCAGAAAAAAATTATTTGGTACTTAATTTTGAAAGATCTATAATTTTGATATTTCCTAAGATAGCCACCCAGCAATCCTTGAGAGTAGAAGGGCACACATTAGAGCAAATTACTGCATTTAAACACCTTAGAGTGGTTTTCTTGGAATGTACACCAAAATCTTGTGATATAGCTACCTTAGATCTACAGGTGTTATTAAGCACATCTTTTATACAAGCAAAGACAGTTTAATCCTTGCAACATTAAAGCTTTTTAATGGCAAATTATTGGCCCAAATTCTTTGCAGATTTACAGTGCATAAGTAAGAATTTATGCAAAGAAGGATACACTGGAATCAATGCAAACAGCATTTTTGAGACCAATCCATATACACACAATGGAACAGCAAATACCTGGTTAAGGCTTGAGATAGGAATGCCTGAATCCAGGTAAGGAGCTGGAGGATAATAACAAATTACTAGCTGACAATCCTATTCATCCTAGTCGGCCTGACCTCTTTAATTTTAAAAAACAATTTTCCTCCTCTCTGGAAGAAGATTTTACAGCAGATGTTGACATTATATTTCTGCACTATTCCTAATTTCTTTCAGGTATGACCAAGCCAAACAATACTCACTCAAAGAATAGAGAGTTCCAGGCTTAAACTAATAGATTGCTCCAACATGTCAGAAATTGAACAAATAAGAGAACTTAGAAACCAGCAAAATACCTACAACTTTCTCCAAGCTAAGAAAAACATTTTTCAAAGTCAGGCATAACATTTTACTATCTGCATTGCTGCATGGCATATTAAGTTACTCAAGTTGTTTATACATGGTTGAAAGGAGAAATAATCATCGTGTATATATCTTTTTTTTCTTATTTTTATTTTCTTTACCTTTTATATTTCTTTTAGTTTGTATTAGTCTTTCCTATTTATACTTGAACTCATGTTTATACTTATACTCATTGCCTATATATAAAAACTCCCAATCCCTAAAACAAAAACAATTGTATCATGAAGTGGCTAAAGTCATCATAGACAAAAGATGCAGTTTTCAAGGATGGCATTGCTTGTGAAAATAAATAGTATTAAGACCATTAATCATTTTTACGTATTTGAAAACTGAAGTTCTATTCAGGGCTGATCATTTGCCACCTGAGGAGAGACAGCAAATATATCACCCTGAGGAAAACTACATATTACTAAGGAATATTCACGTTGTTTTGGCACATAAAGTCCTATGAGCAACTCTCTCATAGGAGAGAAAAAAATATGTTAACCAAATAGCTAAAAATAACTGTTATGTCCTGAGGACTCAAGGAGTTCTCACTCAGGTCCACTCACTTTGTGTGGGCGTTATTCCCCCATTCCCATTGGTCAGTTCTCCCCAGCAGCCAGCTATAAAAGCAGGCTGCGGGGTCCAACTGGCTGCTGATTGCTGCGAGCCAGTTCCAGGCTTGGCAAGCACGGTCAGCCCTTTATTTGTAAAATAAAGTACTGTTGCACTCATGCTCTGGTTCAGCCTCTCATTGCTCAAACTTAACAATAACTGCCTAACAAAACTAAACTAAACTGTGCCTAACAGTAGAGCCAACCTACTGAAAACTTGACAACCCTCAATATAAGAGGGAAAAGCCCAATTAATATTCTTTTCAGAGAACCTATAAATCTGCAGTAGAAATCTATAGCCATAGATTTTAGAGTCAAAGGGAAATAATAGGCAAAATCAAATTTGCAAATGTTGACATTGAGTGCGTTGCTTGGCTAATCTCAAAGTACAATGATCCAAGTAATATTTGGGGTTTGAGTATATTACCTGGCTCAATAGTAGTAACTGTGAGAGGGATCTTGGAGTCCTAGCGGACAATAACTTAAATATGAGCTAGCAGTATACTGCAGCTGCCAAAAAAGCCAACACAGTTCTAGGCTACATAAATAGAGGGATAGACCCAAAATCACGTGACGTGTTTAATACAACCTTGGTAAGACTACACTTGGAATACTGCATCCAATTTTGGTTGCCATACTGTAAAAAAGATATTGAGACTCTAGAAAAAGTGCAGAGAAGAGCAACAAAGATGATTAGGGCACTGGAGGCTAAAACATACAAAGAATGGTTGCTGAAATTGGGTATGTCAAGTTTAATGAAAAAAGGACCAGGGGTGACATGATAGCAATGTTCCAATATTTTAGGGGTGGCCAACAAGAAGAGGGAGTCAAGCTATTATCCAAAGCACCTGAAGGCAAAACAAGAAGCAATGGATGGATACTAATCAAGGAGAGAAGCAATCTAGAACTAAGGAGAAATTTTCTAATGGAACAATTAATCAGTGGAATAAATTGCCTCCATAAATTGTGAATGCTCCAACACTGGAAGTTTTAAAGAAGAAATTGGACAACCATTTGTCTGAAATGGTATTGGCAGGGATAGGATTCTACCTGGTCAGAACTTCTGCACAGTTTGGAGAACCAGAAAATCACGCCACTGTCTGGTCCCTCCCTGCCCCATCCACTCCTTACCTGGCATGTGCACCATCCAATTTGCCTGCATGTCCCTTCACCTAATTTTTGCTATTTTTCCTTTTTTTTCCTGACCACCAGGTGTTCTGACTATCAGCTGTGTCGGGAGATTTAGATTAGCTAGAAAGCAGGAAATCATTGGATTTCTTGTTTTCTAGCTAATCTAAAAGCAGAGCTGAACCTTCCTTAGGACTGATGCTTCTTTTTCAGTGCAGACTCAGGTAGCAGATTGCACAAAAATTAAATCTCTGAGTGAATTTGTGATTTTGTGAGCAACTCAATCTGCTTGCCTGCTTTGCCTGATTTTGGGTAAAAGTTCTTTTTTATAAAAAATTCAATATTAACATAAATATTTATAATATTAACATACATGCCATGCCCAGCCAGTCACATGACCACCAAGTCATGCTCAGTCAACAAACCACACCCACCAAGTCACATGAACACCAAGCCACACCCACAAATTAGGTCACACCCACAGAACTAGTTGTTAAGAAATTTGAATCCCACCCCTGGGTATAGGGTTTCCTGCCTAAGCAGGGGTTGGACTAGAAGACCTCCAAGGTCCATTCCAACTCTTTTATTCTATATTCTATGTTGAAAACTCTAGAATTATGTCCCTGGCAAACATTTCCCCCATCTTCTCAAAACTTGTTATTCTCAACCACACAGATGAGAAATCAAGCAGATGTGAATTTAAAAGTGATAAGAGGTGAAGTAACACATTTGTCTGTCAAATCATCTGGATTCACCTTTCCATCACAAAGTTTCCCACCCTATGGTGCAAGAGAAAAAAACTGTTACTTCAACCATTTTTCTCATTTTTCTTCATGTGGAAATTTATTTTGCAAGATATGGTTAATTAATTTCTAGCCTCCATGCCCATAATATTTAAAGTTTCTTCTCTAAATGATTAAATGTAAAGTTTCCACAAGGTTTTTTTTTTAAGTTTTAAAAATAAATTCTATATCATGCACTGAGTGTATTACCGATATTTGAAATACAGAATGATTCCAATTTAGACAAATGTTTTTATACAAATTTGCTGACTTTCCTGCTATGACTCCTGCTGTTTGGAATATTGTGCACCCGGCCCCCACCCCGTGGTGAGATCTGTACTCATCCTTTTGGCCTCCTGAAGATTGGCTCTTCCAATAGGCTAGGGGCTCCAAGTGGGCACATCATTCTGGAGTTGGTTAATAGATTACATAATAGACTAGACCTCACCTCTCAGTCATGTGCATCCTGCTCCCTTTCTCCTCATCTTTGCCAAGTTTAAACTAATTTAATGTTATTATTTATTTGAATATTTTACCGTTTTATTGTTTTTAATAATTGCTTAGAGTTGTTTCTGGGTGGGATGGGCAGCATATAAGTTGAATAAATAAATAAATACATACATACATACATACATACATACATACATACATGGCTGACATAGCATTTTGCTGAACTGATGAGTAGAGAAAATGAAGCGGAATAAGATTCAGATTACTGCACTAATTTAAATTAGAATTGTTAAATGTCCTGTTGGTATATTTGCCATGGGTAAATAGCAAATTGCATATATAATTTTAACTTTATATTGGGTATTTAAAAGCAGTTGTACTTTTCATTTCAGAATTTTCAGAATGCCTCTAAAAGATGTAGAAAGTCTACTTTGCCATGTAGTAGAAGGATAATGTACAGGCAATACATCTGAAGAAACTGATCCCATCTCATTGAATTTCTTTGTGGTTTTCATTCTATTTAATTAACCTCTTTGGTTTCATAAAGGGTATCAGTTACACAGACACATGCACACTTCCTTTTCAATTCCAGGTGCTAGCTCCAATTTCCAAGTGTACTTCCAATTAAAAGTAGTAAGCACTCACTTTTAGAAATTACCCATCAGTATACGTTTAAGTGCTTAATAAGTTCATACCAAATCAACAATAATTATAATCATGCTTATTCAATTTTTTTTTTATGCCAGAATCTTGCTGTTGCCAACAGAATCATATTGAGATTTTTATTTCCTCTAATAGTTGGATGAAATTATAATGCAAAAGGTAATATATTATGTTTAGAATTGATAGGGTTTTTGATTACTAGCAGGCCAAATTTGCACCCAGGTATGAAGAGGATCTTAATTATCTGATTAAACGAGAACTAGAAGGAGCAGACCCTAAAGAAGATTTCATACAGTATAGTCTCCAAGTAGTTTGCCCAAATGTTAGTCTGTTTTTATGTCTAGTACATAAGCAAGTCTTTGTAATTAAAAATCTTTCTTCCTGTACTAATTTACATAGAATAATAAAGATATATATATTCTATAAATATATTCTATATTTTATAAGATATATAGGCCTTTAGTCAGACCTCATTTGGAATACTGTGTCCAGTTCTGGAGATCTCACTTTAAAAAAAAGAAGATATTGGTAAGATTGAGAGAGTTCAGACGGGTAACAAAATTGGTACAAAATATACCTGGTAAAGTGACAGTCCAATCAAGACATCCGTTCAATTCTTAGTTTGAACTTGGAACTCACTGGGGAGCCTAAGTAAACTGATGCTTTCCATCTCAGTATCCCATCTGAGGAGAGATTGGAAGAACTGAATATGTATAGCAGTGGTAGGATTCATTTTTTTTACTACTGATTCTGTGGGTGTGGCTTGGTGGGCGTGGCAGGGGAAGGATACTGTAAAATTTCCAGTCAGAGGTTATATTTGCCAGTTCTCCGAACTACTCAAAATTTCCGCTACCGGTTCTCTAGTTCTGGTCAGAATCTGTTGAATACCACCTCTGATGTATAGCCTGGAAGACAGAAAGGAAATGGGGGACATGTTTGAAATCTTTAAATATATTAAGGGTGAGAATAAGGTTCTAGATAAGCCATATTTTCAATATTAAGCAAAAATCAAAAACATGGGGGTACAACAGGGGGAAGTTCAAAAGTAGTTAGAAAGTGTTATTTCACAGAAAGATCAGTGGAAACTTGGAACTAACTTCCAGTGGAGGTAGTAGATTTAAACATGCTTGGGGTAAACACATGTCTTGTATCTGACAAAAAAAATAAAATTAAAATAATAATAATAAAATTTAAAATCAATAAATAAAAATAATTAAACAATAGCCTTTTTAACAGCCTTTTATTTAAAAAAAAAAGCTAGCAGTACTTTTTAAACAGACTCACAGAGTATATTCTTTTATTGTTCTTGTCTGAAAATACAATCCTCCACATTATTATTTCCTCTTCTAATAATTCTACAGTGTCAGTAAATTTGTATAAAAACATTTCTCTAAATTGGAATCATTCTGCATTTCAAATATCAGTAATACGCTTAGTGCATGCTGTAGAATTTATTTTTAAAACTTTTTAAAAAAACTTGTGGAAACTTTACATTTAATCATTTAGAGAAGAAACTTTAAACTTTTGGGCATGGAGGCTAGAAATTAATTAACCATATCTTGCAAAATAATACATACACACATGCAAATACACAGAGGGAGGGGTGGGATTCAAATTTCTTAACAACCAGTTATGTCAGCATGACCTAATTTGTGGGTATGGCTTGGTGGTCATGTGATTCGGTGGGAATGACTTGCATGTAAATATTATATTTATGTAAATATTATAAATATTTATGTAAATATTGAATTTTTTATTAAAAAAGAGCAACTTTTACCCAAAATCAGGCAAAGCAGGCAGGCAGATTGAGTTGCTCACAGAATCACAGATTTATCTTTCTGCCATTGGCTACCTGTCTGTCACATAAAATTTGCTTGCAAGCAAGCTCACAAAATTAACTGACAACACACCATATATGTAAATATTGATTTTTTTTTTATTTTAAAAAAGAGCAACTTTTACCCAAAATCAGGCAAAGCAGGCAGGCATATTGAGTTGCTCACAGATTCATAGATTCCCTTAGGGATCTGTGTTTTTGCATTCAGCTACCTGAGTCTGCACTGAATAATAAAACCTTCAGTCCTAAGGACGGTTCGGCTTTGCTTAAAAGCAGAGCCAAAGATCTAAAGATTAGCTAGAAAGCAAGACATCCAATGATTTCCTGCTTTCTAGCTAATCTAAATCTCCCAGCACAGCAGAACAGCTGATGGTCAGGGGGGGAAAGGAAAAATCGCAACTTAGCAGGCAAGTTTGCCAGGTAAGGAGTGAGTGGGTGGGGACGGTTTCTGCAGGCCATGTGGGCGACGCAGCCTTGTGTTCCTGCGCAGCCTGGATTAATTGCTTTGTGGTGTGCTCTGGGGTGACATTTCTTTTCAGCCCACCAAAATTTTCTCATGGACCACCAGTGGGCCACAGCCATTCCTCTATACAGATCCCTACCACCTCCAGACACCATGAGAGGACAGCGACAGCATCACTTGGGTCATGGGGATGGAGATTTAAAATTGAGTATCATTAGCACACTAATGGTACCTCATCCTGTGGTGGTAGATTATTTCACCAAATGACTTCATGTAGATATTAAAAAGGAGAATCCTGAGCCCTGCAGCACTCAGTATTGCAGCCATAAACTGGATCACTCATTCCCTATCAACAACATTAATAACATTTAGTGCAATGTTAACTTACCCTAAAGTAAATATGACTTCAAGGCAAAATATTTAGAGAAAAACTGAGAGTTGGCAATCACAGTTTAATCAAAGAATACCAGAAATTATTTTTGCTAGCATCACAATAATACGTCTTGTATTCATGTTGTCTTCTATCTACTAGATCTGCTTGCATAAATTGACTAGTTTATAGTGTCAGTAATTCTGAGGCAGATAGACTCAACCTAGTTTCCAAAGAACACAAATATAAGATACAAAAGCAAATGGAATGTTTTTGTTGATAAGATGTAAGACAGCAAAAGGGAAAAATAAACTTAATAAACAGAGCTGCTAAGAGACTTAATAATGAATGAATATTGAATAGATAATGAATGAAAAAAGCAGCCTTCAAAGTGCAATGAACGTAAAATGTATCGATGCAATACGGCTTTAATGAACACGAAAGAAATGTTTCTTATCTGTAGCAGCTTTACAAAATGACTTTAGAATAAAGTGTATCCAAGATAGAGTAGGCTACAAAAGCTCACTGAGCCACCTCAATCCATCTTGAGATAATGCCCTTTCAAGTGATCCAGAATGAACTATGGGGGAACAAACATACTTCCCTGCCCTTCCCCCACTCCACAAAAAATGGTTTGGGGAGGCTTTTAAGAATGATAAAATGAGCACCACTTAGTGTCTATACTATAAAAATAAAAGAGCAACAGAATTTACTGCATTGGGGGAAGAAACTGCCATTGTTTTTGCTCAGGAATCATGACAGGCCAAACAAAACAGTCTGGAATCAGACTAAGAATGAAAGATCATAGACAAAACTGGTGCTGAATCTTTTAACAGTTTGTTATCTGTTTGCTTTCCCTCTTTTGTATAAGTTTATCACTCTTTTGTTATTAATAATGAGCAATGTAGAATATAGTTTTAGATTCTTAACAGAGCCTCTCTTATCAACAAATCATTATCCATTTAATTGCTTTTTTCCTTTTGGCCAGAACTACATCTTATCTTCAAAGAAAGCACAAGGAAAATTTTCAATGAACAGAACAAGGAATGGGGGGAAACATCAGAGAGGAAGGAAAACAGAGTCCAAAAGCTGCCAATGGCTACCCACTAGAGTCTGGGTTTTAGAGATCCAACATGCCTAATTTTGAGTATGAGATCTAAAGGGTTACTTTAGGACATTGAGTGTGAAAGATTAGTGTTACTGTTTTAAATTGGCCATAGAACCGTTGCAACATTTAATTTGCTTTCAGCATTGTGAGGAGTAATACAGATGAAACTCAAAAAATTAGAATATCGTGCAAAAGTTCATTTATTTCAGTAATGCAACTTAAAAGGTGAAACTAATATATGAGATAGACTAATTGCATGCAAAGCAAGATAGTTCAAGCCATGATTTGTCATAACTGTGATGATTATGGTTTACAGCTCATGAAAACCCCAAATCCACAATCTCAGAAAATTAGAATATTGTGAAAAGGTTCAATATTCTAGGCTCAAAGTGACCCACTCTAATCAGCTAATTAAGCCATAACACCAGCAAAGGGTTCCTGAGCCTTTAAATGGTCTCTCAGCTGGTTCAGTAGGAATCACAATCATGGGAAAGACTGCTGACCTGACAGTTCTGCAGAAAACCATCATTGACACCCTCCATAAGGAGAGAAAGCCTCAAAAGGTAATTGCACATGAAGTTGGATGTTCCCTGCTGAGTAATTCCCCATTAGGAGAATGAGTGCCCACAGGGAGATGTAGTGAGAGTAATGTTGAATAACCAGCACACAGATACACTAACATAAGATACACTAACATAACCAGCACACAGATACACTGTATAGTAAAATGTAGGCTTTTACTTCCAGTAAAACCATTAAGCAAAGTTCAACAAACAGTCCAAGTCATTCACGGTTAAAGCAGTCAGTTTTCAGTCCATGAATAATCTAATAACAAAGTCCAGTATCAAAAACAGTTCAGTAAAAGACTCACATCAAATCCAAGAATAACGATGATCAGCAACAGTCAACAGGGAAATGCAGGAACAGCAACACTCTCAGCAACAGGACAGAACAACCCAGGTTTCTGGCTCCATCTTATGGCCATTTGAAGAACCTCACCCAATTACCATTTTAGCATTCCCTTAAAGAGACAGTATTAAAATGTCTATCCTGGTTTATATATTTTCCAACCCAACTGTTAGGTGACTTACATTCCTAACTTTCCCAAAGTGCTGTATCAAAACACATTAATAGAAAATTATGTGGAAGGGAAAAGTGTGGAAGAAAAAGGTGCACAAGCACCAGGGATGACCGCAGCCTGGAGAGGATTGTCAGAAAAAGGCCATTCAAAAGTGTTGGGGACTTTCACAAGGAGTGGATTGAGGCTGGAGTCAGTGCATCAAGAGCCACCACACACAGATGGATCCTGGACACGGGCTTCAAATGTCACATTCCTCTTGTCAAGCTGCTCCTGAACAACAAACAATGTCAGAAGTGTCTTACCTGGGCTAAAGAAAAACAGACATGGTCTGTTGCTCAGTGATCCAAAGTCCTCTTTTCTGATGAGAGCAACTTTTGCATCTCATTTGGAAACCAAGGACCCAGAGTCTGGAGGAAGAATGGAGAGGCACACACTGCAAGATGCTTGAAGTCCAGTGTGAAGTTTCCACAATCTGTGTTGATTTGGAGGGCCATGTCATCTGCTGGTGTTGGTCCACTCTGCTTCATTAAGTCCAGGGTCAATGCAGCCATCTACCAGGAGATTTTGGAGCACTTCATGCTTCCTTCCACAGACAAGCTTTATGGGGATGCTGACTTCATTTTCCAGCAGGACTTGGCACCTACCCACACTGCCAAAAGTACCAAAACCTGGTTCAATGACCGTGGGATTACTGTTCTTGATTGGCCAGCAAGCTCACCTGACCAGTACCCCATAGAGAATCTATGGGGCATTGCCAAGAGAAATATGAGAGACATGAGACCGAACAATTCAGGCGAGCTGAAGGCCACTATTGAAGCATCCTGGTCTTCCATAAGACCTCAGCAGTGCCATGGCTTCCATGCCAAGCCACATTGAGGCAGCAATTGCTGCAAGAGGGGCCCAAACCAAGTACTGAGTTGCATGCTTATACTTTTCAGAGGTCCATTATTGTTCTATGCACAATCCTTGTTTTATTGATTGCATATAATATTCTAATTTTCTGAGATTGTGGATTTGGGGTTTTCATGAGCTGTAAGCCATAATCATCACAATTATGACAAATCATGGCTTGAACTATTTTGCTTTGCCTGTAATGAGTCTATCTCATATATTAGTTTCACCTTTTAAGTTGCATTACTGAAATAAATAAACTTGCACAATATTCTAACTTTTCGAGTTTCACCTGTAGTTGCCTTTCTGTCTGATTGGCTTTGATAATTAAATTTCATATTTCTCATCTGAAATCCAAAGAAATAAACTATTTACAAAATGCACTAGCAATCTTTGAAAACAAAACGTATATGTCATTGGTTTTCTTTTCATAATAAAAAATGGATGGAGAGAAAAGAAAGGCATAGTTTCTTTTTGTTACTTATGTAACAGAGGACTAGTGAATATGTCCATCTCCACCTAATTTTCTATCATCTGGTTTCTTTTGCAGTTAGAGGTTTATGTTTCATTGTATCTGGGTTGTTTTGGCAGCACTGGTCAGCTGAGCCAAGAGTTTATTTTAGGATTTGGAAGCAATAGCCATACTTAGTATGGCTGTTGTATGGACAATGCAATAAGTTTATTTGCTATGCCATATGTTTTAAAGTACCAAAAAAAAGCATAAGAGATATTATATAAATATATATTGATTCCAGAAGTTCCTTCAAGACAGCAGACAACACTCCAGATGGTCTGATAGAGGATAGTAAGCATTGGTTGTTTTATGCCAAAGCTGCCAAAATGCAAAATGCAAATTACTGTTTTTTCTATCTTAACACAACATGCTTTGCTCTGACCATAAGTTAAGGACATCCTCATCTGCGTATGTATAGGTCTTTGCAGATGTGTTTAGTCGAGAATAGCCTAGGGCACAGATCCATGTCCATATTACATAGGTTTTTCTACATTGGAAAAGTACAAATAGATATACTTTGTTCATATGACATGAAAAATCTAGCTCTCCCAGCCAAGAGAGCCAAGAGAGTAATTAAGCACACACTACTGGTAAAACAGTCTTCAGGAGCCACTTCAGTTGTTTGAGAAATGTATTATTATATATACATATGGTAATTATATGACATTTTTAAAATCCTCTTTTGTTGTCAGGAATTAAATTTGTAAGATAGGTGACCAAATAAATTTATTTAAATAAATAATGTACATAAATTATCAGACCCCATTATTAAAACAAAATAATCAGGCTCCATTTTTTTGGAAGCATTATTGTGATCATTATACCAGGGTATCTGATTCTCTTATTCTATGCACATGTAAATTGCTAATTTACTAATGTACAGTTTGTATATGGAGCTGTTAGGAAAACAAAGGTGACATTTTGGCCCACAGACAATGAACATATGGGTATCATCAAGTGCACACAACAAAAAAATGAAACATAACAAGTAACTTCAGAATAGCAAAAAGTATTATCCAGGATAAGATGGCATTTCCATAACCTTTCATGGCTCAATCGTTTCTACATTAATATACTACCTTAATTGGGATGAGGGAGGAGGAATAGTAAGCTTAGGTATAAAGCAGAAAGAAGCTGATTTAAAATTAGAGAGCTTTAAATAAATTGAAGAATAAATTGAAGTCCATAGTAAATTAGAGTAATTGGACAATGAACCCTGATATTTCTTTCCTAGAATATTCATTTAAAATTACACATACACTTTTCTAATTTTAAGTTTAATGATAATACAAGACTTTGATAAGATACATTCTGCTTATACTAAATTAAAAATGGATTGTTATAAAATATCTGACAAATTAACATTCATATAATGTATTTCTTAGAGCAACATTAGAAATTAAATCAAATTAATTTGATAAAGAAAAGTTAACTCTTATTAAATTAACAACTATTTTATTAAATTGATTCTTGGTTGACTATTCTCAATTGCAAATTTATTTTCTTGGAGCTATATATTCTTAAAGAATGAATGTTGTTTTAACACTATATTCCCATAATTAATTAGAATATTTATTAGTTGTTTTCTTCTTGTTCATTGGAACATATTTATAGATAGATGAACTCATGGAAAATTGCTTTACATTGACTTTATATGGAACAGTTATATTAAAGTAATGTTGGAAGAAATGTCCATCAGATTCAGTTCCAGGTTGGGAGGAAGACACTGAGTTGGGGGGTATTTATACCTTCCCTTGGGCTTTGCACTTGAACTTCCTGTTCCTGTGCAAGAGCATGTATTCTACTGGCTGTTATCAGACTTCCATGGGGCCATGTACAAATCCTGGGGGCTTGTCTGAGCTAAGCTTGGTTGAAGTTTGGCTGATGCAATGAAAGGGCTTTGTCAGGCAATTCCTATTTTGTTAATATAAATACTGTATAAGAGACCATACTTCATGTATTTCTCACTTGATCAGTACAACCATTTGTACTGTATTCAGCTTACATGAGTTGTACTCCTCCCTGTGCTCTTTCCACCTTAGAAAGGGTAGCTTTCTTGCCTCCCATGCTTTATTTGACTTTATTTATTAATTATTCTAGATCATTTTGTTCTATAGATTTGTGCAACTTCCCCCTGACTAAATGTACAGTTAAAAACAAAATTAAAAACAAAGTTAAAATTTACAAATTAAGAGACTCAAGAGTTTTGAAATTCACATTTTAGAGGTATTATTTCTTTTCTTTTGTATGAAAGCTCCTGTCAAGGAGTTGGCATTCTCAAAATTGGAATGAATGAATAAATACTCAAATAAACAAACCGTATTGTCATGGAACTGCAATCTGCCTCAAAAGATAGTTATCTTTTGGTAGCGTGAAAGCAGCTGAATGCACAAAGTTTGGACAATATTCTCCACAAGTTCTCTCAGTTCACATTAATATAAACATGTCAATGATTATAGTATTATGGATATACCCCCAAAAGAGAAAGACAGGGAAAAAGTATTCAAATTTCAGTCTGGAAAGCTTTCAGTCACAGCAGTTTGAATATGGCTGTGGCTGCTAAAAACTATTAGGACCTGGACTACATTATTGCTTCCATGGTTTCAAAAATGATTAGACTTTATTAGCTATTCAAAATCTGTCTTTGTTGTTACAAATTATTGTTGGGCCACCAACTAGAGTATCTCTTCATTTTAACCCAGCACTGAGGTCATTTATTAGATAATTACTTCTCTATAGAAAAGCTTAATTACTCATTTTTTCTGAAAAAGAAAAAATGAAATTCCATTTGAATACTGTATTGGGACATAAACTAAAATCCACATGAGGACTGTGGAATTTCAAAAAGTTTTATTTATTACCTGCTTAAATGGAAATAGCTAAATGAACTTGTACATTTGGGATTAAAACAGACAAAAAATCTCCTGTAGATAAAAAGCATGAATTTTATGATGTTTCCAAACTTAACACTAAACTGAGGGTACAAAATAATTTATGACTCTTACAATATAAGTTTTTCGGCCTATGGAAGCCTACTGCCCCCTGCTGGAGTTGTGGCTTTTTTTGTTCCAAACCTCTCCCTTTTATCTTCAGTCCATAAATAGTATATCCAGTAAATTTATTGCAATCAATATCTTGTTAAAATTCTGCTTTTGTTGTTGTTCTTATTGTTGATATTGTTAACAGTAATAACTTTTCAGTCTTGCACATGAAACATTCCACAGTATCATCAAATTAAATGAAGAGCAGCACAGCAAACAAAAATTCTCATTTCATATATTCCAATACTAATTAATTCTTTGCAGTTTACAATAATAATGGATGAAAACACAACAAAATCCAATAGCCCTAATAAAATAAAAACTCCTGTGGCCAAAGAAATACAATTCCATTATGATGTTTCATCCTTTTTTCCCTTCTATCTACTGGTTGAACAACTACCTACAATATGAGTCTCAAAACAAAGATCCTCTATTTTCTAAAAAGAATGATGATCATAATTCATAAACTTTTGACTGTACTCTAAAAATTCAAAATTATTTTCAAGGAAGTCCATTTACAACTGGAATGGATCTTTCCTCGCATTACAACCACTTGGCAATGACTATCCAGGCTAGAGGTGGTATTCAGCAGATTCTGACCAGTTCTGGAGAACCAGTAGCGGAAATTTTGAGTAGTTTGGAGAACTGGCAAATACCACCTATGACTGGATATTTTACAGTATCCTTCCCCTGCCACACCCACGAAGTCACGCCCATAGAACCAGTAGTAAGAAAATTTGAGTCCCACCCTGATCCAGGCATATAAAGCAATGTCGCTACAAAGGATTGAATGACTCTTTAAAACAGAAGTAGGGAAAGAGGGAGTGAAAATTAGAGGCAGAAGAAGAGGCAAGTGGAGAAAATGTTGGGTGTAATAATCAGATTTCTTACAAGACTGCTAACTGAAGCCCTTGCTTGTTACAAAGATTCTTTTAAGGCATCTGCAGATTCACTGAAATAAAATAATGTAGTTTAATGCACAATTATCGTGGATATGAAGGAAAGTTTGACCAAAATTAATTTCTCTGAGTTATATACCAAATGCAGTGCATTTCAGAAAAACTACCATTGAATGTAATCTTACTTAATAGGTTTTTTATTACTATCAATTGTCCTACAAGAAAAATACTGTTTAAACTTGCTAAGGGAGGCAATAACATATATGAGACTTCTACAAATTATCTGAAAACCTCTTCAAAATACAGTTCACCTTACTACCTCTAGACCTTTTTATCATTTCCCCTTCCACAAGGAGAAGGGAAGATCATTTAAATGGAAAGCTAAAGGACCCTGATAACAAAACACTACTTTGTTAGATAGGATAGGATAGGATAGGATAGGATAGGATAGGATAGGATAGGATAGGATAGGATAGGATAGGATAG